>LOEQ01000658.1:122085-142056 GCA_001685075.1 Bramus lutescens | reverse complement strand
AGTAATGGCGTCTGCCCGACTCGGCTCTCTTTTTCCCAGCATTCTGTTCTGTCTACTCCACGTATCTAAGCTGCTGTCCTGTCAAAGGGCCAAGGCAGTTTCTTTATTAACCAATGAAAGTAACACATAGACGGATGACCCTCCTACATTAGGAACTGAGCTTGAGTCCTCTGCAAGAGGAGTAGATGCTCCTAACAGCTGAGCAATCTCTCCAGGCCCTCTCTAGTACCCTTGATATTTTTAGTGATCTTTATTTGAAGTGAAAAATTGAGTTGACTTGCTTGCTGTTTTTACTAACCTAATAATGTAGCTCTTCTCACGTGTGGATGAAGCTATTTTATAGGTTGTATTTTGTGTCTGTCTCACTTCCCACAACAAATGAAACAAATTAAGAAGCAGATATTACATCCTGGAGGCATCTAGTCTGTGGGGAGATCATAGGCATTTTCTCTGATTCTAAAGAATTGAATCTGTTAGAGATAGAACATTACAGACACACAGAAATGGAGATGACCTGGGTTGTTTTCTATTCCATTGGGTGATCTTTTTTTTAAATAGCAGTTACAAAAACCTCCCTGTAGGGACATTGATTTTATTGAAGGTTCTTTGATGTCTTAAGCTTGAGATGCTTTCTTCAGGCATTTCTATAGACTCCAAGGGACATAGTCCTGTAAGCCATGGTCTGACTCATGAATGCATGTCTTTTATCTTTTAGGTGTGCACCTCCCGATTCTGGTTCAATTACCGGCATGTTGCAAACACTCTTTCTGTTTATAGAAGTGTCAAGAGGCTAGGTATTCCTGACAGGTAAGCCTTCTCAAATAAGTTTACTGTGAAACCCAGTGAACATAACTCTAAGGTGAGTTGCTTTTGAAAGAGGTGAAGAAACCTGATTTCAGTTTTTGTTGTTGGACACACTGTCAAATACAGAGTAGACGCTAGCTTAGGACCACAGTGGCAAAGTACACATGAGAGCAGTGGAATACTAAGGTAATAGGATTTGATAAAGTGCGGTCATCTGCTGTTGTTTACTAAATGCTTTTTTTAGTGGGTTTTGTTTTGTTATAGGTTACTATTTTAGCCTGAAATCAGAAAAAGGACTGATTGAAAACTTACTGAGTTTTGTTTTGTTTTCTCGAGATAGGGTTTCTCTATGTAGCCTTGGCTATCTTGGAGCTTGTCTTGTTTACCAGACTGGCCCTGAACTCACAGAGATCATCTGTCTGCCTCTGCTCCTGAGTGCTGGGATTAAAGGCGTGTGCCCCCGCCCAGCAAAAGCTTATTGAAGTATTCACCAGATTCTTGGGAGGGGTCTAGCCTTAGCTAATCAGAACCGAGAAAAACCAGATAGTAGAAAAGGAAACTAAAAACCAGCCATGACATGAAGCTTGTCTGGTGACAGATGCCTTGCTGCAGATCACTAAAAACGGCTCTGCTGTGCCGCACACTGGCAGGTCTATCTTGCGGTACTTCATGTTGCTACTGCCTCCTCCTGCCCAGACCAACCTGGGCATTCTCAGTTTCTCACTGGTTCCTCTGATGCCTGTTGGGAATATCATGCTGGTAGTAGAGTTATGTTTACTGTCCGTGTGCCTGCTGCAGGGTGACTGGAAGGATGAGTGTGTGACATTGTGTTTTCTGGGTAGAAAGATGGGTTCTGCCTTTGCTGACTATATCTAAGGTGGAACATTTCCTACTTGTAGGGAGTCAGACATCTCTACCCAGACCATGGACTTTGGTTTATTATGGTTAGTTTGGGTTTCCTGCTGCCAGAGGCGTGACCACAGGAGATACAGGTGTTTCATTTTGAGATTAATTTATTCAGTGCCCTCAAGGGAGATGGGAGTTTGCAATCTGGCGTTTGTGCTAATTTTGTTTGTAACTTCACTAGACTGAGCGTGGTTTTCCTCATTTATGACGTAGTGCTAATGGAATGGGCCCACTGCAGGATGCACACAAGGAGAGGTAGAATAAAGTGCAGCAGAGGGAGAGGACACAGCACGTGGCTTGGGAGACAAAGCTTGTTCTATGTGAACTTAATTAAACACAACTTTTAATCTGGAAAATCACAAAACACAACTCAATACCTGTATTCCATCTAGAATCAATGCAACCAGATGATATTATTGTTTTTAAGTTAAATTAAATCCGGAAAGAAGGTTAACTTGTGTCAAATATGCAGGCGTACTTCTTTTTAACTGACATTGGGTCCTTTTCAGGTAGTCCTTTGGTTTATAACTTTCCCCCTCTGTCCTGAGACTCACTGTGGTGGTTTCCCCTCTGTCCTGAGACATGGTTTCACAGCTTTCATTTTGGAAAATCACGACCATGTTGTATGAGTCAATTATTAGGATGTATTTTATGGTTTGAATAAGATTGGGAGGGTTCTTGTAGAAGTAGAAGATAGCCATAGCATGCATGTATTATTCTGTGTACTGAGTTTGGTAGGTTTCTCCTTGAGTTTCTGAAGGATTTCTTTTGAAGTTATTTCTGTCAGATGCATGTTGGTAGCTCTATTTCTGCAGCCTTTGTTCTAAACAAGAATTGGGGGATTCAGACAGTCATGGTTTTATGCTGTTTATTTATTTAACAAAGAGAATTTAACAAAAAGATGGTTTTGTTTTTAGCTTCAGATGGTAAATGTTCCTTTATAGTTACAGCTTTTATAGTTAGATTTCCTTTAATGTACACTACCTCACTTTATGGTACAGTACTCTGTAGAGATTGGTATAATTATGCTGATGATTTAAATACCTAATTAAATCCTAAAAGGTTTATCTATGTGTTGAAGACAGGAAACAGTATGAGGTACAAACCTAAGGGCACTCTCTGCCTTCTTATTTTCTCTTTACTAAGGACTGCTGCTGTCTGGTTTGTTTCTCGTTCCTGCTATGCCTTCCCATGCAGCGTCTTAGCAGGCTCTGTAGATACAGCACCTGCTGTTGTCTAGCTCCCAACCTGAAGTCTCCCAAAATCTGACTCTGTCACGTATTTCCAGGGGAAACTGCCGCCCTTGACCTCCCATGATAGACAGCAGGTGAACACAGGTGTCTGTGAAGCGTCAGCGGATTTCCTGTGCAGATCTGGTCCCACCTGCAGGATGCTTCAGTGTGTGCTGAAACCTGAAGCACCCTCGAGTATTTCATCCACCAGCTTCACGTGCCTCTGGACTGTGGAGCTGTTTGCTCCTGCCTCTCTTCTCTTCCCTTCCCAGCTCGTCCTACACACAGCTATTAGAACTAGCTTCCCCAGACACTGCCTTCATCCTTGCACTCCCACGAGCACTGGTGGGTCTCTGCCTCACAAACCCTGGCATTTCTAGCTTTAGATGTTGCTTTGTTAATTCTGACTTGCTGTGTTCAGCTTGTTAACTTGTTTTGGTTTCCTTGGCCCAAAGTTTGGTCTTTTATTTCTGATTTTGACCGTTTATCCACCTAAGCACTTAGAGTGTCCTGTGATCACTTCCCTATTCTTCTATCTTTTTTCTTTGTCTGGAAAACTATATAAGAAGTTCACTCTATTTTGATAATTGACTGATGTGTTAAAGCCATTCTAATAGTTATAAAAAATTAAAGTCAATGTTTATAGCATTAAATTTTTGTTCCATGATTAGTTTATGATTTTATTTTATTATGCAGAAATCATCATTTATAAATTTGCCTTATTTGTAATGAACAGAAGAAGTGGAAGTATGTAAATATTTTGTAAACAGTTTCCAATAAGCTGCCATAGTTATGATGGGGATAGTTTTAGCTCATGCCTTTGAATGCTTTTTCTCTTGTCTCCTGTCACTTTCCAACAGTTTTTTCTCATGTAGTCCTTAAACATGTAAATAACGGTGTTTGAGTATAGAACTTATGCGTTCTGAACAATAACAGTGCTTGAGTATAGAACTTATACAATCTGAACAATAACGGTGCTTGAGTATAGAACTTATACGATCTGAACAGGTGCTTGAGTATAGAACTTATACGTTCTGAACAATGTGTCCTCTCCGTCTCACTTTGGCAGCCGATCCGTCTCACACTTCATGTGATGTTCCTAGTGGAACACTGTGAGATCTTGGTGTGGAGCATGTGGTGTGGTTGGGAAAGAAATGTGCTTTAAGGAGAATTGAGACCCAGGTAACAGGGACATTTTAGCCATCACCTTCATATTGTCATGCTTAGAAAATAAAAGGGGTCTGTTTGCAGGCCTCGGAAGATCTTGAAGGGTTTTGTATAGCATAAGGGAACATTCTGTCTTGATTTGTGGCTAGATTGACGGGTCTTGGGGTGCTTATTTCTTCACTAGCACAACAGTGCACCCGTTGCTGCCACCGTCCTCCTGTCTGGTAGCCTGCTTCCTTTCATTTGTTCTTTAGAATCTATTTGGACCTTGTCCTTCATATGCTCTTCTCCGTGTGTGGTAGTGGGGGTGCTACCCATGGGCCGCTAGGCAGCTGCCTCTCCTCTGAGCTGCGGCCCAGCCTTTCTGCATTAGCTTATGTGCTAAGGGAAGCATAACTATTCAGATAGTTATTATTTAGATGTCGGCCTAAATAGTGGGCAGCCCTCTTTATCCACCCCCCCTTCACACATGCATGCACACACGCAATGTATTTTGATCCTGTTCAAACCTGTATCACATGTTATTTCCCTTCCCCTTCTCTGAACCCTTTCTTCCTAAGTGCCCCTCCCATCTACTTTCTTGTTTGCGACACACTGAGTTTGATTAGAGTTGCTTGTATGAGCAGGGGTGGAGAGTATTTCACCCAAGGATAGATGAGCAACTCATCAGTGGCTGTACATTTAGTACAATGTCTCTTCCCCCCTTAGCAGACATGCATAGCTTGTGCTTCCTCGGGGAGTGGCCTGCATGAGCCTTTCCTCTGCTATGACAGAATGTTGGCAGACTCAGTCTTGTGCAGGTAACTGCAGCTTCTGTGACCTCATGCCATAATTTCTGAGTTTTGTTTCTTCCCTTTAAGAACTCTAAGAGCTTACCTCTCAGGAATTGTTCCATAGGATGTCAGCAACATGGGCGTCATTGGTTAAAATAAAAGTGAATATTCTGCACACCCAGTGTGAGCCGTATTCCCTTATCCCTGAGCTAGTTTCTGAAGGGCCAAAGAGAATAGTTCTGGAAGATTCTCTTCTCCTCTTCCCTCCACTCCTTCCCTTCCCTTCCCTTCCATGCACTCTCTCACACACATACACACTCATGAATGCTGTCTCACGGGCTCATCACGCAGGCTCACGTGTTGTGCTGTCAGCGGTAGGCGGTTCTGTGTGCTCAGAGCCTTTGCTCTTTGCAGTGCATTTACCCACTGCTCTAATCCCAGACAGAGTGGGCTGAGGAGGAAGAGGAGATAGGGAGTAAATTATAGTCCCTTATAGGATTTAGACCTTTGGGTGGGAGTAATGGGAATGACCTCGGAATAAGTCAGGCTCCCTTGACATGTTGCCAAAGAAAGTGTACTAATTATTTCTTAGAAATTTCTGAGAATTTTCCTGGAGAATTGATGGGATGTTCTATCTCTAGTATGTTACATGTGACACTTTGGGGCATTGGGAGGATAGTGAGATTAACATGTGTGAATACAATTTGATCTCCTCAGAGCAAAGATATTTCTCAAAATTTTTTGTTATTAGTTTCTTAGAATTCGTCTGAGTATGAGTGAGAAGTTATCAAATCCTTTAGATGCCCTGTTGTTAAATCCTTTATACCATTCGATTATCTATGACCAAGGTTTAGGTCAGAGAATTCAGCTACATTATTCTGGGAAACTCCATATTAGTCAAACTTAATTCACTGACACTCTGTTTACTTATTTTTAAAGACAGGATCTCATAACAGTGAACTTTTCATTCTCCTGCCCTGCATCCCTCTCTGGGCTTGCTTGTGTGCTCTGTACAGCAGATAAGCTCAGATGCTGATGAAGTGTAAAAGCATAAGAAATGAGATCATTAAGAGACTACTCACTAGTATGTTTTTGAAGTTTTTCTTCAGTAGAAAAGAATCCAACCTCATTTTTAATATACATTTCAGCTAATTCTGTCTATATTCTTCTGCTTCTTTTATTATGCTAAGGCTTTCAAAACTTGTTTTGATCTACTGATCAAGACTTGTGTGTAGTATATTGTACTTACTCAGGAAAACCCTTCACATCCCTGTGAGACTCTGTGTGTGGAGGACCCAGTGGTGACTCTCACTGGGTAAGCTCAGCTCCTTCTTCCAACACCCCATTTCTACCATTTCTGCTCTACCGTGGCCACGTGCGAAGTGTGTCTAGGTGTGTGACCTGTTAGTGTGTTCTAAGCAGTGCAATCAGGAGACTTATCCAGCTCTTCCCCCACAACTCCACTTTCTCTTTTATTTTTAATTTGGTTTATTACACTCACTGTTCAGAATCTTATTAGAAAATCCAAGATAATACTCATTTCTCCACCTAAATCAGTTTTCTCTTTTACTGCCTGGAAATGCAGTACAGTAAGTAGTTAATTGTATAATCTTAGTTCTATTCTTATGACATGTGTAATCCAACCTTTCTATAATCTTAGTAAAGTAGGGAACTTGGAACTGATAAAATTTTTAATAGTGCTGGGTAAATACTATGGGATGGTTATGTTAAATTCATGTCTATCACCTAAAAATGTCTCGTTGAGTTACATTCAGTTGGGATTAGTCTCTGGTCAGTTCCTGCTGAGTGTGACATTATTGTCACACTGAAGAGCAGGTCAGTTGCTCGGTGTACTTTAGATCTCTAGTGTTTTATGTATTCTGTTGTACTTAAAAATTGATAAGAGAATCTGGGAGGATGGTTTAATGGTTAAAGCACTTGCCATGCGACTGGAGTTCAGATTCCCCAGAACCCGCATAAATGACCTACCTGTAATTACACATGTATTTACACACACATGTATACCTGTACATGTAGACATGGATATGTACAGACGTGCACATCTCACACAAATACACATGAAAATGATGTGGCTGTCATCTGTCTTCATGCCTGGAGAGAGCTAGGAGGACCACCAACTCCCAAGTGCTAGGATACAGGTGTGTGGCACCGTGCCCAGCTTCAGTCTGATCTGAGAGTTGGCTAAGAAACAGATGGTTTAATTTAGAATTTCAAGGGCCTACTTTGTTTTCATTATGTGTTGTGAATATTAAACAGTAATAATGAGTTCATGCATCTAACCTAGTCATCTGAGCCAATTAAGTTATCAGTGTGAAATGAAACATTTACTGAATCTTTCTAAATTCAGTTAACAGAATTAATTTCAAGAGATTGCAGAGTTGTTAAAAAGCATGTGTTCGTTCACCATAACCCAGCTGTAAACTGGGATTCCACTCCACCGCCCTCTAGCCATGGGGCCCAAGGATGACACCTAACACTCAGTGCTGTAGCTTCATGGCCTTCAGTGGAGATGCCAGCACAGGTTTCAGAGAAGTAATGAGCTCACTGGATTAGTGCAGTGATTGAGCTGTACCAGTACTTCCCAAGCGCTTGCTGTTGTCTTGCTAAACTAACCTGCATTATGTCTTGATTATATAGGAGCCTGTAACTGCCTTTACCCTCATCCTAGTGTGTTTGCTTTCCGAATTCCTGTCTGCCATGTGTTTTAAAACTCTCTTTTCCTTCCTTCCTTCCTTCCTTCGAAGGAAGGAAGGAAGGAAGGAAGGAAGGAAGGAACCTCCGTCCCTCCCTCCCTCCCTTCCTTCCTCTCTTATTCTCTCTCTCTTTCTCATCCTCCCCCCTTAAGTTTTTTCTTTCAGAGTCTCTTGTAGCTCTCAGTGTCACTAACTTGGTATGCAGCTTACGCTAATGTTAAACTCTCAATCCTCTTGCCTCTGCCTCCCAAGTGCTGCGATTTCTCATGTGCCTGGCTTTGCATTTTTCCATCTAATTTGTAAGTACAAAATAACTGGTCTTATGCAGTCTAGGAATGCAAGCAATTCAGGATCTCCTCTGTTGTTAGCTGGGTTGCTATGATTAGTGCCATGTTACATTGGTGGTTAGAGTTATTAGTTTGAAGATTCTTTAAGGTGTGGAGGAGGAAGGAAAAACATGAAAGTAAATACCTTGAGTTCAAGCTGCTCATCTGCTGATTTTTAATGGCCCAGCAGTCTTTACACTGAGCTGAAGCAGAGTGCGTAAGATGTTTCCTGTGGGGAGAAAGCAGCACCCCAGAGGCAGAAAGCCAGTGGGCCAGCCAAAAGGGGCTCGAAGGAGCTGTGAGCTCTTATTTCGGCTTCTATTGCAACTTCATGGTAGTGATGTGGAACAGAACTAGCTCCAGTAGTTACAGGTTCTCTCCAGGGAAGTATTGTTTGTACCATGACTATAGAATATAAAACAGTTTTAAGGAAAACATTCCAAACATTTTGAACAGTATCAATTATTTGTTTCATTCAATGAAAGCGTTTTAATAAGGTATTACCAGTCTGTTACAGATAAAATTGTATGCCTTTTGAAATTTCATACTCATATTCCAGGACTCTGAGAGATTCATCTACTTACAATGTCATTTATTCCCATTGGTTACTTGTTCCACTTGAGCTGAGCAACACTTTCAGTGAGGAATAGCCCACTGCCCCAGTGTTTGGAGAATGTAGGAGTGGGGAAAGCATTTACTTTAGGTCATCATCACACCACATTTTTGTCAAGTCGGATCTCCTCCTCCTCCTCCTCCTNTCTTCTTCTTCTTCTTCTTCTTCTTCTTCTTCCTCCTCCTCCTCCTCCTTTTTGTAAAAAAGAAGTTTTAAAATTCAATTTTATATTGATCATGATCATTAAAAAGTCTGCATAGCCTCAGTCAGGGTGTTCAGTTTAGCTGAGACCCAGTATGGTCAGGCCAAAGGTCTCAGAAGTTCACCTTGTGTTCTCCTTTTTCATCTGAACAAACAAAAGTCTCGCTGGTGGAGTGTTAGCCAAATAAAGTTTAGTAGGCACATCTGCCTCCAGGCAAGCAAAGGCTGTGAAGGTCCCTCAGAATTCTGATTTTACTGACTAGAGAACATGGCTTTAAAAACAAAGCAGCTGTTTCTGGAAATTGCCTGTCTGTAGCTGACTTGCCTGCTACTTGAGAGCTCATGTTTCTTCTACTTATTTTTGTTTTGTGAAGAAGGGTTAGCTGGGACTAGAACAGAGCTAAATCTGACAGTCTAGTCACCACACACGGCAGCAGCGACTTCCAAACTGTGAGGCGTGTTCTCCTCTAGGTTGTGTGTGCTTGAGGAGTTTCATGTTGTTTTCACAAGCCATACAGTTCCCTGCCACGTACAGAAGCTGGTCTTCAGTGTAAATATCTCTGTGGGCCTTGGACCTGTGCTGGTTGATCCTATTGATGCAGTAAGTGCAGGTTTAAATCCCTGGTGTGGTGCTAAACTGGCCCCATGGAAAGAAAGATGCTGTAAGGGGCCAACAAGTCAGCTATGAGGTTACAGCTGTCACTCTGGGCTGTTGATGGGAAAAACTTGCCTAAGTACACACCTTGATTGTCCTGAACAACAGACAGAGGATTATTAATTACATATTGTCCAGTATATTTCTATGGAGAGACATTGCTATATCATCAAATTATGCCTGCAGAGTAGTTGTCAAAATAAAGAAAAAAATTAAATGTGGAAGCAGACCTGAGCCCTCTTCTGCGCAGCTGCCCAGCCATTGTGTAAAGGAATGTCCTCACCCTCCAAATGGGATGCATGTTTACAGCATTCTTAGTGTGCTGTTTTCCTTAGAACTTCATTTACACTTTCCATCCTTAGCCTGTCATTTTATAGGAATTGTAAGCCCAAGTAGTCTCTTTGTGGTTATGCTATATAGTCTGTGTGTGTGTGTATGGTTAGGTGTTATATAGTCTCTCTGTGTGGTTGTGTTATACAAAAGATTAAACACCTGGGCTAAGGAAGGAGTTTTATTTCATCAGAAAAGCAGTTTTCAATAATTTCTGAGGACTAAGAAGCAGTGAATTAGAATGTGTAGTTGTACTTCTGAACCTTCATAATCCATTGTTCTTTAGCTTGTTACTCATTTACCTATGTTATCACTAGTAAAATTATTTTATGATATGTTGATTATATTTAATCAAGGGTCATAGTGGTTACACTGAGGCTCAAAATTATCTCTAAGAAAAACATGGATATATGTACTGTGATTGATATGGTAATCATTTCATTTCATAGAAATTAACCTAATAAAGCATAGCCTAAAGGAAGACTGACTTTATACATTTATGGGTCAGTTGTGTCTCGTTTAACAAAGATCATATGGTTTATTAATAACTTAATGTAAACTAATGAGCTTCCTAAGTTATAAAGAAAGGATATGTTCTCTTCTTTAGAGGAGTCACAGCTGGAGTCTGTATGTGCATGTGCAGGGCTGGACCCCTTCCAGAGTAGAAATCTAGCCAGTTTTCAAGAAAAATCAAGTCTTGAACTTTAATGTATTTGGAACATATACAGCAGAACATTTTCTTCCTGCCGTCTCCTGGTGAACAAACTCTGTATACCAGCATATTGGTTTCCCTGTGCGGGGAGCTCAGGTCTATGCAGGACAGAGAAGCCTCCTGACTCACGGTCCCCATGTCAGTGGTAGAACCAATTTCATCTTCAGTTTTTCAAAAATGAAAATGCTTGGCTCATTTAAATATTAGCTACCGACTGTGTATTCCAGTCCTGAATGTGGTGGCATCTAGGTACAGTCCTTCCTCCGAGGGCTTGTGTTCTCATGGTGTGGTGGCAGAGTGCGATGCTGATTCTTGGTGCAGTAGTGTCCTCAGCACACCATGGTATAGAGTTCCATACCTAGGGCAGGACTGGTTTGTAGTCTGGCTGGTCGGTGGCCTGGGCGGTGTGAAGAGAACAGGAAGGCCAATGACAATGAGCGTTATGAGTGTGGATGGCAGGCCGACTCCAGGAGACGCTTCCAGTAGTCCCGCTTTAGCCAGAACTGATGTTTTCAGTGGGCAAGTTTGACTAATGGAGACTCCATGGAAAGTGACACAGAGCCAGAGTTCTGGCCGAGACCCATCCCAGCATCTAGTGGAGGGAGGGTGGCGGCTGAGTTCTGGAGGACTATGAACTGCATGGCGTGGTTTGAGTGGCTCTGAGCCTGACCACGCTGCTGCCATAGGCTCCGGGATGACAGATTTCATGCCAACATGGCTGAAAGTTAGATTCCTTGGAAGATCTTTTAGTGTGGGCTCTTCCAGTCTTTAGGGTGTTAGATCTTCCAAAAAGTTAGAATGTTCGTCTGCTACAGCTCTTTTAGCCTCCCTTTGTTGCATGGAAAGAGGTAACTTACCCCAAGTTCAAGTGTCTGTTCTCTGCTTTGAGTTTACCCCACTTATGTGTAGTATAATGAGGACTAGTTAAGAGTTTTTTTTTTTCAAGTGCCTCAATGAAAATTCAGTTGTTTTTAATGAGGGAAGACTTGTTGTACGTGAGCCATGTGTTGAGCTTTGGGCCTTCTGTAACATGGGGGTTTCTGGGATTCTTTTGCTAGTCACATTGTCCTCATGCTTGCTGATGACATGGCGTGCAATGCTCGCAACCCCAAGCCAGCCACGGTGTTCAGCCACAAGAACATGGAGCTCAATGTGTATGGAGATGACGTGGAAGTGGACTACAGAAGCTATGAGGTGCGTGGTCAGACTGTGGAAATGCTGTCGCCATCCTCTTTCCGCCCTGCCTTAGCTGTCATTTAGCTTTGGTGGAACTGAGTCTACTTTTGGGGTTCACAGTATGGAAGTAATGCCACACGGATAAAACCCTTAATGCATAAAGTCAAGGACACTTATGTCAACTCTTTTTTAGCAGGAAATGCTTGGTTTTCATACTTGCTCTAGAATTTCAAATTCAGTAATTTTATTTGAAATACAGATTGTGGGAAACTCCATGATTAATGAGCACTCCTCCTATTGCCCACTGGTGGGCTTTGTCCAGTCTGCAGCTGTGGGCCTTCTGTGCCTCAAAACAGAGTTGTAAACTTACTGAACCATTTTGAGACATTTTTTCTTTTGTGTTTTTTTTTTTTAAACTTGATTGCATGGTTCCCAGGCATGACTTTGTAAATGGCAGATGCTTTAGTGTAAAGGTTAGGTACACCTGTTTGACTTGGCACCACCTCAAAAAAGCTTCTTCTATTTTACACTTACCCAGTTAAAATTAATATGCAAGCTAAGAATGGCATTATACTATATTTTCTTTCTTAGAAACTTAGCTTTTAATAGCTCAAGGCTGTTTGAAATTTGAAACCAAGCCCACAGAGAGTAGGAGACCATCTCTTGTGTGCAGAATCCTCTCTTGTCAGCTGACAGGGCACCTGTCCCAGGCTGTGGGTCCTTTAAAGGACCCTGTGTCTGTGTATCTTCCATCCAGTGAGACTCATGTATAGCTGCTCAGAAATGCTCTGTGGATTGAATGTGTATGTATGTTTGCCTTCTTACTTATTTGGTCATTTGAAAATGTAAAAACATTCCCTACCTTGTTAGCCAATAAGATTCTATTAAAACAATCAGCATTTTGCTGTATTCTGAGAAAGATTGTACACTGAACAGCTTGTGCATGTGTGTTCATAAATGTTTTCCACTCAGGATTTTGGGGAAAATATGTTGAAAAAGCTGACTGGATTTTCTGCTTTTTAAATTAAATATGGACAATATATGACTTAGCTGTCAACTTTAAATTGGTATTTTTTCCCTACAACTTTAAACATGCTTCTGAAGAGCTCCAGACACCTAGAAATCCCAAACTGGGGAGATCTGTTCAGTGTGTTGGCAGTAGAAGAGATTTCGATGGAAATCTAAGTGACACAGTGCATCCAAAATTAAATAGACATAATTGGGTGGGGTGGTGGTCGTGTGTGATTAATGTGTGATTGACTGAAGGTGGTTGTATTTCATGTCCTCCCAAAGAATTGCTTGTATAAATAAGTCAGTAAATTTAACACTAAATATTTAAAATTCTAAATTGGGAGTTAAATTATTTTGCTCCAATGTAGCTTTTCTTTGTTAGTTTTTAGTACTAAGGCACTTTTCTAGGTTGTGTCTTGCTGTGTCCCCAGTCTGGCTTTGAGGTTACGCTTCTCTTGCCTCAGTGCCCCCCATCACTACCCACATAACATGACGGGTCACAGGCACACAAACCCATCCCCCCATGCCAGGTCACAGGCACACGCACCCACCCATCCCCCTTGCTGGGCCATAGGCACACACACCCAATCATCCTCCATGCCAGGTCATAGGCACACACACCCAATCATCCCCCATGCCGGGTCACAGGCACACACACTCATCCCCCATGCTGGGTCATGCGCGTGTGTACGCGCGCACACACACACGCACACACACACACTCATCCCCCATGCCGGGTCATAGGCATACAACCCACACCAGGCTGTCTTTTACTTTTAGGAGCAAAGTCGTGTGAAGGTGCATGTTTAGCTTTAGTAATCTAAAAGAATTGCACTATAATTTGTTTTCTGTTTCATTTTTAATTTATGCTGAGTGATATGTAGATAGGAGGAATGTTTTTAATTTCTTCAGGTTCTATTTTATCAAATTGCTCGTTTTGAAAAAAGTATTTTCACTTTTTCAGGTAACTGTGGAGAACTTTTTGCGGGTATTAACCGGGAGGGTGCCACCTAGTACTCCTCGTTCAAAGCGTCTTCTCTCTGATGACAGAAGCAATATTCTTATTTATATGACAGGTATTTCAGAATTAAAGATCCGTAGTCGATTATGTTGAAACCCGCTGGAGCCAAACCCCCTGGACAAGTGCTGAAGTTTAGCTTAGCTAAAGTAGCATGGTGTCGGTCGTTTATTCCCATGACACAGTGCTACTTGAAATGATACCTAAATGGGGTGTAGGTTGAGGATCTTTAGTCTAGAATCTGAAACTGTTGCCGGCCTGTGTAAATGTCACAAGTGGAAAAATCCCCATCTAACGTCATGTGACAGGTGGGAGTCAAAACGCAGGCCCACTGAAAGCGGACAAAGTCACCTGCAGACTCTGTGCATAGGAAACACGAGCTAGTTTCATGTCTACACCTGGGTCCTGGCCCAGAACGTCTGGCTGTGGAGACAGGTGTTCTGCAGTCAACGGTCCTCCTGGTCCCTGGTTTTGGAGGACAGTGCACGATGTTCCTCTTGTGTTGGTTCCCTACTCTGCACAGAGCTCTTCTGCTCTGTCCCTTTTCCTCAGTCTCCTGCCACCATACCCAGTTCCCGTGTTGGCCTCTTGTTGCTCGTCCTGCTCAAGGACTTAATAGAAGCTGCAAACCTGTCCCTTCTCCGCTGAACAATTTATAGTCCCCAGTGCTACTGTCTTAGGATTAGCGTAGTGTAGAGCTCAGGCTTAGGACTCAGTCTCAGCCTGACATCCTTTGTTCTGGTCGGGGTGAGGCTCATGAAACTGTGTGGTGAGCATGGTCCCCAGGGTTACAGTTTGTAAGCTAGCTTCAGTTAGTATACTAGACTACACACATTACAGATTTTACGTTTCTTTTCTGGATTTGGTACCATTTCCTTGAAAATAACTCCAGCCATGAAGGAATTCAGTAGTTTTAACAGAGCCTGGCAGCCTGCTCTCCTGGGTTCTGCTGCTTGTTTAGGGAGCGTGGCTTTGAGGGCTCTGTCGTCTCTGTGTGTTTTTCTCATCTTCTGCCCTGCTTTCTGCTACAAAGGCAGAGTCAAGTGGTTGTGGAGAGATAAGTGAGCTCGTAGCTTAAACATTCCTGTCCACTGTTTTACAGAGAAAGGTGCTGAAGTCTGAAACAGTGGAATAGCTGATAATTAGGATACTAAATGATAAAAGCTGGTGTATTTGCGGCTCTGCACACCATGAACTAATGATAAAAGCTGGTGTGTTTGCGGCTCTCTACTACACCATGAACTAATTAATGGTAAAGCTGGTGTATTTGCGGCTCTGTGCACCATGAACTGTCTTCAGTTCCCACGTTTCCCCTTCAGCAGCTGGTGATTTTGGTGCTGCTCCCCAGAGCCTCCGTGCATAGTTGTGCACCTCTTACTGTGCATACAGTGCTTGGTGCTAAGTGGCAACAGAAGTCTGGTGTGCTTTGATTTACTTGTGTGCCCTGCTGCAGGGATGTCTCATGGGAAGGGGAAATGCACCTTACCCACAGAGCTCACATGTCACGGGGCTGGAACTGACCTAGGCCTTTCCTCCTTTACTGCGGAGAGGAAGGCACCTTACCAGTCTGCACAAGGGGCTGTGCCAGCCGGGAGCGCTCCACTGTGTGCAGAGGAGAATGAGTCAGAGATTAAGTTATTTACCTAAAATAGAACAGGCGGTAAGTGGCACAGTGAGGGTCTGCGTCCAGACAGACTGGCTCTTTGATGTCACCACCCCTGGCCAGCTCTAATGGATTGTGCTCAGTGGTCAGGGATGCAGACATCAGTTTTTAGCTGAGAACTGCGCTTCCTAGTCATAATAGCATGGAGCATACAATGAAGGGACAGCGCACCAGGGACTGGGTGGTATTCTTAGTGCCTTTTTTTTACCAAAATGTGACACATTTGTATAGATGAGATAATCTTCAGACGTACTAGTGGAGAGGCCAGTGGAGTTATGTAATCGAATAATAGAAAACCTTAAAGAATTATATGAACTGCTCTTGTACAGTCCAGGCATTCTTTGTTTAGTTGATGGGGAAAATTGAAGCTGTTTTCCAGTCCGTATTTTAGGTAGGAAAGTAGTATTAAAACACTGCAAGAAAGGATGTACTGTGTATATCTGTGTGCTTTTATTACTGCATGTTTCTGTATGTGCCAGGAAATATGTCAGTGTTGTCTTTTTGGCTTTCTACAAGGTCACGGGGGAAATGGTTTCTTGAAATTCCAAGATTCTGAAGAAATCACCAACATAGAGCTTGCGGATGCTTTCGAGCAGATGTGGCAGAAAAGACGGTAATTAGCTAGCACCTCCTCATTCTATTCCTTACTATCTCCTGCTCTTTCTGCACAGAAGGCTCGTGCACACTGGGCAAGTGCTCTAGCCAGGGCTCCACACACAGACCAAACAAATGATGCTCTACTATCAACTTCCTGTGGGAGATGTGTGATTATTTTACACGATTTTAACTTGCCCTAATTGCTTCTTTTACTGTGAAATTGATATTGGTTATTTCATTGAACAGCACTTTGTGAAAGGAAAATTCAGTTATTTAACATGAATGAGTTGACTTGAAACATTTTTCATTTATTTGTTTATTTAGAGTGTGTATGTGTGCATTTGTGTACACGCACATACATGTGCGCACGTGTGTATATGTATGCACATACGTATATGTGTGCCTGTGTGTGCACACACCCTATTGTGCATGTAGAGGTTAGAAGGGAACTTGGGGGAGTTGGTTCCATCCTTCCTCTATGTGGGTTGTGGGGACTGAACTCAGGTTGTAGGTCTTGGTCCCCAGAGCCTTTTCTCATGGAGCCCTCCCACTGCCCCTGGATTGACTTTAAGGTCACATCTTCTGCTGTGTAACTGGTATTTTCTTGCCACGCCCACTCCCGCAGCGTGTATTTGAAGCAGAGTCTCACTGTGTCACCCAGACTGCCCTTAACTTCACGATCCTCCTGCTTCAGCTTCCTGAGTCGCTGAATCACAGATGTGTGCCATTAAATTAAATTAGTTCATTATGTTTGATTCAGCCTCACTCAGAGTTTCAGAGCACAGGCAAACGTAGCCAGATTCTTTGCCAGAATACACGTGGACCGCCTCTAATCCAGCTCCTGGTGTCCTCTGACCTGACGAGCACAGACTTTCTTGTCTGTTTCTGTTGGCATGGTGACCTTCTGAGCCCCAGCACATGTTCCACCGAGAGCACTCTAGGACTTCCCGAGGCCGCAGCTCCAAACTGTTCCATACTTGGACACGTCACGTGTAAGCCAGCAGTGACTCCACCTCTCAGTGGCTGTGTGATTGTTGCTAGGCTGCAGCTGCTTGGCAAGCACATTCAGGAGGAGAGTCTCACTCTGGCCTACAGTCTGGAAGGGAAAGTCCATCTGTTTAAGAAGGCACAGTGAGTGGGGAGAGTCTGCTGTTGCTGTCAGGGAGCTTGTGGTTGGCTCTTTCACATCCTGGAGGTTGAAGAAGCAGAGACAGGACCTGTAAGGGTTGTGCTTCCAGCTGGTTGCCCTCTGCTGAGAGACTGTGGGGCCCTTGGGACTGTGAGCTCTCTGGGGTGGACTGTGAGGGGGATGGCCAGGACTTTCAGATTCTGAACTACAGAGATGTGACTGTGTCCAGGCTCCTGCCATCACGGTTGGAGCCAGTCAGCCCCTGTGCCTTCTCTCTGATGGAGTGGAACTGTGAGCTAAAACAGACACCCTTAAGTTGTGTCTGTTGGGACTTTATCCCAGGGGTGCAGGCAGTGGCTCAGACACCAGGCCTGTCTCAGTGTGTCTGCAGCGCTTGTCTCCTCCAGCCGTACTGTGCATTGTTTGAGTGTGGTGACGGAGCCATACACACATGTGTGTGAAATACGAGCATCTGCAGAGCATATATGCTCATACGTGCTCATATACAGAGTTAGAGCTCTGTGTGTATGTGTTAAGTTTTCAAGAAAACCCGTATGTCAAGAGGTTCTTACATATTTGAGCTCTGAATTGTATGACTGAGAGGAGAGGGCAGACACATGGAGACAGCTGCCTTGGGACATGACCTCTGTCCCCTTTGGAGTGCTCTCATGAGTAGAATTCTTCCCTTAAGTTTCAGCTAATAGGTGACTCAGGTTTACATTACTGAACCATTGGAGGAACATTAGTGTCTAGCTAACAGCATGATTCGGATTTTGCCCTTGTCTTTCAGCTACAACGAGCTGCTGTTTATTATTGATACTTGCCAAGGCGCGTCCATGTACGAGCGGTTTTATTCCCCTAACATCATGGCCTTGGCTAGCAGCCAAGTGGGGGAGGATTCGCTGTCCGTGAGTGTTTTCCCTTTACTCCACGTGTTTTATGAGTCTGTGCTGTTGTTAGATGTTATAAACAGGAAGTTTCGATATTTCACAATTTGTCAGGATGATCCTGTGTGATGAGTACTTCCCCCCTTTCGCAGCACCAGCCAGACCCTGCCATCGGAGTCCATCTTATGGACAGGTATACGTTCTACGTCTTGGAATTTTTGGAAGAGATTAATCCAGCTAGCCAAACTAACATGAATGATCTTGTAAGTATTCTGTTGATTTTATTTCACATATTGGTGTGCTAGCTTTCATGTGGTTCCTGAGGTCTGTTCTTTCCAGGATTCCAGTGGGTGCTGTGCTTGCATCATGGTGTGCCCTTTTGAACTTCAAAATTATGCTTATCTGTCTGTGTGGGTGTGTATACGTATTCATGTGCATGTGGGCAGAATATGTATGCATGTGTGTATATGTATGTATGTGTGTATATGTTTGCATGTGTGCATATGTGTGCATGTGGGCAGAATATGTGTGCATGTGTGTATATGTGTGCATGTGGGCAGAATATGTGTGCATGTGTGTATATGTGTGCAGAATATGTGTGTATGTGTATGCATGTGTGTATATATGTGCATGTGTGTGCATATGTGCATGTGCAGAGGCCAGAGGACAACTTGAGGGAGTCAGTAGGTTATGTCCTATGCAGGTCCTCTGGTCATCAGGTTTAGTGGCGTGTACCCTTACCTGCTGTCTTTTTGTCTCCCAGTATAAGCTTTAGCACACGGGGCCATCAGCTTTAACCCAGTCACCCTCTATTCCTGGGTCCTTGACTGCTTTGTTTCCTTTGTGTATTCTCTTTTACCTACTGGATATATTTTAAAAGCCGTCTGTTCACCTTTTGAAGTTATCCCCATTCTGAGTGAGTTTAGTTGGGCTGTACTCTTCCAGGAAGGCCACCTGAGCTCTTCCTTGGATTTTATTTTACTCTCTCAGTGCTTCCATAGAACTTAGTTTCTCTCTTGTAACGTTTACCAGTCTGTCTTTTGTTGGTTTCAGGTATTGAGCAAAGTCTTTGTCATTTAACTTGAAGCTCTTGGAAGCTAGAGCCCTTTCCTTACATAGTTTTATAGCCTATAATTTCTAGTGGAGTCTCTCAGCATAGCTTGAATTTAACTAAAATCCCCTTCTTTCCTGTGCTGTGCCCTTTCAGTCAGAGCAGCTTGAAGCTGCTGAGTTGGCAAAGTGAGAAGCTACAGAGGGAGGTTATGTGATGATGTCACTCTTTCCACCTGCTCACACTGTGTTCATTCATCTGCACACACTGGTCCGGCCCTCTTGTCCTGCCCTCCCAGTGCCCAAGTCCTGCTAGCACAGGGCCACTGGCTCAGGACGTCCCTTCTGTGTTTGATACATGTGGTCACTGGCTGTGCACATGGGCAGACACAGCTTCTGCTTTCCTGGACTCAGGAAGGGAGGGTGACTGAGCACATGGCTCTGTCCTTACCCTCAACCCAGCAGCTCCGCACTGGCCCTCACCTAGCAGAATCCCTTAGAGTGAGTTGTCAGTATTGACAGAATCCTGCCAACTTCTAGAGCTGCTGCTGTGGGCTGCCAAGTGGGACAGGAGTACTTGCTAACACCAGTTTGAAGATTATGTGTGTTGATGCTTGTTAAGTCCTGATAGCGACTTGAATATTAACACAAACTTTTTGTAATGCTAATTTCACTTTTTAAAAAAAGAATTTATTTATTTTATATCCCGACCACAATCTTCCTTCCCTCTTCTCCTCCCACTCCCTCCCCCTTCTCTTTGCCCCCTCACCCACCCTTCCTCTGTGTTTGTTCAGAAAGGGGCAGGCCTCAGCATGCCCTGTCAAACTACCATAAGACCAAGAACCTCCACCTGTATTCAGTCTGGGCGAGGCAATCCAGTATAAAGGAATGAGCTCTGACTGAGAGCCAGTCAAAACACCAGGGACAGCCCCTGCTGCCACTACTAGGAGTCCCATTGAAAGACCCCCGGATCCCCTTCCCCAAGAACAAGGCTCAGCACTCTGGAT
>LOEQ01000658.1:86118-101869 GCA_001685075.1 Bramus lutescens | reverse complement strand
CAATCAGTTTTATAACTTATGGAGATCTCTGTGTGATTTTCTTTGTGACATGCTGGCTGTGGGGTACTGGGCGGGACAGAAACCCCAACAAGCAGCCCTTCATGTTACAAATATAATATGGTATTTTATTGAGTGTTAATGCTTCTTTCTTTGTAAATGCAATCACTCACAAATGAGCTAGATAACATTTTTGGCAGTTAGTAGGTTTGTTTCACTTTAATTTGTGAGCATAAAAAGTTGATTAGCACCATGTGGAGCTTATTAATTATAAAATAATGACAATTAGTGATTTGAAAATTAGACATAAAAGTCTTCAAAAAGAGAACTATCTTTGTAATTAGCAATATCTATCCATCTCAAATGCTAATTTTAAGAACAACTTCCTTTGAAATAAAATCTATCAGAGTGACAAGTGTGTGTGAGCGCACTGTCAGGAGAACCTCTCCTTATTTCCAGTGAGGTGTGCCTCTAAGTTTTGTATGAAGAACCAACTTAAAGTATTCCTCACACATACTAAGTTATTTGGGCAGTGTCTTCTAGATACAGAAGGTGGCACAAATGCAGGATGTGACGGCCCCTGTGATCAGAGCACATGTGGCTGGAGTTGGTCAGTTTCCTGGTGACCTGGATGACATCATGACCTGAGGTCACATGCACTGAAGAACCCACACCTACACCAAAGGCTGTTGCCTGACTAGAAGTGAGGTGTTGTGGAGGCTGGAATGGTGCAGATCTGGAGCCGGGTGATCTGGGCCTCTGTTTGGCTCCCTCACTAGCCACTCATTGCCCATCTGTGTCTGACCTACCACCCTGTGACCAAGGAAACCATTGATGTAATGGCCTAAGAGATCCCTAGCGTCCGGCTGACCTGGAGCTAGCGATGTTACCAACAGCATCAGGAGCCTGTACCAGATATCGCCACCTCCCTGTGACTCATTCGCCTGCTGTTCCCGCCAGCGGGAACCCCATGGAACATGGAGTTTGGGGTGACCTAGGACTTGGTCAGTCATAATTGGCTCCATAATAAACTGTGTTCCAGCAAGGGTCTGAGACCCGTGGAAGGATGGTAAACTATCTAATGACCTTCTAACTTAGGAGTACATTGTCTTCTATTGAATAGGAAGGGATAGTGAAATAATGACTTCAGGGTAAAGCTGCATCAAAGTCTTATTTTGTATGTTAGTTCATGCAGTCATTGCATGGGTTTAACAATGCTTGAATTGCTTGTTTAATAGACGCCTGTGATCTAAGTCTACAGCAGTGACTTGGTACGCTGTACTGTGAAAGTTGCCAAGGCAAGGTAGGCATCAGCAGCTACTGACTACTGAATCGAAACCTCGTTCCTGATGAGTGCTCATTCCACCTGAGGACCCTAGCTACCCCATGCTTGGAACCGCGTGATTAAAGGTTCGATGTGTTTGTGGGAGGGTTGAGATGTGCAGAGCTGATGCCAAGACTTGAGGTGCTCTCCCCCTGATTCGGGTCTACTATGCAATGTGCCCTCCTTAGGAGCACTTGAAATTGTTTTGAAAGAAGTTTTTCCTTTAGAAAATTGGATGATTGTGAACTATAAGCAGATGTGAATCCTGCCGGTTAAGTGAAAGCATGCTTTGGAAGAACCCACTCTCATCAGAAGGCCCTCTGTATTCTTCAGCAGATGGGGGTTTGCTGATTTGAAAGAGTCACTGTAAAAGACCTGAGCCTGATTTCCTTCTCCACCGTGACTGCCCTGGACCCCAGTGAATTGGGACAAATGGAATCTGAAGGGTTGTGGGTGGAACCAGTCATGGGGGAATTGAAAAGGGATGGTCCTGAAGAGCCTCTTAGCACTCTACCTGTAGAGCCTTTACGTTGCCCAGTTCCCTGTTCCAGGAGTCTGTGCAGTTACGATAGCTGAGCGGTCGTCGGGATTTCACAGACTCCTGTGAATTGTCCAGGCAGCACACACATGCTTGTTTCGTGTTTTCCAAAGACACCACGTCTCTTCCCATGAAACCACAAAGAGAATATTTAAGGTACGACTCCATGACACATTGCAGAGTGCCTGCACTGACTGTCTGTCCCCACAACTGTGTGCATTCTTATGGCAAGTGGGATAGCCAAGTTGTCAGAAAGAATGTCAAAGATCTTGGATCACTGACTTGTCTGAGTGGGACCTGGATATTTGAAAATTAGTGACACACAGCTAAAACATTAAGTAACAAAAAACAGCTAGAGAAATACACATTTCTTCCACAAGTCCCTTAAGAGTCTGTCACATTTAGAAAGCGAACATTCCTAATGAGCATCAGACATTTGACTCCATGCATTGCTTTGAGTATTAGCTACTCGATCATAATTCCTTCGCCCATTTATATTGCAGCTCCATCATTTTCGTCACAAGACAGAAGGCTTTCACAGCAGAGTTTTGCTGCTGCTTCTCAGAGAATCTATAATTTAAAACACTCTTAGATACAGTAAAGGCTTATTAAAATGTTCCCTAAATTTATTTATTGATAGAAACCATGGTGCGGTCATGATGGTAGTTATGAATTGACTTTCGATCTTCTAATAGCCAGTTGGTTATAATCTTATAAATATGCCAAATAGAAGGAATATTTTCATTTCTTTCATTTTACCAACATGTTCCACCTAGCAGAGAAACCGGCGCTGTTACTGAGGTGTGTGTGCTGTGGAGGACGCTCCTGGCTTTTGAGCAGCGTTTGCTTTCTGTGCTGAAATGAATAACACTGAAGCAGAGAGAGGACCATTTTCTACCTCTAGAAAACACAGAGACAGTGCTCTCATTGTTACATGACCATTTTAAGGAGCTTGACCCTGCCAAATTCACCAAAAACTGTTCCTGAAGTATTGGAAAGAGAACACAAAGCCACAAGGGCTCCCCACTTTTGTGAGCAGAACCCAAGTCCTTAGGTGCAGTGAAAGTCAGTTCCCTTCAGCTGCGTGCCCTGTGCTTGGCAGCGTTGCTGGCTTGCCACATGAGGAAGTAATGTAGCTGGGGCATTTCTGTGTCACCTCAGTGGCCTGAGATGCTTCCTAATGAAAGCTGAGGTTGTCGTTTGTGCTCAGGCTCACTGATATGCACAGGCCAGAGAAGTCCCGTTTTGTAGAAAAAGGCTTTAATATCTTTGCTGAGAGAGTTTGGTAGTACGGGCCCACGTCATTCCATCGCACCATTCTCACTGGTACGTCACTCACTATCTTTTCAGTCCCTCTGAGCATCCTTTCTGGTCATTTTTAGAGAAGCCCTGTTTTCCTTTGGGGATCATTTCCAATGCTTTATCTGACTGCGGTTTCTCGTTTTCCTGTTGTGTGTGTGCCTCCTTACAATTGCCTGTGCTCTAAATTTCCTAAGACAAAATGATGCCCACATTGTTTCATTTCCTAAAATCGGTGGATTTCTGGTATAAGATGTGCCAGTAGACATCTTAGTCTAACGAAGTGCATTCATCTACATTCAGCCTATAACATTGCTAGAGATATGTGATAGTTATAAATGGATAAGAGTAGGTACTAATTAATTTTTCCCTTTCTGCTAAAAGCACCATGGACTATAGTTTAAAGTTATAAAGCTTGTGGTAGTGCTTATCTGAGATGTCAGCAGTTGATATCTTAGACCATTCAGACTCTGTAGTTTACTTCTCCCTGGCCGTTTGGCTGATATATTTAAGTCATAGCTGTGGTCTGCCGTGAATCTTATCCTGCTTGTCTGACTGCCATTGAAAGAGAAAGGGCTATATAAGAGCACTGTTGCAGGGATCTTGGCCCATGGGAAGACTCATTATGAAAATGGGCAAAATAATTTATAATATATGTTTTTATTGTACAGATATGCTAAACACATTCATAATGAGTGCTGAGACTAACAATTGCTACCTTTATTAAAAATGCTTTGTTGCGCTTTATTTGAGAAGGCATTCAGTCTTTGATTGTTTTTTGATGCAAGCAAATAGAGTTCCAAAAAATTAATTTGACTGAAATTAAATTGTTTCTCCCATGAATGGCTTCATTTAAGCATAGAGGGAGGCTTTGTGATTTGCTCTTCAGAGAGTGTATCTCAAAAGAGAATACACCAGGATCCAGTCATTAAAACTCGAAAGCATTGTAAGCATCTCCCGGGAAACCCACAGCGAAGAAGTTATAAAAATTCTGCCTAAAACCAGGAAGTTGGAATTTAGCTGTGTTTAAACAAGAGAGTAACAGAAGCCATTACATTGACTTGAGATACATCTCTTCAACTAGTTATCGCTCAGAGGAGTTCAGCAGGCGGCAGCGAGTTTTACTTGTGTGTGCTGGGGTTTCTTTTGGTATGCTTAACGTTTGTTTTCTGTTTTTTGTTTTTTATCTGGGGAAATGAGTTGTGGTAATTTAGGCATTCGACTCTTTTACCAACGCGAGACAATGTATTCATGTTTTGGAATGCCAAGATGATCTAACAGTGTACACGTGCTGGTTTTCGCTGGAGAAGGCTGTCCCTGTTGGCTGCTCTGGACTCTGTTAAGACTGTCTTAGACTGCCCTCGCTCTGCTTGTTCCCTGTGGACTCCGACGCCTCCAGTTAGGAAAGTCCTCCCCTTCCCCTCTGGCTTTGTTGGAAAGTCTTTCTTCCATTTATTTGGAAACTGTCTGTGGCACGTCTGTCCTTCACTTTAGTTGTGGCAACCAAACCTGGCTCTGTCCCATCTGCACCTGTCTCTGCTCATGGACAGTCCCTAAAGGGAAACATGACAGTGGTCATCAAGGAGCAGACCTTTTGGTGTAAGCCAGGATTAGGTGCAAATGAAATTTGACAAAATTGATCATTTTGTCATGCTGAATGATTTCTTTGTCACTAGTCTTTTTTTTTTCTTTCAAATCTGTAAAATGACATCAAATTGAGAATTGGTGCAAAATGATTTATAGAGCATACCTAGCACATGTTTGGCACTTAGCAGATACTGGTTCTGGAATACATTGACACCTTCTCTTTCCTCTTTAAACAAAATATTTTATTGTTAGTCTGTATGATGAGTTACGATGTAGATGCCCTCAGAGTCCCTGAGCTCCTGCCCAAGTGTTGAGGGAGTCTAGGCCAACGCTTGTCCCCGCCTCACCCATTTTGGCTTCCAGGAAGTTGTTATGCCTGCTGGAGATCAGAGTGAAACAGAGGAGGACGTTGCGGCTTTCTCGGGGAATTTGAGTATAAATTCTTCTAACACCTTCTTGCTGCCCAGCTGTGTTGGAATCCTCTTGAAAAGGGAGTAGTTGCCGTCCTTCTTTCCGAGGACTGTTACTTCTGCCTGCCAGTGGTTTTGCATGTTCATGTATGCTATAGGAAGTTTGTATTCCTGGCTTCTTGTATGTACTTGGTGGTCTGTTCCACTGAATTGTTAGATTCAAGGATTCTATCTGTTGTATTATACCTGGAGCCTAACCAATGCTTAGTGTGTGCTAGAAACTCAGACCATATTTATTAAATGGGTGGTTGACAGAGTAAATCATTGATGTATGTTTCTGATTGGTAAACGGAGTGTAGCCACAGACATTCATCTCATAGAATGCATCAAGGGGGCGTGTTGTCATGTGCACTCACTCGTTCTGCTACCTGTGTCTCAGAGCCTGGTCTCCTCTGTACAGTATCGAGTCTCAGGCTTTATTCACCACGGTAGGCTCTGCCTTTCAGCTGGAGTAGTTAGACCCTTCCAGTCAGTCACTGTCTAGATGGGAGCCCGCCATATCACTGTGTCTATTTGCCGCATTTGCTCTTTTTTCTTCTTTTAGTTCTACATTATTTTGGATTGAGTAATTTTCATTCCACGTGATTTCCACTAGTGCGCTATCAGTGAATGCGCATCATTGCCCTGGAACTTGTGCTGTGCATCTTGACTCTATCACGGTCTGCTTTCTTCTGGTGTGTGTGTGTGTGTGTGTGTGTGTGTAAATGGAGGCCAGAGGACAACTTCAGATGTTGGCTTCAGGAAGGCCACCCACCCCCTCTGAGACAGGGTTTCTCATTTGCCTGAATCTCACCAATTAGGCTAGGCTGGCCCCATGGCTCCTCCTGTCTCTACCTCCCCACTGCAGGAATTACCAGCACAAGCTTTGTGACATGGGCTCTGGAGCTTGAACTCAGTTCAGGGACTTACAAGGCAAGCACACTTCCAACTTTCCATGCCCCCAACCCCACAATCTATTTTAAATAATATTCTGTTCATGTATGCTATAGGAAGTTTGTATTCCTGTCTCCTTGATCTTTGTGCCATTCTGAGCACTGCAACATTTCATCACTTTTGATTTTAAATAGTGAGTTATGTATTTTAATTGTTTAAAACAAGGGAAATATTTTTATTAGTTGCACTCACTTCACTGCTCCCCTGCTCCCCCTTGTGTGAGCCCTCCTTACCCTTCTTCTGCCCAAAGAGCTCTTTATCACCTTCCCTGCATTGTGGGTCTTGTCCTGCTGGGCTCCCAGAGCTCAGCCCTGATGCTCTCGTTTGCCTTCTTACTAGAAATGTCCTTCCCATCTGGTCCTTTTTCTCTAGAGTTCCAAGTTAATGACTTTCCTTTATTTTCCACATTCTGGTGATGTTTTTTCTCTTGGCTGGGAGTCAGTGGAACTTGATTTACAGACCTGGGATGCATCATGGCTGGAGTTTGCCCACCCTGCTTCTTCTCGCTGCCTGTCCCTTTTCCTTGTTTTGCATTTTGATTCTGGTGTTCCATTTTGTGGTTTTCTCTCTGTTTTCTTGGTGTTAGGTGTACAGATTTGAAATCTGGAAGAACTTCAGCCATTATTTTAGGCCTTTCCCTCTGCACTTGGGAATAGACATGCAGGTGTGACTGTGTGCCCTGTCACTTGGCTGGGTTCTTGAAAGTGTGCTGTTGCTTGGGAGGGCCTTAATATTGTGCCTGTTTCTCAACAGGCAGACAAGCTCTCTCGGCTCTCGTCTGCCTGTGTGGCTCTGAAAATGATATGTGTTCCTCCTTTATTCTGATACTGCCTGTCCCACGTGCACTTTGCTAATTACAGTTCGTGTATTCTCATTTCATAGGATTTTTGATGACAAAATTGTGTATATTTGTTATATACAACATGCTTTAAAGCACATGTACATTGCAAATGCAGTCTATATATAGTCTTTTTTTTAATCAATGAAGTATAAATTCTTGTGGACAAGCTACAGACAACAAATAACCAAAATGCAAACCCGGGATGTGTAGACTGTTTTCACTGCCAGCAGCAGGGAGTTCTTACTCCTTTTCTTGAAAATCAAGGGTTATCAGGCACTTTTCCACAGACGAAGGACTAACTGTAGCATCTTGCATAGCATTTTTCCCTCATTGAAAATAGATTCTCTTTTCTCACATAATATATCCTGATTACAGTTTCCCCTCCCTCTCTATTCCAGATTCTCCCCCACTTCCCTTCCATCCAGATCCACCCCATTCCTGTCTCACTAGAAGAGATACAGGCTTCTGTGGGATAATAATAAAATATAAGAAGATCAAATAAAAGCTAACACATCTGAATTGTATGAAACAAAGAACCAGGAGGAAGAGAGTCCAAGAGAAGGCATAGAAGCAGACCCGTTCATCTGCCCACTCGAACCTCATAAAAACACTGGACTGGTAGCCATGATATATATGCAAAGGACTTGTAAGGTGAAAAGAGAGAAGAAAAGTATAAAAACAATAAGATTAAAGAAACAAACAAGGAAAAGCTCAAACACAACATTATGAGACAAGGAATCTCCAAAGTCGCCATTGAGTTAGTCTTCTGTTGGCGTCTCCTGCTGGGCCTGCGGCCTCCCCTTAAGAGCATTTTGTTTCCCCAGCAAGACTCCGGTGGAGAGAACTAGACTTTTGTTTGCGAGTGCTTACCAATTGAAGGTAGCTTCTCAGTTGGGGGTGGGGGCATGTGTCCAGTTTTTTAGCTCTGGAGTCCCATCTGGTGCGGACCCTGTGTGTGCTGCCTCAGTCTCTGAGTTCCTGAGAGCCTTGATCCTGGTCATCTGGAGGGCCTTGCTTCCTTGCTGTCTTCCATGCTCTCTGGCTCTTCCCACCTCCTCTTCCTCAGAGTTGCCTGAGCCCTGAGGGGAGGGACTTGACGGATACATTCCACTTAGGGCTGAGCTTTCTAAGGTCTCTCAGTCTCTGCACATTGTCTGGCCCTGGGTCTCTGTATTGTTCCCATCTGCTGCAGGAGGAAGCTTCTCTGATGACAGCTGGGCAAGGCACTGATCCTCGTCCCTGTCTGGAGTGGCCTGTGGGTTTCCCAGGAGTGCCAGCTGGCGCTGGGGACTGCTTCCCTGACCAGAGTGCCATAGGTCTTATTTTTAACTTCAGCAAATCTTGCATGGGTCTTATCTGTGTATTCTTTTTGTCTTCCCAGATATTTGTTTTCCTTTACACCCAGTGTAAAGTGTATGTTTTAAGTTCCCGTGCTCACTAAATCCCTCGTCTCTTCACGTGTGTGGTTTTCAGTTATGTGCTGGTTTGAATAAGAACACCACCAAAGGCTCATGTATGTTAATGCTTGCTTACCAGGGAGTGGCACTGCTTGAGAGGGATTAGGAAATGTGGCCTTGTTGGGGTTTATATAGCCTTTATAAAAGTTGTCATGGTCATGGTGTCTCTTCACAGCAACTGACTGATACTTGGATATAATATTTGAGCAAGATTTGAGTACATAGGAATAGAAAATACAAAGAGTTACAATGGAGTATTTTATCTTATTATGTATTTTTTAAAGAGTGATTATTGTCTGAGGGAACAAGTATCAAATTTGATACATTTATTTCCTATCAATATATCTTTCTGCAAATGTGTCCACTAATTTTGTATTGCTTTGCAACAGTGATTGGCAGTCGTCTGGTCCTGGCTCAGCTGAGTCTCCTGCTCAGGAGCTTCAGTCAGGATAGTAAGCAGTGATGTGCCCTGAGGCCCTCCCTGGGTCATGGTCCGTGTCACAGGAAGGGTTCAGTTGTCTGCTTTGTCTGTTGTTCCCTGTTCTCTGTCCACTCCGCCACATGGCTTTGGTTCTCCAATGCCCAGGAAGCATCCTGGCTGCTTCTAACATGTCTGTATCTCTGATTTATCTACCTGACATCTAGACCGTCTTATAGGTCAGACCCTTCCTTCCCATTGACTTACTCCATCCCAGTGACCTTCCTTTTGTTTAGAGACCCACGTCACTCCTTAGAATCCTTCTCTTGGCCTTGTACAGCTGCTCACAGGATCCTGTTCTCAGGTCCCATTCTTGCTCTACATGGAGCGAGAATCATGGGGTTGTCTTACAAGTCTGCCTACTATGGTTTCCCTTGTATATTAATATAATTTAAAGACTTTAATCATTTGACTGCAGAGATGTCTCAGTAGTTTAGAACACTGGCCATTTCCCCAAGGATCCTGGTTCAATTCCCAGAACCCACATGCTTACTCAAAACCGTCAGCAACTCCGGTCCCAGAAGACCCAACAACCTCTTCTGACCTCTGTGGGCACTGAATGCACATGGTGTACAGAGATAGGTGGAGAAAAAACACTCATACATATAAAACACTTTTTATAAAAGGAATTAAGTTAGGTTTCATGTAAAGGGCATATTTTTGGAAATGCTAATAAACTATATTAAATAGATAGTAGAAACCAATTAATTTTCTGAATTGTAACTTAACCTTGGTAGATTATTTTATAATTTTGTTTCTCTAGAGTATAGTATAATTAACTCTCATTATTCTTAGAAAAGAATCTTGGTGAAATTTTGGTACTTTTCCCTTCACTTAGCAATAAATATGTATAATTTCAGAAATCCTGTTTCTTTACATAAATGTCATACTTAGATCTGCACTCTCTTCAAGTGTTTTGAAGTTATATGGTAATGCTCCAGCAGCATGAGACAGGGAGCGAGTGCTCTTCACGGTTGTAAGTGTAGTGTTGCTTAGCTACCCAGCCCTAATAGGAAATGGTAGGCGTTTTGACAATGGTGGCCCTTAAACTTCTGAGTGTTGGCTCCGACACAGCGGTTTTATATAAGCCATTCACCTTTGTATTGTAGATGTTACTGTGAGAGGTTAAACAAAAGAGGCGTGTATTTAACAGCAGTCTGTAGAGTACCGTAACTCTATAAAATCAGTCATTTTAGGAAGCGCTTTAATGGACACGAATGGAATTATAAAAATACTTTAATATGAGCTCACCTCAAACACAGCTGTACTACAAAATGCAGTAATTACACTGATCTTTCAATCGACTAAGGAAAAATCATTGGAGGATATCTAAAATATCCCATGTAGTTGTATTAAAATAGCAGTGCTGTTAGGGCAGGAATGGTGTTGAACACACACCGAAAATGCAGTCTGTGACATGCTGCTGTCAAGGTTCCCATGTGGCTGTTTGGTAGCTAGCATGTCGTAAGTGGAATGGTGTGGAATGCTCCCGCCAGTGAGACAAGTATATGAAGCTTCTTTTATTTTCTCCTCTACTTTGTGTGTGCATGTGCGTGTGCATGTGAGTGCATGCACATCTGTTTTCATGCATGTGGAGGTCAAAGCTGATGTCAGGAATCATCATCCACTGCTTTTCTACCTTAGAGCTCACATATATGTCAAGTCTCCTGTCTGTGCCTGCAGAGGTTAGAGTTAAGCCGGCACACCCATCGTCACTTGCTGGGTCTCATATTTGCATATCAAGTGTTTTAACTACTGAGATATTCTCACAGCCAGGAAACTCTTTTAATGCCATTTTTTTCCCTGTGTCTTCCCCTTACCTTCCTCACATAAAATTCATACCCCCTATACATATACTTTCTTTAGAAGTACAGATAAATATGAGATGGTCAGTATCCACCTGTAATCCTACTTCAGAAAAGCAAAGCTAAGATATTGGTGTATTTCTCTCTTTTAATATTTGTTACAGAATTATAAGCCATATTTCATATTTTATTTTCATGTTGTTTTAACTTCCTTATTATGGGATAGGAATCTCTTAAATCACTAAAATCGTATGGAAGCATGTTGGTGGCTGTATACTACCCGGGCCCAGTCCGCTTAGGTTGTTTGCTGATGTTTACCGAGGAGGTGGGACTGGTAATTGTGTAACCTCTGTCGGCACTTCCCAGGTCCTTCACTATGGCTCCTAGAGGCAGAAGAGACGTTCTAAAGACCTAAGACTGAAGTTGACCTTAAGTCAGCATTGCCAGTTTAACTTTAAGCAGCAAATGGTTATGCACTGTTTCTACGACAGGGAAATTTTAAGTGTGAATTAGCGTTTTATAGTTTGGTGAAAACTTGTGTTCCCATCTCATGTATGGATAAACCCTGTGAATTTGCAGGAAAGCTTCATGAATTTAACTTTTTTCTGTCATATTTCCCTTTTAATTTTATCACTAAACTGTGTAAAATGTGGATATTTCAGAAATTGGTTTCCATCCATGCTGTTTTCATTAGTTGCATCTGGGCTCTTGCTTCTCTTTTCTCAGACTTCCCACATTTTACCTCTTGTCTTCTGTGCTTCTGTTTGGTTCTGAATCATATCAGTATACATTAGTGTTTCTAGTGTTGAGTGAAACATCTGATTTTTCAATACCGAGTGGTGAGTATGTGAGAACTGTACTCCCTTGCCATTCATAGAGGTCCTCTGTCTATAAATTCTTTTGCATTCATGTAACATTTACTATAGGAAGTTGTTACAATCATTGTATTTCATTGTTATTAGTCATCTCGTACTGTGTAGTTTACTGGCTAAACTTTGTGATAAGAGTTCAGTACTGACTGGTCTCAGGTGTCTGCTGGGGTCTTGGAACCCATCTCTCACAGGTAAGGGCACGGGAACTATGGTAAACCTTTGTTATGGTTAGCCATTGAGATTTGTAAAAATTAGTATTTGGTCATTTCATGCGTGAATACAGTGCACCTAGATGATAGCCACCCTTCTACTCCACCCTCCCAACTCCTTTCTCACCTGTAAATCTTGGTTGCCTATTTCTGTCCTCCTGCTTTTGTGTCAACACCGCATTTTTGGCTAGCATTATCCGTTTTTTTTTTCTTCAGAGCTTATCCCTCTCCATAGACTAATGTAATTATTTACCTGACACGACATGCCATAGGTGTCCCTGTCTGCCTGATGTTTTAATATTGCTATTGTTCATGAAAAATAAAATCTAGTCTCTTTCTTTTACGGACACAATTGGTGACTACTGATTTTAAAAAGAATATTTATTTCAAGTATTAACTCTTCTTAGTAGTCTTAGAGGTGAGTCTATGTACTTTGTTAAATGTATAAATAGCTTCAAATGAAAGTTTACTGTTCTTTCTCAGGAGTTGTATCTAGATTGGCCAGTGAGAATAGAGTATTAGTAATAAAAACCTTAACAGTAGCATTCTCATCACAGAAAAGTGAAATTCTTGGAAAGGAAAAGCTGTAATTAGCGCTCCATCAGAATGGAAGCGACAGTGCAGAGCAGTCATCCGTAATTACCCAATTAGATTAGCCACCTGTCGGTTACTCACCGAGGGTCAAGAGCAGAGTCTGGGAGAGGTTTCTTTCCCCAGTAGGGGGCAGCATCTGACTGTCACTAGTGGGTCCCTTGCTGCAGATGGCCAGTAGAGATGCCTTAGGAAAGGTACCAGAGACAAACCAAGCAGGCATTTGATGCTGGGACTTCCACACTGTCCACGAGGCAGGACATGCTGAGGTTTTGACTTTGTGACCTCACCTCTGACTAAATTTCTCTCCCTAGGAAGGTCAGCAATGATCTTGGCAGAACTCAACTGTCTTAGGACAGTTCATGGTGGAGCGAGATCGGTCAGATCCCTCAGGCTCTTGTGGGCACATTGTAGAAATCTGAAGCTGCCTGGGGATCAGTGGGGGACTTTCTATTAGGACTTTACGAGTCAAGATTTTCCTAGACTTTTGGTGCATGATAAACCACTCCACAAATTAGTGACTTCAAACCTTGATTATTGAGTTGATAGTTCTGCAGGTTGGCAGTTTGGGCTGAATTCATCCAGACAGTCTTCTGTTCTCTCTGGCCTGCCTGTGGTGAGCTGGGTGGTCTAACTTGTGAGCTGGGTGGTCTAACTGTGGTGAGCTGGGCAGCCTGACTTGTGGTGAGCTGGGTGGTCTAACTGGTGAGCTGGGTGGTCTAAGTGGTGAGCTGGATGGTCTAACTGGTGAGCTGGGCAGCCTGACTGCGGTGAACCTGGCTGTGGTGAGCTGGGCAGCCTGGCTGGGCTTTGCTGCAAAGATGTCTGTTCTCCACTTTTCTTCCAAAGCCTGGACTTTCTCATGATGGGAGCAGGTGTCTAAGAGAGCACAGAAGCAAGAAAATCTTGAGGTCACAGCTGAGTTACATTCCTTTAACCAAAAGCTGTTTCTAGACCAGCTGATTCCAGAAGCAGGGGTATAGAAATATCACTCCTGTCCCCAGCCTGACAATGGAATCCGAGACCTGCATCCCCGCAGACCCCACCCACCCTCATGTGACCCGCTGTATGTAGGCCAGTGAATGAAGAACCCGGAGATCACAGTGCCCGTAGCCTGGGTGGAGCTTCCTTTACTGCAGGAAATCATGCTGCTGGCTTCCTTTTCATCTTGGCCTCTTGTCTTTCTTTTCTTCTCAGACCAGTGGTTCCCAACCTCCCTAACTCTGAGACTCTTTAATACATGTTGTGGTGACCCCTAACCATAAAATTATTTTCGTTGTTGCTTTATAACTGTAATTTTGCTATGAATTGTAATGTAGATATTTGTGTTTTCTGGTGGTCTTAGACAACAGTTGTGAAGGGGTTGTTCAACCGCCAAACGGCTGCCACCCACACAGCTTGACAACACTGTTTTAGATAATTCTTGTGTTTTCTATTATTTGTTCATTTTTGTTAAAATTCATGTTGAATATTAACTTTCTCAATTATATTATGGTCCTTATTAAATTTTATTTACAAGTGTCTTCCCTGTGTCCTCAGGATGTATCTTTTCAGTGGGTGGGCATTTTTCTTCATAATTTTCTTTATGGTTTTCCTTTTATTTTATTTTATTTATTTTTGCTGTGTGTGTGTCCATGTGCTGCTACACACGTGTTGAGCTCTTAGGACAGCTTTCAGGGGTCCAGTCTCACCTTCTGCTTTGTTCTGCTATGGTCCCTCCTATTGTCTCTGTTGCGGCATGCACGTTCCAGGTTTATTAACCCGCAAGGTTCCAGTTGGCTCTGCTGTCTCCTCTTCCACTCGAGTGTATGAGTTCAGGGCCTCAACAGAGTGTGGGTGTCCCCTGTGCCCTAGTGTGAAGACTTCTCAAATCTCTGTCCAGGGGGTGGTTTTCCTGTTCCCAGGACTGGCAGGCAGCAGAGAAGCTAAACTAGAGTGGGAATAGGAGAAGCACACTCGGGTCTTTCACTCGGGACTGACAGGGTTGACACTGTATGTCCCTTGGAAGATGGCTTGCCACACTGATGCCTGCTCCTCTGTCTAGATAGAAGTCTGCATGTCAGTACCCTCTGTAGTGTCACGTGGCTTCTAGGGCTTGTATGTAAATGGATATATGACTAGGAGTGCCCCTAGGGAGGTTGGGCCATCCTGTATGTCCGTCTTCCCCCTGTAGAGACAGCAGGCTCCCACAGCCTCTCAGCAGCTGCGCCCTCACAACCAAGCAGTTGCTAGCACAGCATAGCAACTCAAGAACTCGGCCCACCATCCCCTCGTAGGCCCAGTCTAAGACTCACAGACAGTAGGGGCATTTGGGAGTCTTGGAGGAGTTAGGTGGGTTTGGCTAGGATGTGTGTTGTGTTTCTGTACCTTTGCATGGGGTTGCAGTGAGGAAGCGGGAAAGGCTGGGTCGATTCACATGCCTTCTCAGCCCCAGGTCGCTGGCCCCAATGCACATTCAATGAATGGATTGTCCACCTTGTATCTAACAGGTGTGTTGAATGCATAATAAGTTACAAAGCCTATCACTGCAAATGGTGGAATTTGAAAGCTGTAATTTGCTACTTTCATTGATTTGTGTCATATTTTATGATTCTTATACAAGTGCACACACACACACACACACTCATGGGTACATGCATGGAGACTCTCCATCTTTTGCTGTTACTTCTAAAGCTTCCTCTTGGGGAACTGTAGGCCCTGTTTTCCTCTCTGGTCCCCTTGTCCACAGGCCGAAGGCCCAGGAGAGCAGCTCGCTGGGCTCTTTAGGAAGAGCACACCACACCCATCACAGTTAGTTGTTGAGTCTTCGGAGGAAAGATAGTTACTTACAAAGATGCTGTTTTCTTGTAAATTGGCTTAACTTTGGCAACTGTTTCAGGCCTCGGAGCTTAAGATTTAAATTGAGTGCTGGGAAGTCATATCACCAGAAGTAGCTTCTCCAGCTGTAGAAGTGGTTTGCTGCTAACTACTTTTCGTTTCTCCAGTCTTGTGGTGAAACTTAATGGGAAACACCCCTGGACCCTTCCAGCACCAAAGCTGCTAATCTGACTTATGGGAAGCTTCTGTGGGTGTAAGTGGAGGCTGCTTGTTTGTTTTCCAGCTGCCCAGACTTGAATAATCACCCAGAAACTACATTAATTACAATACTGGCCAATGGCACAGGCATATTTCTAGCTAGTTCTTCCATCTTAAATTAACCCATTTCTATTAATCTGTATATCTCCATGAGGCTGTGGCATACCGGTAAGATTCTAGCATCCTTCTCCTTCAGTAAGTACATGGCGTCTGCTGACTCCACTTTCTTTCTATCTATCTATCTATCTATCTATCTATCTATCTATCTATCTATC
>LOEQ01000658.1:54193-86070 GCA_001685075.1 Bramus lutescens | reverse complement strand
CCATCCATCCATCCATCCATCCATCCATCCATCCATCCATCTATCTAATCTATCTATCTATCTGAATTTCCTGCCATTTGCCAAAACAGCTTTATTTATCAACCAGTAAAAGCAACTCATATATAGAAGGACATCTGACATCACATGGGTCCTACCGCCCCCGGGGCGTTTACCCTGGTGCTGAATTCTGACACTAGTTGTTTAATTTTCCTGGGAGAGTAATGCGTGTGTGCACCTGCGTGTGCTTTCAAATGTCGTGTGCATCAGGCTCCAGTTCACCTGCAGGCTGTGTGAGGTGTTCTGCTGTACTGGGAGCAGAGGACTATGGTGGGCCGAGCAGCAGCCATGCTTAGTGAACGTGTCAGTTTTTCTGTGCGTTGATGTTACCTACACTTAGCCTAGCTGCTTTCTATTAGTCATTCTAGACTTTGACAGAAAAAAATAGTTTTCTATGGTATAAAGAGACCATGACATCTAAGAATACTAATGTGTGAGTAGTCTGAGAACTGCTGCCCTTAAGATACCATATGATGCTAGAGGGCAGGGACCTTTGTCATCCCCAGCCTCACACAGGTGAGCAAATCCATCGAACAGTCTTTGTGTGTGTGAGCGCGGGGATGCATGCCTGTGTGTGTGCACACGTGTGTGCTTGTGCACATATGTGTACATTCGTGTGTGTGTGTGTGTGTAGTGCTAGGAACTGAACCCAGGGCCTGTTCAGGTGGTTAAACACAGCTACAGCTCAAACCCCCATTGCATACTTTTAGTAGGATGTAAATAGGGAAATTGCATTTTTCAATTTTGTATTTCATTTGTCCTATACAGTTGTTTCTGAGGCAAGATTTTAATATGCATCCCAGGCTAGCCTAGAATTTGCTATGGAGCTCAGGTCGGCCTCAAATTCCTGCTTTTGCTTCCTGGGTGTGTGTGTATATATACACACACACCACTGTTGCCGACTTTGGATCTAATATTCTTGGACCAGATTTTGAAGCCCTTTCTGGAAGAAGATTGTAGGGGCAGACGCAGGAATGAAGTTGGAATGTACCAGTAAAGGGTTATCAGTTTACTTCATGGTACATATTTGATTAAAACTGCCTAAAACTTATCTTGATCTAAATTAAAATACTAACACTTTTGTCATTTTAGTGTGATGAATTTATTTGAACTAATAGAAGTCGATTCCCATTTTGCAACTTATTATTGTCCTGGCCAATATTAAGTAAGTTGACACATAAAGATGTAATAGTCACACATCATAGGGCATAATGCAGTTGTTGAAGACACAGCAAGGGGGGAGAATGGCCTATCAGCTGTGCATTGTGGGGTGTGCTGAAGAGATGCTCAGTGGTTCTTAAGCTGTGGATCTTGACCCCTTTGGGCATGGTTGGAATGACCCTTTCGCAGTGATTGCCAAAGACCGTCAGAAAACTTCATGGTTCATAACAGCAGCAAAATTACAGGGATGATGAAGTAGCAGCGAAGATGGGCTGTGGGGGGCGCCACCTTTAATCCCAGCACTCGGAAGGCAGAGGCAGGCAGATCTTTTAGTTTGAGGCCAGCCTGGTCTTAAAAAAAAAAAAGTAGCAATGAAAATAATTTTATGGTCAGGGAACTGTATTAAAGGTCATAGTGTTAGGAAGGTTGAGAAGCTCACTGTAGACAAAGGCACACACGACACAGCGTGGACCGTGGGGCTGTGTTAGAGATGTGTCCTGTGGACTCAGGCAGGCTTGGGCCTCAGCAGGTTGGTGTGGAGATGCACAAGACAGGTAACGAAGGGTCGGGGTAGGAGCGATGGTGGAGGGAGAATGCAGCTGTGCGAGAGTTCAAAGAAAAGAGTGCTTTGGCTGGGAACACCCTGGGAGCTAGCGTCTTTTGGTCGGTTAGTTTTGAGGCAGCACAGGGTAAAGGCATTCTCTGGGCCCCCGACAGGTGGTTGCTGCTTTGGGATGAACCATGGAGTTTTCTACGATGTCTTCATCCTCTGGTTTAGTGTGATGTGTGAGTGTTTCCTATCAGCAGAGTGGCCCTCGTGGAGCCATAGTTCAATAGGAAAGATGAGGCATGGAAAACTGAAATTAATAGAAATAAGCAGTGGCAGGACTCTCCCCTGCTGAGCAAGTTGGCGGTGGTCAGGGTGGACCTCTCTGAGGAACTGATCTTGTTTAGGAGTCAGCTCGCCTTCCAGATATTTATCTCCTTTGAAGTCTTTCCCACTATTGCAGTCCCAGCGTGTTCATTTTGACCAAACAATGCTCTCTCTTACAGCACTACCCCTGAACTTCCTCTTTCCCATCGGCACTTACTTTACCTATTGCTGAATCCTTCACCTGTTGTTAAGTTGGCCCTGTTATCCTTGTTTTGCAGAAACCAAAGCCAAAAGATTGGCACCCTCCTGGCGGCTTCATCCTGGGCTTGTGGGCGCTCATCATCATGGTCTTCTTTAAGACCTACGGGATCAAGCACATGAAGTTCATCTTTTAGACTCAAGGATGCGGGAAGAAGAACAAATGGAAGATTGCAGCCTTGAATAAAAGCATAGATTTTTATGTTTTTTAAATATGTTGCTTGTGTGTAAATTTGGGAAGAAATTAGGAAGAAATAATTTTAATGAACGTTTGACTTTATCATTAAAATACTGTTAACACACCTGTTTATTGTCCTTTCAATGTTTTTCATTGTTTGTGCATTGTGATATAGAAACTGGGACACTGACATTGGAATATATTGGTTCTTTTTGTCCTCTTTTCACTGTGAAAGTAAGAATTGAGAAGGTATTAATTATAACTAAAAGCGGTAACTTCTGTTAATAGTTTCGTGTGTGTTCTTTGGGTCTTTTTATTTATTTATATTTTTCCCCAATGCCCAGCTTATACAGAATATATTTCATAATCTTTTTATTTTTATAACATATTCTTAAGCTTTTCCCCCTCCTTGGATATTCTTCAAGAATACTTTGTGAACCAGACATGGAGGTACTTTGCTATAGTCCAAACTGCTCAGTAGGCTGGGCTGGTATCATGTGAGCCCTCAGGATTGAAGGTCAGCCTGGAAAACAAACAGCTAATAAAAGACATGTAGTGTTCATTTCATGATCCTTGGCTGTTCCCTTACCTTGTGCATTCATTCTGGAGGGTATTACTGACTCTTAGCCATTCCTGGGATCCTGCTGAGTTAATTGCAAGGGAAATGAAAACAAAGACTTCGGTAGCTGTCCATCTGGAAACTTGTGCCTTGGAGAGTTTCTTCTGTTAACTGCTCAGAGAAACGTGCACGCTTATTTCCCATGTTTAAGCATTCTGTGAGCTTCTACAATTGATTGTATCCTCTTCAGTTTTTGTCCTGGAAAAGTCAGATTGCCAACTAGCTGGATCTTTGCTTTCCCTGAGGACAGTCCCGTAACTGGATGGCATGCATGGAGTATGTATGCGCACTTCTGGCCCTGATCCCATAAGGCACTAAACATCCCTTTGTATTCCATAAGATGTAAGAGTTCACCCCCCACATTGACACTTCTAGAATGCCAATCATCTCTCCATTTTTTTTTCTATGATGGAAGGAGGGCTGAACCTGTGTTGTGGTCAATCTCAGAAACTCTATTCCCTTTCAGACCTTGGCATCTGAGTGTGGTTAATAAACCACAGAATCTCTTTACCTTTTAGCTCTTAAAATATTGCGTTGTAGTTCTAAGCAAGACTCATAATTTCACAGGCAAAAGATTGTCATCTCCTGGACTAGTACAGGTAATGTTGGGGTTTCTTTAGCTCTGAGTCTTTAATTGACATTTTTATTGGTGTGCTGTATAAGACAAAAAGGAAGTTTTTATCTGGCTACATAAAGAAGCATCTTCTTGAGCATGGGAAGACAAGGACACACAAAATTGTGAGTGACCAGGAGGTCGCAGTAAGAGCCGTCTGACCCTGTCTCCATCCAGACCCCACCCAGGTCATGGAGAGCATGCCCGTGGAGTGAGGATTGTAGCAAGGGGTTGCTCTTGAGCCAGAGTCTGAACGTCACAAACCACACCGTGATGTGAAGGCTGCGGGAAACAGGGATCTCCCGGAGGTGGGGAAGCGTCCTCTGTAGTGATAAGGGGAGCGGGCCTGCTTTTCGTCCCGCCCGGCTCCCGCACNAAGGGCTGGCCTATCAAAAGGGGCCAAGGCAGTTTCTTTATTAACCAATGAAAGAAACACATAGACAGATGACCCTCCTACATCAGTCCTCTTTTAAACCAGCCTGAGAGTTTGGGTTAATTCTACCTGGAGGGCAAGGGTTTGTTGTTGTTGTTTTTGTTTTTGCTTTCCCTTCTTAAATTTTCAGAATACAATTGAAGCAAAAAGCTTAAAAAGTCAGCTTGTAGCTGTAACCTTCTTGAAACTCTTCTGTCTTCAGTAATTAAATCGTGTGTGAGCAGATACAGAAACTAACACATATCCCGAAATATACCCTTAGAGTCCCAGGGAGTGGAATGAAACAGTGTGCCGGGGCGGATGAGATAATGGTGTGATAAATCTTCCGGAAGTTGTAAATACGCTGTGCTATTGTTCTCATTTCTGCTTAGAGGCACACAGGGGCATGGGTGATGGTGACAGGGCCCATCCCCTGCTGCACTTCTGGGCCTTTTTAAGCTGCTCCACGATACTCCTGTTTTTGCCCGTGTTTTTTCTGCCTTCCTTCATGGTGTCCTTGAGGGAAAAAAGAGAAGGAGACAAATGGACCCCCATAGACACGTCCTGACATTTCTGATTCGGAGAGTGCATGGCATAATGATGCGGTCCCCAGAAGGCAGCCTGCCTGAGAAACGAGACCCAGACCAAATGTTGTGGATTCCAACCTCACGAGACATTTATTTGCAGCTTGTGGAAGGAAAATGTAGCTTGGATGCAGAGATGATAAAATCAAATCAAAAATTAGAAGTAAACACAAAAATAATGCATGCATTTATGATTTCAATTTTTATATATTCTCTATACTTGAAAGTGATGAGCCCCACAGCAAGCATAACTCAGCCCGTTCGTGCTTACCCAGTGCTTTCTGTCCTGGCGGATGCAGCTAACATTTCTTCCATTATGTATGTTGTATAGCCGAGTTACAGTTACTGTGGGAGTCATCATTTGAGATTTTGATGCATGTGTTTCTGGAATCTGTACAGCAAATGTTGAATTAACATATTATCCTTTTCAGTTTCTTTTTACCAAAATTAAGCCTGTCTGTAGTAGATGCTGTTTTAACTTGTGAAAGAAATATTTTGTAAACTTACTTGGAGCTATAGCTATAGAGCAGTGAGATTGGTATCCGGGTCTGCTTTGTGGCACCAGCCTCGTTGCTTCATGGCTTCGCTCCGACCCCAGGGCCTTGGCTGCTGTTGCACTTTGCTGCCCACACAGAAATGGTTCTGTTCTGGATAGCACACCTTTGGGAGTAACCCGGCTCCCCCTCCTGCTGTGGGATAATACTCTTATGCACTGGAAAGATTTGTCACTCATATTGGCAAGTAAAATGCTGATTGACCAGTAGCCAGGCAGCAAGTATAGGTGAGGCAACCAGACTAGGAGAATTCTGGGAAAAAGAAAGGCAGAGACACAGTCACCAGCCAGACACAGAGGAAACAAGATGAGAGTACCTTACTGAGAAAAGGTACCAAGCCATGTGGCTAAACATAAACAACAATTACGGATTAAAAAATGTAAGTTTTAAGAGCTAGTTAATAATAAGCCTGAGCTAGTAGGTTAAACAGTTTATAATTAATATAAGCCTCTGTGTGTTTCTTTGGGACTGAATGACTGCAGGACCGGACAGGACAGAAACTTGCATACACACTCTCCCTTTTTCTTTGGTGCAAAAACGTTCACTGTCTTGTGCTATGAAATATGTGGCTCTAATTAATTATGTGCTTGTATGTGTGTGTGTATATNATATATATATATAAAATTATACTTTGCTCTTAGCTGTTCCTCCTGCTGCCCTTGTCTCCTCGTGGTTCCTTTCTACACCCCAGTAAAAGGTTTCATGTTTTGGATTCAAGGGTAACAATGGGACAGACTGCCATTTGTAGATATACTTATATATATTTATGCATTAGAAGAGAGATAATCGCCACAGGCAGACAGGCAGCCACATGCAGGGGCTCCAAGGAGAGTTCAAACCCACGTGGTAAAGTGAAAGTTCGTTATACATTTTAGAGGAAGGGGGAGGGGTACTAGACTGAAGAGTTTGTGACTCCCCCCCCCCAGTCAGTTAAAGAATGTTAGGTCATGGGTTGACATTCCTCCTGGTTGGCCATTACACAAGCTGATGGGAAGGGAAGGCAAGTGGCTAGAGAAACAGGTTACTCTGGTTCTGAAGACCAAATTATCTTGGATTCTGTAATCATCAGAGTTCAGCCAAAATGGAGAAGCTTTATAAAAACATGGTGTGGCCTTCGCTAAGAAGATACATATACGAAGGAGACATGCATATATAGCTGAGTCTAACTGCATGTGAGAAAACATGCAATACTTTGTCTTTGCTCCACCGTCTTCTCTTTTCTCCACCCCCTTAGACCTTCTCCTCCCTCAAAATCCTATTCATGTCGCCCCTATATTTGTGGTTGTATGTATCTAAGTGTAGAGTTTACATAGAGAATGTAGTATTTGACTTTCTCAGCGGCTTACTTCACTTAACACCAAGGTCTCCGATTTCATCCATTTGCCTGCAGAAATGTAGTTTGGTTTTTTACCGTTAGCTTCAAATCCACTGCGCATCATCGCACGGTTGTTCGTTCATTGACAGATGGGCATTGCACTGGCTCTGTATCTTGGCTGTTGTGGGCGGTGCCGCAGTGAACATGACTGGAGATGAATGAAGTTTTGCTTCCTACCGAGAGATTGAACAAGATTGGCGGCACTCCCTTTAACAAAGGTGTGGATAAGTGTGTTTTATAGGTTGATCAACTTTGCAGCATTATTTCTGACTTCTGTTCAGATCTTTTGAGACTGCACACCATTCTCGTTTCTCTTTGCTTGTTCAAAATGTAGTAAATTCTGGAAACAGACATCTACTTAGTGTTTACAATGTGTGAAGATCCTCTCCCTCATCAGGAGGTGGAGTCTACAGTCTCCTTGGATCTGGGCTGGATAGACACTTAATTCTATTCACTTGACTAGTATTGCCACATTTCAGAGTGAAGCCATAAAAGGTGACTGTATATATGTCCTGCTTGTCCCTTAGGGCCTTCAAAGCCAGCCACCACCCCCAGAGGGAATCTGAACCCTGCGGGGAAGCTGTGCATTTGTGTTCTGGACCTGCAGACCAGGTACCAGCCAGTTCCCAGCATCATCACCAGAGGTCCAAGAAACAGGTTCCCGAGGGACCCCAGCTCATTATTGCCCAGAAATACAAGAGAATCACAGTTAGAGAAATATTGTTACTTTAGAGCAGTTGCTTAGCAGTAGTGGCTGGGACTGTCTTCCTGTGCTGCCCCTGGAGGGGATCCTGGGAATACAAAGATAGGATTCCTTCCTACAGAGTAACACATCGATTCTAGAGTGACTGAGAGAAGTGCTACCAGGGAAGAAACAAGAAGAAGTCTCATTTAAGAGCTACAGGCTGCAGACTTCATACAAGAACTTTCACTTTTAGTTACTATGTAAATAGGACCGTGATTTTGTATTTCCTAGCAGTTAAGAGCATGGAGACCACCCCTCAGAGGAAGCCACCCTTGATTAGGCCGCGATTTGAAAATGCCCACTGTTACATGAGAAGTGTATATTTTCTTCTGTTTTATTTTCATACCAGCTCCTCTGTGTTACCACAAGAGTTGGCTTTGTGATCTGAAAATGAAATTGAGGCAGTGAAGCCAATTCACTCCTGGCCCCTAGACTCAGGTTGAGGCACGTGTCCCTGCACCTTGAGTGTTGGTCGCCATCTCTTCTGGGAGCTCCTGCTTACTGACAACGCCATCTCTTATCCTGTCTGGTTTTCTTTGTATAGACGCCTTTTCTTATGGTGTGCTCAAACCTTTATTGCCAAAGTAATATTCTGTCTTCTAAATGTTTCCCCGTGCTGTTTCATCTGACTTTGTTCCCACGCTTTACTTTTTGTCAGGGACCTCTGCGTGTGTGTGTACATGTGTGCGTGTGTGACCTCCTTGCCGTCTCTCCTTAATAACCACACTTTGACACTTTTGTCTCCTCCGCCTGCGTGGTGCTGTCCTTGCCAGACATGCTTCCTGAATCTTCTTCTTCTCTGAATGTTCTTCCAGGTAGCATGCTCCAGATATTCTGAGCATCTTTCCCATATCAAATGCTGCTTACTGTGTGCATATATGTACATTCCCATCTGTGTTTCCCAATGATCATTGAAACCCAGTGATCATCATTGAAAGCCAAGTGTCTATGTCTAGGTGTCTTTCTTGATGCCAGAAGACCCATCCCTTTCTACTTGAAAGCCCCCTCATATGCCCTGAATTCAACCTGCCATCTCTTCTCTCATTACCCAGCCTTGGATGACCTAGGATTGTGAAGATATCTGTGTTAGGGCATTACCAGATGGCAGTGACGTACTTTGTGAGTTTACTTAGATCTCAGCCATCCCAGTGCTTGCTCTGTGGGCTTGTGAAGACAGCAGTGACGGTGACAGGGATCAGGATATGTCTAGACAAAAGGAGCATGCCTGGGGACCACAGTAATGAGGCACTGAGTTTTAGAAGCTTGCCAGCTGGTCACATGAGGGTGTTTTTATTGCTGCACCCACAGACTCCAAATAAAGGTTTATTCTCCTGGTGGACATGATTAGAGACCGCCAAACAGACATTGAGTTGCTGCTGCACAGTAGGCATGCCAGAGGGGAGTCTCCCAGGAAGGCCCTTGGCTGGTCCAGGTGAACAGTAATGCTTGATGAGAAGATATAACCAAAACCAACCGAGAAAAGAGCTCCAGGCCAGATGAGGAATCTCCCTTCTGAGTGAAGATTTGGTTCTTTTCTTCAGGTGAAGAAATGGTCACTGAGCTTCTGTTTGGGGCTGAAGAAAACATCAACCAACCTTTTCAACTATGACCTTCAAGTCAGGTCTTTGGATTTGAGGCTGGCTTTGCATCTTATTTTTATATTCTGTTTTATATTTTTCTTTTGTTGGTGACACTATCCTAATATCACCCATAAGCAAGAAAATACCCGGCGGAGCAGTGATGGGACATGTTGGGTGATTTTGTTGGCTGTAGAAGCAGGGACCACATTGTGCACCTCTTTATTTTGGCATTGGGTGAGACTTTCTTAACTCGTTAGAGTACTAAGAGCATCTTGTTAGATAGCAAGTGTCTTTGCTTAGATGTGTAAAGAAGTGGGATCGGAACAGCAAGGAAGTGTATGGCTGCGTTACCAACTTATTGCTTTTCAGCTCCAGTTCTTCTCATTTATTGTTCCATGACAATGAAGCTGAACCCTTCAAGAGTCTCTTCTCTCTTGTGTGCATCTCACGGAGCCGAGTCAGGATAGCCCGCAGCAGGAACTTGTGCTGCGGGACACGCTTTGTTCTTGTTTTGTGTCTTACTTCTGCTGCCAAGTGGGTGTTTCTGTAGTAGCCAGTGGCAGACAGCACAGAGCCCCTTCCACTGAGTGGCTGTGGTACAAGGCATGTCTGTATGTGTCCTTGCCAGGTAAGCGGCCCCGTGCAGCTCCACAGTGAAGGGTGTCTAGTGACCACATTCCTGCGAACAGCATCTGTGAGCACTTTCTGGGAAGTCCCAAGACAAGGTCCCTTTTGGGGGATGGCTTCCTCTAGCTCCCCGGGTGCTTTCCAGCAAGCCCCTAGTGGGCAGCTGCAGTGTCCCCTGCCGCCGTATATCTTGTCATGCCGTGTCCTCTCCAGCCCTGTGTTAACCTCAGACTTTAGAGGAGGGAGCCTCTGACTTGAGCAGCCTGTCTCGGCCCTAGGATTCAGTACACCTCCTGATGCCTGTGTCTCCTCTGAGCCCTTGACTTGGAATCTCTTACCAACAGGTTCCTCCCCTCACTCACAAGTTCTTTATTCAGACGACACTGAGTGTTGTCTCCAGACTGGATCTTGATAAGCACCCGTCCTCCTCGAAACCCGAAGACATGAAGTGGAAGATTCTTTTTGTTTTGTTGGGTTTTTGTTGTTGTTGTTTTGAGATAGGGTTTCACTGCAGCTTTGGAGCCTGTCCTAGAACTAAGTCTTGTAGACCAGGCTGGCCTCAAACTCACAAAGAGCCGCCTGCCTCTGCCTCCCCAGTGCTGGGATTAAAAGCGTGTGCCACCACTGCCCAACTTGAAGTGATAAGAGTCTTCTCCAGAGTCATTGACCTCTCAGTCTTGGAGTTCAAGGAAAAATCCAAGAAAATCTTAAACAGATGAACAAAAGCCTGGAGATCGTTCCTTACCACCCGCCCTTGAATTCTGAAGGAAGTCAGTCCTTGGGGCCTGTGGGCTTTGAGAATCCCGCATCTCCTCCAGCTCCCCTCTGCACCTCTTTTCTTCTGAGTAGAAGGAAACTGATAGATTCACATCATAGAGACACCTCTGTATCCCTGCCAAGAAGCATGGTGGATCAAAAGACGAAACCTAGTAAGAGGCGGTTGGTACAGACAAGGCCAGCTCGGCTGTCTGTGGAGGTGTTTACCCATGAGGCTGTCTGAGCAGGACAGAGCGGGAAAGCCTGGGCTTGGCCTTCTGTCGTTTGTCAGCCTGATGACCGCACTCTATGCAGGGACGGAGTAATTAGATCACAGCTAAGGAATATTCTGTAAAACTAATAAAAGAGAAGGTGGGGGAGAAAAGAAAAATCTAATAAAACAATCGAACAGAATAAAAATAGCACTTTCAAGAGGTTGAAAGCAAAACCAGAAGACTCAGGAATGAAAGTGCCTACTAGAACACGTGACAGAGACTTTGCAATTGTAGAGGCGAACATCTGAACCTGAGAACTTCAAAGATGAAGTTATGAACTGAAACTAAAATGAAAAAGAAAACATATTTTAAAGTGAAAACAATAGAGGAAAATTAAATGAAAGGGGAAGACCAAACCAGGTAGTCAAAAGAATTTGAAGGAAGATTTCAAACGCTAACATTAGGAATATAACATTCTCTAAGTGCTACACATTAAGACACAAAACAAACTAAAAATAAATATGGAATATAAGAGACAACTTAAAACAAGGCAAGTGGAAACATCATTTAAAGCGAGCCACCTGCCTTTTAGAGACATCTGCCTTCTGTTAGCTGTTGTTCTCAAGGAACCATGTATTCTAGAAGGTTCTGTCTGTGCCTTTCATTCCCAAGATCAGGTTCTCTACAGAGCACCCCTCAAGATTCCTTCAGGTCAAAGCCAAAGGCAGCAAGCCTTTTCCTAAAGACCCTGTCTCCTGTGTCTGGGGGTGTTTAGTACCTTCAGAAGGGCCTGGTCTGGCTGGTCTGGTCCCCTGCCTCAGCCATCCTTCATAGTGTCCTGACATCCGGGGATAATACTCAGACTTCCTGCCTGTCTGTGTGACAACTGTGATAAGTTTTGGGGTCCCCTTTCTCCTCCTTCCACAGCTCAGAGTCCCTGTTGTTTTTGTTGTATCTCTGAAACCCAGGTAGAAAACAAGCAGGTCTTTTTCACACTCTATCATCCACAGTAAAAAAAAAAAAAGTGTTTCACATTGTGTGTCTTGGCATGTGTGTGTATGCCATCTATATAATGGCAAAGGAAATTGTACAAAGTAAGGCCATTTGTTATGCTGTGTTGTTTCCTGTTTTTCTGTAGTCTGTGTCAGAATTGTTTCAGATGAGAAGAAGAGCTATGGTTTCCAAAAATATTTTGAAATGCACTCTACACTGTATCCCAAGATCCATCTCTGCGTATCTATGCATCTGTATAACTGGAGGAAAATGAGAAAGATTGCTGCTGGCATTCCTGGTACGGTACCGCCTTCAATTCCCCCTTTTACCGTATGTAGCTGTACTCTGGCTTCCCAGCAACATCTTGCTATCATTTCCAGACTTCCCGTCAAACCGCCTCGAGCAGAGCCTGGAGAAGCCTGGAAAGTGGCCCTCAGGGTGGCAGGGTTGCTGCTGAGCTCGCCCTACACTGTGTTCCCAAGACACTGGTGCAGAAGCAGCTCCTTTTCTCTGAGTGACTCAGACTGTGTCTAAGGTGCTCATGTAGGAGGCAAGGAACTGGGGACCTGGAGAAAAGGGCTCCGGGAAGTTTCTAGAAGAATCATTGAACTGAAATTATCTGTTGGATTTTTTTTTTGGAAATTGGTAAAAAACCTAATAGAAATATGATTAGTTATAGAGTAGAATGTATTGCTGTAAACAAATGTCTAGGAGAGATTCGTCTTTGGGCCCAGCCCCATTAGCACCCCATAATGCTGTAGGTCCCATCCCCAGCCCAGCTGTTCTTGGTTCGGTCTGACGGTGCCCCTCTGTGGGAGCTAATGTAACACACCTTGACCCGAAGGCAGTATTAGCTGGAAGGAAAGAGTTTGGGGGAGGGTACATTCCAATCTCTCAGCCAATGTGTCTTCGGGGAAAAGAATGTGCCATGGGTTTTAGCCTGCCAGAGGCCATTCCTGTGGCTGTGTCAAGAATGAATACTCCACGTACCACTTGGTTAGGAGCAGAGGGATGGATCGTCCCAGGGAAATATGGGGATCTGGGATCTAGAGAGCAAGAGAATGGAAAAATGGGCTGCCAACGGCCTCCATCTGTGTGGAGACAGGGAGGAGTCTTGTTGGCAGGCAGGGACATGGGAGGAGGACAGCTGGCCAGGTAGAGGGGGCAGTGTGGGCAGAGCATGGGGTTACCCAAGTCACCTGGTGGGCTGTGAAGACTGAGATAGACCGGTGAGGCCAACTGAGTCCCAGGCAATGATGAGGATGGTACAACAGACACTCAATGAAGAGAAGAATCACATAAAGTTGGCATGACAACAGGTAGGAACAAAGCAGTCCTGGGAGATCACGGCAGGCCAGGCAGGGGTTAAGGTGGGAACCAAGGAGAGCAGCTGTCCATGGCATCACCAGACAGGAATTGGATCCAGGGCTCTGGGCCTCTTTAGTTCACAACCCTAGGACATCGCCCACTTTGTTGGCTTATGCAGATGAGGGAGGAAGGTTCATTTTATGGTTAATTGGCTTCAAACAAAGACTGAATGATTACTGAAAGTTTTACTTTCAGAAGTAAAGATGAGAAAGAAACCATCCGTTGGGAAAACAAATTAGCTAGTGGTTGTAGAAATCACTTCACAGGTCTGCTCCATCAGATGGCTAAAACACTTGTAGCAAATGAGACGGTCTGAGCCTTTTCCAACCCGCTAGGCAGGCCCCACTGGTCAGAAGGCCTGTGCTCTTCAGGCCCTTGGTCACAACTGAACTGCGTTAGGATGCCATGTGTACACCTCTCTGAGCACTGGGCACATGGGATGGCAGGAACGCTACAAGTTCAAGGCTAGGCTGGACTACATAGTGGGTTCCTGGCTTCCCTGCCTACATAACAATATTCTGTCTCAAAATGAATAAATGGAAGTGATAGACGCCCCAAATACACATGAACCACAGCTGGGGAGGTGTTGGAGATGGGCTGGGCTTTGGGGGGCAGCAGCCCACAGTCCCATATCTCTACTACAGAATGCAGCTGCTGCCCCGCTTCTATTGGCAATGGCTGTGGATTTGAAGTTGAATTAGAACGGAGAATTGGGGTGCCCTTTCACCCTCAGCTATGCCTGCTTTCTATGTCAGGATCAGCCTAGCAGTGCTGAGACTGTTAAGTGAAGATGCAAGCATACACCCGTGCAGGTGCCCACCATGCGCCTACGTAGGCATGCCCTGCACAGGCGGGGCTGGTCTTAAGGAGGGTTCATTCTTACAAAGGAAACGAGCAAGGGTCATTTCTCTGCATTAGGGCTGTTTACAGTTGTGCTGGGAAGAATCCATCTGGTGCTTGGTTCTGCTGTGATGCTTTCTCTGAGAGAGAGGAGAGGTTTTAGTATTTCTAGAATCCACAAAGAACTACCTTATCATGTGACTTCCACACCTAACAGGCTTAGGTGATGCGCTGCTAATGTTCCCATGGCCACACCTTCCAACTCAGAATTCAAGGTGTGCGCTCGTCCGGTGGGAGCTCAGTCTTCTTTCCAAGTGCACTGCTCAGGGTTAGCATCCCTCTCTGACATCCTCCTGACTGGTGTCTTCTGGAGCAGAGCCTACAGCTCGCTCCTTTCGACAGTTTGTCTATGTCAAAAAGCCAAACAAAAACAAAATATACATGAACCTCACAAAGATGTGCGAGGACAAAATCTCCATGTTGTCATATCATGGTTGCAGATTTCTTGCCAGCGAGATGTCTGTGGTCTTCTCTCATGCTGTGAACGGACCTAGCTGGTGTGGTACTGCCATTCAGACTTTTTCTTTGGTAAAGAATAGCTTTGATAAAGAATTTCTTTGGTAAAGAATAGCTTTACCCCAGTGATTTTTAACCTGTTGGTCATGACCCCGTGACCCTCTTGGGAGGTCACATATCATATATCTTACATATCAGATATTTACATTATGATTCAAAACAGCAGCAAAATTAGTTATGAAGTAGCAATGGGATAATTTTATGATTGAGGAACTATATTAAAGGGGCGCAGCATTGTAAGGGTTAACAACCTCTGCTCTACTCTTGCAAGAGGCCCCTTAGCCAGTAGATGATGGGTAGCAATCAAACCCACACCTGCTGGAAGCACACAGGAAAGCCACAAAACAAATCAAGGCATTCTCCCAACAGCACTTTGTCTGAACTCTTCCATTAAAAATGCCAGAGCATTTGAAAATGATACTTGTGTATCTCTTGAAGTCCAGGGAGGGAAGGGGGTGACATCTGTATGCCACTAAGTGGAAAACCATGGTTGTGAAGAGGACGAGGAGGGTGGTAAGCATGGCAGAATGTGACATTGAAGGGCCATGCTGGGAGTGAGCCTAGAGAGGGCTCTGAGAGCAATGTATCTGAAGCAAGGCCAGCATTGGTGACCATGCGACTGTGTTGGTGTTCCAGCTGTTTGTGGCATCTTCCACAGCATCCTTAAAAGAGAGCTTGGGATTAGGTAGCAAAAGCCCAATGACTCAGACACACATGAGTTGTCTTCTTTCTTTCTTTCTTTCTTTCTTTCTTTCTTTCTTTCTTTCTGTCTTTCTGTCGTGTTTTTTTTTTTTGAGACAGGGTTTCTCTGTTGCTTTGGAGTCTGTCCTGGAACTAGCTTTTGTAGACCAGACTGGCCTCCATCCACCTGCCTCTGTCTACCAAGTGCTGGGATAAAAGGCTTGCACCACCAACGCCCAGCTGAGTTACCAACTGTCTGTATCCTACGGGCAGCTTCTGCCCCAGTGCCATCTCTAATAGTGACACACTCATGAAGTCTACACTCAGCACGAGCTTGGGGACTGCATTTGAGATGAAGGGGCAGCACTGTGGTGACAGGTGGAGACCGGCAGGGTAAACCGAACACAGGCAAGTGTCAAGCTTTCTCCTGATCTAAGTGTGTGTTCTCCAGAGTATCTTCTCATGGTGTATAAAGCCGTATAAGGAGGGCTCATACTCAGTCTTTGTCCTTCTGCCAAACCCCAAGCTTGTTCCCTGGTGAGGATTGGAGCCTTTGGGAGGTAATTAAGTCACAGGGTGAGACACATGCATGGGGCATGTACCCATTTTAAAGAAGAAGGAGCATGGGGTCTACCTGCCTGATATATTAGGAGATCTGAACTATTTGGGTAAGCTGGGCAAAAGAGATGGTTCTTCCTTACAGTATAATTCAGGCAGAAACATAGGATAAACAATGAAAACAGCAAAAAAGTCAACATTTAAAAGCAATACAGTAATATTCACTCCAGCAAGCGTTATTAATGGATGCTAGGACTGATAAAAATATAATGAGAAAGAAGATTTGCATATTCTCAAAATACCACCATAGAAGATTCTTGATAAGTATAACTTTTCAGGTGAAAAATCTCAAACATTTCCTGTAGCCAGGGCCTTCCAGAAAAACAAAGCCAGAGTGTGAGAGAAACAATGAATGAGAATACAAATAGAACCATAAGATTCTTGGTAGAAAATAAAAGAGATTAAAAAATGAATTGCTAGCTGAGATTTCTTTAAGGTAAGACACAAGAAAACAAGAATGGAGCCCTAATAAAATGGAAAATAAAACAAGAATGACAAAGAACATAATTTAATTAAATTGAAAGCAAATGTATAATCAATTAGTAGAAGAGCCTGTTATTTAAAAAATTAATGCAATCTTATATTTATTGAAGTTGATGGGAAAAGCAGATCAATTTTAAGCTTCCAGTGTCTGTGAAGCCTGGATGGGAATACAGTGTGGAGTCACTGAACCGTGCACCATTCGAACTGAATAACAACAGTGTTTTTATAAAGGACTCTGAAGCGGGATGATGTCACAGACAACAAAGGGATTACTCCAGTGTTCGGGAGAAAGTGTCCCTTCAAAAATGGAAACGAAGTAAAGTTGTGTGACAAGCAAAATCTGTGGGACTCTGTTCCAGAAGACCCGCCTTTGAAACTAGAAAACTAAGAAAGAAAGACACCCCCCCCCACCCATGTGTGCAGGGGCAAATGCAAAAGAATGCTGGGACTGTAAGCCAGTAATCAACAAAGAACAAACTTTATGGCTGTTGTAATTTGAAGTTAAAATGAGTAATAAATAGCACACACTGTGAAGGGGTTAATAGAGTTAATTACTCTGATCTTTTTACAAGTTTTTAAAAATATTGAAGCATTAATCATAGGAAGATTAGACGTCAACAATAAATATTATAACATAGAATGATCAAAAATCCCTATAAGAAGATAGAAAGATGTGGTAGGCCTCTTAGTCATTTTCTGTTGTGTGATAGAACACCGTAACTAGGGAAAGGATGGGGAGGCATGGTGCAGGAGTCTGGGCCAGGAGGCTGAGACCTACATCTCCACCTCACACAAGGGCAGAGAAGGAAGCTGAAGTGGGCAAGGCCCAAGTCTGCCCTTAACGGTGTCCTCTGGGAAGAGGCCACCTCTTAAAGGCTCCGTAACCTTCAAAAACAGTGTCACTAGCTAGGGGCTAAGTGTTCAGATACCCGAGCCCTTGGGAGACGGTTTTCATTCAAACCTTTATATCCTCTGTATAGAAAACTCCCAAATTGTATTCATAAATTAAAAGACTACATATCAACAGGTATCAGTTGTTCTCAAGCAGATCCACGTAATCAATGCATTCCCAGTGAAAACTCTATGAGGTTTTTGTTAGGAATATTTCCTAACGTGAGCTCCCTGACGACGCAAAAATTCCCAATCGAGCCAAATCAAAACAAGCCAAATTAAGAAATATCCAGGTTTAATGGGAGATCTGTGCTCTTGGGTGGCCCCAAGGGGGAACCGGGAAGCCACAACCCCCAGGAGGAAAAAAGGGAGACCACGTGTTCCTCTTTCTGGAGATCACTTAAGTACCCTGGAGAGTAGTCCTGACCCCATCCCCAGGGAGGGGTCAGGATCTGGCCTGCTGGGATTTGGAGTCCAGACCGGGCCTGGGGGTTGGGATAGATGCAAGGGGCTGGGCCTATGCTCCCAACTTGACAGTTTTATTAAAGCCAAAAGAGTATCCTCTTGTAACATTGTCTATGGAAATAAAGTATGGCAAGAATAATATTGACTAAGGCAATTTTGAAGATGAATAAGCTAGCAGCATTTTCTTCTAGATGTCAAAACCTATAAACGCATCATAATTCTGTGGTGTATTGGAAAGCTAAAATGGGGCATAATTCAGAATCAAGAAATCCTCCAACACATGTGTGATGACTTATCACGAGAGAAGCATCCAGGACGGTAGAGAAAGCGTGACAGAGAATGGCTGTGTCTGCCTGGGGACTCAAGTGAGAAAAGAAACAACTCAGCCCACCCTTCACACTGGGCCTCAAGTCAGTTTGAGATGGATCCTACATCAGATTTGAAAAGTGACAAAGAATAACACTTCTAGAAGAACAAAGATTAGCTTCATGATTTTAGGGCTTTAGAGCCCTTAAGTAGGACACAGATTGTATATAAAAATATAAGCAACTTTTGACTTTAATCCAATTAACAACCTTTAGTCACCAAAATATTTCATTAAGACAATGAATAGCTAAGCAACACATTGTTATTCCTGCCCAATCAAATACTTGAGTCAGTACTATATAAAGGTGGGAAAATGCACAGCATATCAGTAAAAGATCAGGAAAAAACTCGGAACAGTGACACCACAGAAGATGCTATGCAAATGGTTCAACGGGAGCATTAAGGGATGCTCAATTCAGTTATGTATCAGAGATGAGTTTAAATAGCCACTGGAAAGGTCAAAAGCAACTGGAGCTCTCAGTTATTATTGGTGGGCATGTAAACGGCTCCATCCACTTTGGAAAATCATTTGACATTATCTGTTGAGACCTAGAGCAAGGCACAATGCTGCCCTTTGACATGTGTCCATTAGAAGTAAATGTTCAGTAAACAGTTATAGATGGAGCATTTCACATGCTAAAGTCCTACCAAGTGGGATTATTATCATTATAAAGGACACCCCCAAAGGACTCTCTTGCCCTCTTTTTGCCTGGGAATGAGAGATCATCCACCATGCAATGAGATCCTCATCAGAACCAAATGATGCTGCTACTCTCATCTTGGTTTTCCTAACTGTGAGAAATACATTGTTTGTAGTCACCCACCTCATGGTGTCGCATTATAGTCACCCAAATGGATGAATAGTTCACCAAGGTACAGGCACAAGAATGCTCTAAACGATGGCACTAATAGTGTATCTAAATAATACACACCCAGATTGGAATCACTGGTTCCAAAGTTATGTGCACTGTGTATCAGTGAGACAAAGGGCTGTGACTATCCGTAAAAATGGAGATAAATCTTTCGGGGGGACACCCCAAAAAGTTCTGAACCCTGGTCCTCATACATACCAGGCAAACACCCCATCACTAAGCTATATCCCCAGCCCCAGGGATAAATCTTAGAAACATAATTTGGACTAAGATAAGGTAGACACTAAAGTTTATATAGCATTGGATGGTGTTTGGATAAAATTGAAAAATAAGCAAAATGGAAGACATTCACCTCCTAAAAGACACCGACGACAGGCCAGAGAAACAATTCCCCTCAAGTCTGTTCTGGGAGTCATTGAGTTTACCATGGAGATGACGGCAGCCTGTATGCCTCATGGGAAGCCCCATCACCAGAAAGCTCGCCCTAGCACAGGGGATCACAAAAGCAGTGTGCCTACAGCTCCCCTCAGGACTTGATGGCAGCTTAGTCACCGGGAGAGACCCTCCCCAGCACTCGGTACTGCTTATGTAACGGCGGGCAGGGGACTTGGGGTCTTGCTGTTTTCAGGATTCTCTGAACCTTGTAAGTTTCCTTTACTCGGGCCTTGTATGTTTTGCTTATTTCTGAGTCTCCAGGGCCGTTCACTTTGCTCCAGGAGGGAGTGTTCCAGCCAGGAGGAAAGCTACACCAGGACTGTTCTTCAAAAAGAAAAAGAGGTGAAGGGGAGGAGCAGAAAAGTGGTCAGGAGTGGCAGCCATTGGCAGATGAGGTGATCTCCGGAAGGGAAGCGCGACAGTAGAGTGGTAACCCGTGTAAGGAACTGAGGACAGGCAGAGAAGATTTCAAAGAGGATGGTTTGTGCCCACTGACTGGGTGGCGATTAGCTGGAAATACTAAATATGCTAAGAGCGTGGGCAGGAAGGACCAACACCCAGACACATTGGAAGTCAGCCTGGTGACATCTTGCCATGAGAATAGTCTTGCTGTACAGACAACCCAGCTTTTTCATTCCTAGGTTTGTGCTCTAAGAAATTATTATATATGTATGAATGAGAATTCCCAAGAATTTCTATAGCATTGAAAAAAAATAAATTGTAGCTATTAGTAACAACGGATAACTGGGAGGAACAGGTAGAAATACCACGTATACTATGTTGCCAGCCTTCTCTGCTGAGTTGCTGTCTTGTGATCATTAAGAATGGAGTGCACTGACATCATAGAGGAAAGAGATGTGTATTTATTTATTAAGTGAGAGAGAAAGCTCTTGGCAGCAGAGAGGGGACCCAGTGGTGGGTTTCTGGCAAAGAGGATGTATCTGGGGTTTATTTCTAGGCTTGGGTGGGCTCAGCTTGGTTTGGTGTGTACGAACTCAGTGAGAAGTAAAGAACAAGTAGGGCAGGGCTCTCAGAACTGGGGCAGGCTCTGGGGTCACCAGCTCTGCTCCCCATCCATTCATTACAGACAGCTTTGTGGGAAAGCGATCCCCTCGAGGTGGAGGGAATCAGGCTCCACCTTCTGGCTCCCGTCATAGGCAGAATCACCCTTCCCTATCTCTGTGTGTTCCAGGGCTCCATGTACCCCCACCAGTGTGAGTATGCCACACAGCAGACAGAATGATGGTGAAAATAAACTAGTTATGTGGAAAGGGAAGAAACACACTTAGGAAAAGAAGCCAATTTCAGGAGACCCTATGAAGTTTCCTGGCGATCGTATGATATTTATGAGTGGGCAAAGCCAAACAGCACAGCATTTATAGATGTATCTCTGTGTAATGAAATGAGTTGTTAGAAAGCAATGGAGTGGAAGCTCATGAGGTTGGGAGGGACCTGCAGGTGGCTTCAAGGGTGGGATGCCTGTTTCATAACTTACATATTTTAGTGAGTGTCAAATAGTACATACTGAATATTCTGACAGAAATGATTACGTATAAGTTTAATTTCTGCCAAGAGCTTTAGGTGGCAACAGATAGAAACTCCAGAAATAGGCTAGACTGTCTGTCTCCTAATATGCTTTCCCCAGTAAACAGAGTTATGACTCTGGGGAGTTATGAAGTGTCTTGTGCCTCAGCGTTTACATCTGTAAATGGGAACAGTGAAGTATGAGACTATTTTGATTGCTGAATGCATTTATAGTGGGAAAAGCCCACAGAAAAGTTGGATAATGAGGTTTGTCAATGATCAACTTACATTGACAGTGGCTTGGAGGGCCAGTGATTAAAGTGGATGATATTGTGGCAAAACAGGATACATGTTGTAAATGATATATAGAGCACACTAGCTACTTAGTAGTATAGTGTAACATTTTGATTTATCCTCGTGGATTTCCTAATTTGGAAACTGAAGAACTGATTTCATAGTAAAGAACAAGAGATGCAAAGATGACTTCAGGGGTGTAAGCATGCTCCGCAGGACAGAATTGTGATTGCATGGAGGACAGGTGTGCTCCCCAGGACAGAGCGTTGACTGCACGGGGGCAGGAATGCTCTCCAGGACAGAGTGGTGACTTTCGGGGGGGGGCAGACATGCTCCCCAGGACAGAGCGGCAGAGTATGTGCCAGGGTCTTCGCACTGTCCTTGTTTAGAGTCTGCCTGAAGTCCTGTTAGAATAACTTCCTTAACAATTCCATCACCAAATTGGGAAATGTCTAATTCTGGTCCAGGAACAGGCACTGTCCTGCTCCCATGCAGAATCCCCAGGCCTCTTCCTCAGCTTCAGCAAATGAAATTGAGAAAATTGACTTGAGGATGTGGAGGGGCAGACAGTGAGAATGGGGAGTGCCCCCAAGCTCAAGAAGGCTCCAACATTTTCCTTTGGAGAGAAGCCCTGTGGCAGCTTGCTCACCGTTACCACCTCCACTGCCTCGNCTGCTGCCTCCAGGAGTGACAGGCTCCAGGAGCTGGCCCAAGTGACTGCAGAGTCCTGGGTACCTTTCATGTTCTTCCCCTCACTTCCTGATAGGGATAGAACTTCAGATCTGCTTCATGGGAACAAAACTGTCTCTGCTTTTGTGTTACCTTTTAATTTCTTTTAAGGTGAGTGTATCCCTAATTTTGATATGGCTGTCCCAGCACCTTCACAAAGCAGTCAGCCAAGGGGAAGGTGATCTGTGTCTCGCCTCTGTTTAGCCTTTCCTTTGCAGTCTAGCCACTGGAGTCGGAGTCCTCGTTGTTTAGTTTGCCTGTCTGCACTCGCTGTAGCATTTGTCAATATTAAATTTAATTTGTGCTCAGAGCACTTCGCTAACGGCGAAAACACAAAGCTCGATGAACTTTACCTTCCCTGTGTGTTCAGTCCAGCCAGCATTAGCAAACCTAATGAACTCTGCAAGGTTGTCCTACCCAAATGTAGGTCAATGCTGTTGACTGAACACATTGTGTGCTTAGAGACTGACCTTGTAAAACCCACTTGAAATTTATCTACCTCGCAGCCCACTGGATCGCTTGTTCTTTTAGAGTAGAACGTATTTGTGTCCGAGCAGCAATCCAATGAGTCAGCAGGAAAGTGGTCAACACCAACAACAGACATTTATTGAGCGCCTATTGTGTGCAAGGCACTGTACTAGGTGTGGGGCTACAAAGACAAAGGAGAGACAGCCCCTGCCCTCAAGGAGCTTACAGTCTAGTCTAACAGACACGTACATAGAAAGACACGGGACAATCCAAGGTAGCATGTCATTGTGGAGCACAAGTACAAAACAGGATCTCAGCCTTTTTGTTTTTTATTTACATTTCAGTACCCTGAGTAGGTGGGGGAGTGAGCTACAACCTTCCAAGCCCTCGGAGCAGCCTTGCTGCTTCCCACTTCCGATGTCTTCTGGTGCGTGCTAAAACCTCTGCTCCTGGAACGCCTCTTGCCCCGCCTCCTCAGGATTGGATTTTAGGTTTGGAGAGTTTTGTTTTTGAGAAATTTCAGAGAGGGTGACATTCTTGTAGCGGGGTAGACTCTGGCACCTAGCACACCGCTGGTTTAGGAGGCCTGCACTGAATCTGTTCCTAGACAGGTCTGGAGTTAACAACCGGGAAGACCTTCCTACTGCAGTACTGGAGGTTTTAGAAGACAGAGGATGTGAGGGGTTGATGGTAAAGAGACGGGGGCTCAAGAGAAGCTGGTGTGGAATGGGCTGACCAGGAGAGAAGCTTGGGTCTTCTGTCAGGGTAGGATTCCCTCTGGGAGACCCCGGGTCTCTGGAAAAACACAAAATAGGTCCATAGGTGTCTAAGCAGCACTGTCTTCATCCAGCGCCTCTAAATTTCCTTTCACTTCCTACCATTCATTTACCATCTAAAAAGTCCTTTGAAATGTGAAATATGGTGTCTATTTCAATATGAGATTATCTATGTCCGCTCTAATGTAGTTTGGATGGTTTAGAGATAGGGAGGATTGGAAGACAGATGCCCCATCTCTGGAACACAAATCTGGTAATAATCTAATTATTCCAAGAGGCCACACAGCTTACCCTTCAGGTGCTGGACTTTGTTGCTTGTTTTCATTTCATTTCATGAAGCACTGAACTCCATGCTCTTAGAACCTGTGTGTCCCTGAATCTGTCTCTTTCTGTGCCTCTCCCTAAGGAATAAAGAACGGGCGAACAAAGCTAGGGGCTTAGCTCCCTAATGCCCATCCCTGGGAATGGGAACCACACAGCCAAGTCCCCACGCAGCACACTGAATATTTACCTCCTAATGTTCTTTTAATGTGCGCTTTCTTGGGTGAATATTTACTGTAGAATATTAAATGTGAGATTCCTCTTTTTATGGGCCATTTGAAGTGATTGATTTTGTTTGTGGATTCCTGTATCTCTGCCCATAATGGCTATCTATTGTAATGGCCTCTGCCAAATGCTCTTGTGTTGAAATAACAGAAGCCAGGGATCAGCCAGCTATGGCATCGTATTACTGTGGTCTCAAAAGCCAGGAGGAGTCTGATGATGCCACTGGGGAGAGGAGAAAAAGGTGTGTAACATACCAAGTATGACAGAGGCTTCAAATCACCTGAAATCGTGAAGTCTGTAAGCAGGCTTTTGTGTCTTTTATATCAGAGTTTCTGTTTAATGGTGTTGAATGGCATTAAGTCTGACAGTTGGGAAATGATAGTGTTAAGACATGAGCTCAATTGCCCACAACCAGGTCCATCAGCACAAGCCATCAGTGCTTTCGGCGTTTTCTTTAATGCTGTAGTAAAACCATGACCCAAGTGATAATTTCTTACAGTTAGCTACACCATGTTTTTGAAAAGAATATGTGTGTGTGTGTGTGTGTGTGTGTGTGTGTATGAAGTCACATACTGTAACTGCATTCTGGGCATTTGGTTGCTTCTCATTCTTTTGTATATTTGAGAGGAGGAAACAAAAGATGGGCTTGTCTTGATGTTCTTTATGGGGTTTTCTTCCTTTTAAAAAGGAAAACCACATAACCTAATAATACTCAAATGTGTGCAATAGTAGGCCAGGTGATATAGTTACATTCGGGCTGGCATGCTTTTCCGAATTTCCCTAAGTATAGGAATTGTCAAAGGAGCCACTTAGATTTCAACAAATGATCTCTTCAAGGGATTGTGAAGGTGACCTGTCGATCAATCGTGTGCAATTCACACCCTTCTTCTTGTGTTCATAAAAACACTGCTCAGAGGCCATGCTGTGCTAGAATAAAATTAATTTTCCTACAAAAACTCAGAAGACACTTGAGGAATGAATCCACAAAGCCTTAGACAGCAATTTCATTTTTTTAAACTGACTTTTAATAACTTAAGCCATACCACAATAATACTTTGTTTTTGCTGTCTGAATACCTGGGCTGTATTTGTATCTCCACAATGGTACTCTGCATAATTAATAGTTCTGCTGAATGAAAGGGAAAGGGACATTATCACTAATTAAGAAGAGGGGAAAGAGGTGTGATGTGAGACATTTTTAATCCAAGCCCTGACCTGTTTGTGAAAGCAATGCCTGTTTCCTCATGACATTAGCGGCTGCCTTCAAATTTGTCATTAGAGACACTAATGGTCCTTTGGTAGTATGCAAAGAAAAGCCTAGTATATTCTTACCTTTCTGAGCAATATACCTTTTTAAAATAAAAATCTGTCATCCTATCTACCTTGGTTTTGAATGAAGTGGGTGAGTGAGGAGTCCTTCATATCCTAAGACTTGCAGCCATTGCATGGGTCAGAATGGTCCATGGGACAGTGAGCTGGGAGATGGGTAATGTCTTTGTGTTCTCGTCTCAAGACAGAGCAGCTCTTGGCACTCATAGTCAGGGAACACCCAGAAGCCTCCACTGCTCACACCTCTCACTTTCTTAGAGAGGAAAGGGATAGAGTTTAGACAAGAGAGGCCAATGAAGAAACCTGATTCCTACCTGGGGGACCCTAACATCTTCACCCTGACTTACAGTTTCCAGCTACTGTCAGAGTTCCATCAATCCACATCTAATCCTCATGGAGGTCAGCAAGAGGCTCATACAATCTTAGATTTGCAAGAGGAACTCAAGGGATCTTCTGGCGCATTCTAAAGATGAGGAAAGCATAACTTAAAGAGAAATTACTTGTATCAGTTACTACTGAAGAAAGCTGCTGCATCTTTAAATCCCTCTCAATAGCATCTTTTTGTTTTAATAATGTAGTTTTTGGTTTTCAGTTTTGTTCTTTTGAACATTTATTTACATTAGAAAGTGTTCTAGCTATTCTTGTTTTGAAAGAGCAATTTGCCTGAAGCCAAGGGGTTCAAACAATGCCACACATTTCCACGTCCAACACTGACTTCAGGCTAATAACAAGCATTGTGAACTCAGTAAGTCCTCGGCCTGATTCTACACATTCCAACCACCATTCAGGATTAAAGAGTCGGGAGCATAAATTGCCACATAATCATAATCTATAAAAATACTGCCTAGAGTACACTAAAAAACTCTCAATAAATAAATAGCAGACATTTGCTTTATGAAAATCGTTGGAGATGTGCTCTTCAGAATCATGTCTATTCTTTCAGGCTTTTACAAATCACAGAGTGTGACAAATGACACCGATTATTGGTCAGGTTAGGCTATAACCTGATAGAAAAGTCTTTTGACGTGGACATCTGTAAAGAAATGCAATTAAAGGTGTTGGGCTGCTCCTGTTTCGGTTTCGAAGGCAATACTTTCACCCTGGAGTGTTCCTCGCCATGGCAGTGTCACTGAATCAGTACTCATTAGGATGTGCCGGTCTCGGGCTGTGGGGTTCTGTCCATGGTGCTGAACGGCACCACTGTCCAGCTCCCATTCCCAGCCTGTAGTTCAAGTCCTTCCTCTTGGGGCTGAAGGCGTGCACACCTCAGAACACAGGCTTATCCTCAGCGTGATTCACAGCAGGTGGCTCTGGTTTCCAGTCTGGCTGGAAAAAGCGAATGTTGAATGTCCGTGCCCAGTTCTTAAACACCCGCTTCTCTGTGATAAAACGGTGGTGACTGCCCTTGCGTCCTCGCTCGTGCGAGAGGTACATTGTACATTCATCGGGTCCAGAAGGCTCGTAGTAATGATAAGGTACTGAAGGGTGCTTAGGATCCCTGTGGGAGGAAAGGGAGATTACTATTAAAGCAGAAGAGAGCATAAACAAAACGAAAACCCAAACCACGTGCAACATAAAATGTTCCTTTTTCATTGTCCAATTCAAGAAGGATGTTACTCTAATAAGTTGATAAACATAAATCAGATTTTCTCATCAAATGAACTTCAGCCGATGGTTTTCCTGGTGTTGGAGCAATAAGACAACGAAAAGGATTTTGAGGCTGTAAAACAAGTGTGGCTTTAGAGAGCTTGGACACGTGCTGTCGGATGCTCAGGTCTCCCGCTTTAGGCACAATACGCATGAGTCCTTACACTAATACTTCTAGTTCCACACTTGTTACTAAACTCCCCACAGCCTGAGAGCTTCAGAAACCAAAAAAAAAAAACTAGTCTGTTTTCCTGCTCCCTGCTGCATTCTGTATCCACAGGGGCTTCCCAGTGAGCAGGATTTCAAGGACAGTCCATGCCCCAGCTCCTCTCTGGAGCCCTGCCCTAAGCCACTCCAGCCTTGCTCACTCTGCTTCAGGCATGCTGAATGTTCTGACTTGTCAGCTGTCCTGACTTTGTCCCTATGGCAGAGCCTTTGCCCATGAGGATGACCACTGTCTGGAATCTTCCTCATGAGCTCATCCTTCTCCCTGTTGGAAATCAAATGCATCCTCCTTGTGTTGGTTTGAATATGAATGATCCCCATGGGCTCAATATTTGAAGGTTTGGGTCCCAGTTGGTGGGCTGTTTAGGATTATGAGGTATGCGAGAGTGTGTCACTGCGAGTGGGGAGAAGGGATAAGGCTTCAAAAGCCCATGCCAGGCGCAGTCTTATGCTCTCTGCTTCCTGTTTATGGATTGGAATATAAGCTCTCAGCTACTGCTCTGGCACCATGTCTGCCTGCATGTTACCATGCTCCCTGCCATGATGGTCATGGACTAACCCCTGAAACTGTAAGTAAACCCCAATTAGATGCTTTCAGTCCTAGGCTGCCTTAGTCAAGGTGTCTCATCATAGCTATAGGACAGTAACTAAGACACTCTCTGAGTCCTCACCTTCTGTCCCCCTCGCTCGCCTGTCAGTTTCCTTGGCGTATTAATCTCTTGGCATATTAATCTCCTTGAAACTGCTCTTGCTTACCTACCTACCTATTGTCTGCTGCAAGGAGAGGGATTTATCTTGTTTCTTGGACTGGGCCTAGTATGGAAGTAATAAGCAATGCTTGAGTTACTATCCTTGGGTGGAGTGAGCAGCTGCGTGCCACATCACTACAGAAATTTTCTCCTCCACTGATTCTAACTCTGACTTCATGGGCTAAAAAGAAGACAGCCATCAGGAAGTCACTGTTTTATTCTTAATATTTAGATGGGTCATACATCCAGCGTCTAGTGTCTCTTGGTCTAGAAATTCCCAACTCTCCCATCCCTTCAGGGGAGACCGACAGTCCTAGCATGTTTATACTATATCCCCCATCTCTGCCTTAGATAAGAATATCTGATCAATTTCTTCGAGGTGGTAGACCCAATTCTAACATACACATGCCTGCGTTGGGGAGGGGGCATCTTGTTATAAAGGGACAAATGTGCTCTGGTGTTTGGCTAGTCTCCATTCTAGAATAGTGCTCCCACTTCTTCCAGGCTTGAACAGTAGACAACTAGCTCCATCAAGGCTCGTATCAGACAACCTTTGCTGTTCTGAGCCACTAGATATGTCCAGTCTGCTGCCACGTGTATCCCAAGATAGCTGTGAATACAGCCTAACACGTGTGTAGACCACAGTGGCATTTCACAAGGTCAGTAGGTCAGACACTCCTTATAGAGAAAAGAGCAGGCTGCTCAGTAAGACTCTTGCATTGTTTTTCAAAACCTGATGCCTGAGGGCCTTCCTCTAAGACAGGAGCTATTCCCCAGAAGCTCCCCCTGCTAACTGCCCATCCTGTTCTTTCTCTTTGGAGGAGATCAATACTTAAATGAGTTTTAGAGTTACAGTCTTCCCCGGTCAGAGAACCAAGTCTTTTATCAGGAGAGGTGTCAAGTCTGTGGCTCTGACAACAATAAACCTCTGGGCAGCTTCTCCTCTTAGGTTAAAGTTGTTCCAGGGAGAGAGATGTATTTTCATCATGCTAGCCCAGATGCATGGTTAACCCTTTGCATCTCTAAGATAAGCCCGACTTGGATCAGGGACTGCTCACCTGCCCTTCAGTCTTTGCAGATTTCAATGACTCCCTACCCTAGGAGGACTTGGAACAGTGTGAAGTTCAGTAGAAAGCATTTCTAACCCAGGAGAGTCATGATGGAGAAAACTCAGGTTGGAACAGGCCACTACTTATAAACAACAAACAAAAAGGGACAGAGAGCTTTCACGGTGAACCATACCTATAGTTACAGCACTTAAGAGGTTGAGGCAGGAGGATCACTGTGAGTAGCCTGGGTTATAGAGGGGGGCCTTCTATAAAACAAACATAAAACACCAGCAATAAGTAAATAAATCAAATCTCAAACAAGCAAACAAAATAACAAGGAGTAGATGTGTGAAAATCCATTTCTGCAGGGTCATATAGCATGACTGGGGAAGGCTGCCAAATTCATTCTGCCATGCTATTACAGGGGTTAATCTTTTCTTTTGTATCAAATCGGCTTTTTAAATGTGATTCACCCAGGTTTTAGGCATCTTATTGGCACCAAATCTACTAAAGAAACAATTAGGTTTCTAAAAATATCATGTGATGGATGGAAGAGCTCAGAATAGAAGATAATGGGAGGTCAGCTAACGGATGCTAGGGATCAATTTCCTTATCCAAGAGGACCATCACTTTGAATGAAAGCTTATTGGGTTCCATATTGATCACCTACAGAGAGATTAGACTTATGTATTTGGGTACTGTGGTTTCAGAGGTGTCCAAGTGGCCACTCATGTAAATGAAGTTGTTTTCATCTTTTACTACTTTGTCCAAAGAGTTGCAGGGCCCTTTGCTGGGCTTGGGAACACAGAGCTGAGGCAGGGCAGGACCTGCCCTGTTGGATGGGAGTCTGCCTTTTCTTTCAGAAAGTCCTCCCTTGCTTCAGGTTGTAAGTTCATTCGTTGCATCTCCAACACGCCTTTTCTTCTACCTGTTCCTCACCCTGTGAAAACCATCGGTGTCTGTGAATTTCCATACACAAAGGTTGTATTCAAAGGGATGTGGTGCTGGACCTCATGTCTGAGGCCGGGGAAGTAGAAGAGGCTGGACTGGGGCAGATGGGCCCAGAGTAAGTTCCCCTCCCTGCCTTAACTTCCCAAAGCCCACAGTGAGTTCTACAGAGCAACCGAAGGAGGACTGGTTTGCTCTTTCTTTTTAGGGAGAGCAGGTGAGGAGAGGGAAGGAACTAGCATGCAATGCTTACAGATCTTCAAGGAAATATCAGCAGCAGCGTGCTGCTCCTGTGGACTCTGGTTTGAGTCATACAGAGAGGTCCCAGCACAAGTGGCTTTTGAACAGTCTTTAAGTTTCAGCATCAAAATAAGTAGCAGCAATATTGGATAATCAAGCTCAAGAGGCAAAATAAATATCTACAGTCCCATGAGGATTGCAATAGAGAGTTAACAAATGGAGAAGTAGGCTGCCATTTTGAGAGGATTCCAATGAATAAGTATAGAAAAAATTGGGAGATACAAAATCTCTCCCAGGACAGCGTGGCGGTTGTGGAAAGCAAGGTGTGCCCACAAACCATTCGTAAGAAAGAGATGGAGAAATAGCATGATCTTAATCTCTCTCCTCCAGGTTATGTGTTAATGACCACGTAAAATTATTCACTGTACAATGGATAAATGCAGCAGGAATTCCGCAGATCAAATGATTGTCAGCGGTGCTAGGACAGAGATGTCACCGGTCCACATTCCGCCCTCTCCAGCTAGAGGAGTTTCCCTGGTAACTTAAAGGGGCCTCAGCTTAGGCCAAACATGATTCATGACTGTGATGCTGTAAGGAGTTTCAGGACTTACCAGTTTAGGGAAGTAAAGCTGATGATATTATTAATGGTGTTTTTAATGCAGGCTTAAGCATGAGGATTGAAGGAAAGAGAGGCACTCAGAAGAAAGTAACACACACTCAAGTAGGGGTGTGTGCTCTTCAGGAGAGCAGAGGGAAAGTAAGACATTGCCCAGCATGCATACAGGCTCCTCAAGGGAGATGAGCAATTAATTATCCCAGAATTATCCATTTGTACCATTTTAGTGTCTCTCTAGTTACCTCCCAAAGGCCATTAAGAAGCCCTTTCTTTCCTTTCTATCTTGAAGAGACACACGAGGTGGCTCCAAAATGTTGGCAAAGACTAAGACCTTCAACCAGATTCCCAGGTGGAAAACATTATGAGCCCAAGTATCATGCCTTAGCACTGCCTTAGCATCACTAGTAAATAGACGTGGTGCCACCATGTATAGTTTGATAGGAGATGCTCATAGGACTTACCACATCTGTGGTCCCTTTCCCAGGATTAGCATCAGGCTAATCACAGGGAAATAGCCCATACGTTCAATGCTTCGGGAACTCTACATAGTGCCTGAGCACCGAGCAGTACTTGTCAAAGGTGATAGGGTCACAGAAGGCAAGAGAGATCTGGAGAGACCAACCGATGGCAGGGTGGGCAAGGGTGCTGAAATCCTGAACTGGGTCTCGGAGGAGATGGAGGCTGTTAGCAGAGCCACAGGAGGTTTCCCTGAAATCTGGAGTTTAGTGGAGAATCACACTGATGCTAACGTCTTAGTTTTGGTAATCAGATCACAGTTATGCAAAATCTCAGCACAAGATAGTTAGACAAAGGGCAAATGGACTCTTTATGCACTTCTTTGGCAGTTTTTGTGCAAATCTAAAATTGTTTTAAACAGATATGTTATTGAATGAAAAAATCATCTCATGTATGGATTTTAAAACAAGCAAAACAAACTCTTTAGGACATTTTTTCTATTCATACAGTCAGGGTAGAGAAGGTGTGTGTGTGTGTGTGTGTGTGTGTGTGTGTGTTGCATGTTCTCACAGGTTCCACATGTTTGTGGAGGACAGAGGACAAACTCGGCTGACATTCTCTGGTGTCTTCCACTTTATTTTTTGAGACACAGGCTCTCACTGGCCTGGAGCTCACCAAGTAGGTGAGGCTTGATGATGGTAAGGAAGCCCTGGGCATCCACGGTCTCTGCTCTTCAGTCCTGGGATTGCAAGCTTGTGCCAGCACACCTATGTCCCCTCATGGGTTCAGAGGCTCCAACTTGGGTCCTCATGCTTATCAACAAGTATTTTACTGGCTGAGCCATCGACTTCAGCCCAAGGGGACACTGGCTGAGCTATCCACCCCAGCCCAAGGGGACACTGACTGAACCATCTACTTCAGTCCAAGGGGACAGTGGCTGAGCTATCTATCCACCCCAGCCCAAGGGGACACTGGCTGAGCTATCTACCCACCCCAGCCCAAAGGGACACTGACTGAGCTATCCACCCTAGCCCAAGGGGACACTGGCTGAGCCATCCACCCTAGCCCAAGGGGACACTGGCTGAG
>LOEQ01000658.1:41745-53040 GCA_001685075.1 Bramus lutescens | reverse complement strand
TGGCAGCTTTATTCTTGTTCACTAGCTAACAATTCTAGCAGAATCAACTCTCTGGTATTCACGATACCTTTGAGATGTCCTTCACATTATGGATGAGATATTAATTTAGTTCCATGACGGTGATCACTCTGACTCATTGCTCCACTAATTAATAAAAAATGATGGCTAACAGAGACTTGTAAACTCAGTAATGTGCTAAGTATGACTGGAAATAAGATTATTGGATAGAATTTAATGCTTGGCCCATCATTATTGCAAATAATTTGCAAAGGAAAAATAAGATTAAAAATACTCATCATGACTTAGTTTAGAAAGCAATGATAACAGAGGTCTCCTGCAATTTATGGTGCATTGGCTCCCGGTCTGGAGATGGCATGACTTAGTGTCTGTCGTACACAGAACAATAGATTCTGACGCTGTCACTGGGGCAGCACACCGTTAATTCTCTCCAGCTTTCTGAACTCTGATGGATATGAAGTCTGGCCAGGGAGGAGGGGTGGGGTTGGCCCTCAAGCCCCTCTCTGAGGATGGGATGCTAACCTCCCTGGCAATGAGTCTGCCTGTAGTGTTTCTAATTGCCCCTTTCATTTGACTTGCAATGAATGTTTTGAATCAAATTCCTTTTTCCTCAAGATTTATTTTTAATGTATGTATGTCTGAATGTATGTGTCATGCGTGATGGTGCCTGTGGAGGCCAGAGGTGTTGGAAGCCTAGAGCTGGAGTTACAGGAGGTTGTGAGCCACCTGCTGTGGGTCCTAGGGAACCAAATTCAGCTCCTCTGAAAGAACAGTATGTGTTCCTCACCGCTGAGCCATCTCTTAGCCTCAAATCAAATTTGTAAACTCCTAAGGGAAAGCCTTTTGGTTTGTCAATGAACTGGTTTATGCTGAATACACACCATGCTCTGGACATGGCAGAAAGACCTAAAGATACAAATGGGGACTGAGACGTCACCACCTCCTCTTAAGGAACAGGTGGGCACACGAAGGAGCTGGAGAAACCATCGGTGAGTGAGCTGGGCAGAGCAGAGGTATAGTAAGTGAGCCCGCAGGACTGACTCCCAGGCTTATCATGGCTAAACAGGGAGGGGAAGGGTTAACAATGTGGGCTCTTCAGGTTGGCAGATCTTGGTTCAAATCCTACTTCTTTCCCTTACCAGCTCCTGGACCTTGACTGGCCAGCTGTTTCAGGTCCGTGGCTTCATTAGTAAAATATTGGAACCAGCGTTACACTTCAGATTATCGCCAGAGTTGATGAATTAAACCATGTGTTTATTCTAAGCTCAGGGCTGGCTTGGGGTATGTGCACAGGAAATAGAAGCCATTCCTTAGGGAAGAGGCAGCAGTTTCCAGGTCAATGAAGGAAGGAAGAAGTGCAACCTCCACGCTGAGGGCAGGGAGGGTGTCCGTAGGGTCACCTCTCTAGCAAGATTTTCTGTGTGGCTGAAATAAATCTGGGTGGGCGGAGAAGACAGGACCAGAAAAGTGTAAAAAAGGTGCCTCCTGAACGGCTGCCAGGCTAAGCGAGGGACTATGAATTCTGCATTCAAAGCTTTCGGAATCCCTTGGGCTGTGTCAAATGGTAAGGGTTAGGACTTGGATGAGATCTACCAGCCCAGGGATATAACTGAAAAGGAAAACAACCGGGGTTGGCTAGAGCAGCTTGACGCAGGGACAGGCTCATGGGAGGAGGGGCTTGCTGCTGTGATGGCTTTCAGCCAGGAGTTAATTTCCCCAGGTTTTGCACATCCCCTCTATCTGCCTTCAGGGTCATTTCTACATCTACCGCTTCCCTTAGTGGTTTTCGGATACGAATGTGAGACTAAACTTCTTCCCAAAGAGTCTATTTGCTCAGTATTTCATGGGCTACTAGGAATTTTCTTGTTGCTGAATGACCACTCTGGGTTTCTGGGGTCCATGAGGTAGAACGAGACAGCCAGACCCCCAGTAAGGCTGGTGGAAGAGGATGACCAACACCACCCCACACTTTACACCTGCAGCTTGGAGATTCATGGATTGCCCAACTTTCTGCCTCTCAAAATTTAGCCCCACCCCAAGCCCCAAATTCCCCTCTGGCCCCATGCAGAAGGCTGCTGATCCATGGAGCCACTCCCATCCCGGCTGCAGGTCTAACTATTAGAGTCAGTGCAATCCTTTTTCTCTCCGGGCTTCAGTTTTCCTGGCAACAAGGAAGTGACAATCACACTGTCCTAAGAAGCCCACGGATGCTGTGCTTAGATTAGAAAGCAGCAGGATTGTATCTTAGTCCAGAGAGGCCATCAAACTTCTTATTTGCCAGGAGATCTCTGGTTGTAGAGGAATCTTATACAAGAGCCCTTTCTACAGGTCTGGGAGGGTCTTCCTTTGGCCAAGTGAGGAGGGAGTGTCCTTACCCCAGGAATGCAAAGATTCATCCAACTTCAGGTGAAAAACTAAGGATAGATATTTCAGAAAAGCTCAAGAGGCCAGATGCCCTGACAGGTGCATAATCATTTTCTCCACAGGCACCACTAACCTTCTGGCCTTCGTGAATGAACTCTGATCAAGTGGGATTCAGGCCCTGAAGTTAGACCCAGGCTCATTCATCTTTCATCACCTCCCTAGCACCCCATGTTGGTTAGTGAGATGAACAAAAGTCTCTGTGATTAATTTAACAGATGACTTCTTTTGAAGGCACCAATGGTGTCTTGGTCTAAAGCAGTTGATTTGTGAAAATGAGCAGTTGCTGAGGTCTAGTGTCATGGCGAGAGCTGTGGGAACCTGGAGAAGCCAGAGAAGGGTTAGTTCTCTGAGCAGCCTTGTGATAATCTCCATGTAGCTGGCAGCCTTACGTGTGGAATTGTCAGTGGGGCAGAAATGAGACCCAGCTCATACTGAAGATCATTTGTGTCCTTCCTTTCCAGGACCCAGCTCCCTCTGTAACTGAACACTCTTGTGCCCATGGGTTCCCCATTTTCAGACTAGTAAATACTTCCCCTCTGCAAACTCAGGATGGTGCTACGCTCCCACCCATTACTAGTGGGCTCATTGCAGATTCTCAAGACCAGTGCTGATGCCACCAGCATTTTATAGACCTGAGAGCTGAAACCTCTGAGATACAGTCACCGAGTAGCCTGACCAAGGTCACCAAGGACCAGTGGAAGTCAAATAACTCTCTCAAGATCACAACTTAGCAGAAATGGCTTGTTTTACCCACAGGAAAACCTTTTTCTAGACCACTAAAGAGAGAGTGGAGGGCAGCATCACCTCCCTGATGTTTAAAAAGCACCTACTGCATGAAGGATAGTAACCATCCACGGGGCTCCACACATGGCATCAAACACACAGGACTGCCCATGTGGAGGTCACCTTCTGGGGCATTCAGCCAGCTCAGGGGCCACCACCACACAAGCCAGGCCAAAGCGTTATTAACCTTGTGATACAGTGCATCTTAACTCCTACAGCTTAGGGTGTATGTATGGTGTTGGGGTCCTTACTACTCTGGCTACTTTCAAAATGAAGTTAAAGGCAGAATGGTCCAGTTAGAGAAAGACAGACATATAGATTGGTTTTTTTATTCTCTGAGGAAGATATCATTTCCAAAAGGCATTTGATCCTTAGACGAGGACTGTAGAAAATGCATTTCATAGTCACATGGCAAGTTATGTCCACATGCTCATAGTCGGATCTGGGTTAGGCGAGTGAGCAGCTGAGATAATAGAGCTGAGTCCTATTCTGTGAATCTTCCACTAAAATTCTTGATATCTTTGAAGGTAACTGCAAAATAATGCTTGGGAGAATATCAACGAACTGTATATCTTACATCATAATCTTATCAGTAAGATTAATGCTATACAATCATCTTTCTTCAGCACTCTATGCAGGGTGCTATCCTCACTATCATATTCTCCTCAGCCAACTTGTTTGGTTGTTATTGTCTCCTGTCCACTTTACAGAAGGGAAGCCAGGCTCAATGTCACACAGTTGGGAACTGGGTCCTTGTTATTCAGTCCGCATATCTTGACAACAAAGGGTGGGGGCAGGCATGAGTCTGTGTCTTCCTCTGTCTTCTCATTGTGGTGGCTAATATTAATGATTAACTTGAAAGGGTCTAGACTAACCTAGCAGACAGAACTCTTGGCTTATCGGTGAGGGAGTTTTGAAACTGGTTTATTGTGACGGGAAGGCAGACCCTAAATGTGGCTGGCATCATCCTATGGGTTGGTACCTGAACTGAGCCCCTGCATCCATCTCTACTTCCGGTGGATACAAGGTGACCAGATGCCTCAGGCTCCTGTCTCCATGACTCCCTGCCAGCATGTGCTGTACCTTCAAACTGTGAGCTAAGACAACCCTTCCTTGCTTAGGTTGCTGTCATTGAGATTTTGCCACAGCAATGGGAAGACACTTTCCTACTCTTCCCTCAACAGCCATGAATAAGAGGAGAGGCTCCCAGGAGCACGCAGCCCTGCCCACTGGAGCCACCTGACACTCCACTCTCTGAGACATGACCTTGGCAGGACCCTTCTGAAAAGTCTTTGCTCAGAGCAGCTTGGGCAGACAACTGCTGAACCTTTTCAGTGGCAGCTGAGGAGCCGAAGTCCAGAGCTGGAGGCAACACATGGCCTGTTGGCATTATCTTAATTTCCTTGTTAATATCATTCTATAGATTGTCTCCATCCTAGCGAACATGATGTCATGAGAAACTGCCTGGGCGTAAGAGAAATGACAGGTTAACTTGCCTTTCGTTTGTTTTCCATAATAAACGATATAGTTCCTTGAACACTTGAAGCCATTAACATTTTAATTTATTCATGCTTTTTCTTCCTGGCATCCTAACGGTGATATTACATGATTATATTGGCTTTGACAGTGGCACCTTAAGTATCTTTTGTTAGACTGTTGACTGGAGGAGCTGGCTTGCTTTGCTATACCGTTCTACCTATTTCTTGCACCTCAACAGCTAAACGGGGAAACAATGCCAGCGACGTTAATGATCAGGAGCTGGATAAGGACCCAAGCTAGCACGCCTTGCAAGGCATCCTTCCAGACAGCTTGCATGCACTGGCCTACTTATTCCAGCTGCGACACTCTGTGGTGGGGGTTCTATTATTAACATGCCCATGTCCACAGTCAAGGAGGCTGAGACACAGGGCAATGAGGTGTCTTACTCAACATTGCTTAGGCTCATCCATGCTGGGCTTGGGCCTTGCAATCTGGACCTGGTGTGGGATGCCTGTATGCCCAAGGTTTCTCTGTCCATGCCTTTTCTTCTTTTCTGTGACTGACTCTTACATACCAACAAGGAGCCTATTGTGCTGGATTGCTGTGTTAGTAAGAAAAATGTGGCACCATGGTCACAGCATGCTGTGGCTTGAGTGCAGAGGTGACAGTGAACCTTAGAGTTTAATCGTTATGTTTGAGGGTCTGGGGGGAATGTCACCAGGCATGAGGGTACATAACTATAATCCCAGTACTCTATGGGGAGTTTGAGACCAGACTGAGTTACATAGGGAGACCCTGTACCTTCTAGAAAGCAAGAGGAAAGACCAGGGAGGAAACTTAAGACAAGGCTGGGTCTGGTCACAAGGGCGCTGTCCTTCTGAACAGATTGACAGATTTGTGGATCCTTGAATGGTCTTGAAGTGGGTCTTTTACAGGAGCCGCTTTCTGTCTCTTGTCTATGCCCCTCTCGTAATGTTTATTGTCTGGTTTTGCATCACTATGACCACTGCACCTGACTGGAACACTTAAAGGAGGAAAGATTTCTCTCAGTTCCTGGATTCAGAAGGTTCAGCCATCATGGCGAGGAGGATGTGCCAGAAAAGAACAGCTCCTATCCTGTGGGTCAGGATCAGAGAGAAGGGAACACTCGGACTCAGATGGCTTCCTTTTATCTACCTGGACTGCAGTCCATGGGCTTGCTCTGTCCCCTGAGTTAATCCTCTCAGGGAAATACCCTCAAAGACATACTCAGAGAAGTCCTCAGCCTCCTCGGTCATCTTGACAGAGATTAACCTTCACACCGGCTTATGTCCTGGCTGTCACCCATCACAAACCCTCTCTATCTTGAACAGGCCAGCCTCTAGAACCCTGAGTTGAATAAACTCTTAATCTTTGTACATTACCCAGCGTGTGGCATGTTTTAGGAAGAGAGACAAGGCTAACAGAGATATGACTAAGTACTTTTCCTCATTCCTCAGTCTTGTTGTATGTATTCAAAGTATAATTTTTGCCAGAAGACCCATGACCTTTGAGGCATTTTTAGGTTTAAAATCATGGAAGGATAGGCAAGCATACATTTGCTTAATGTGTGTAAATACCAGAGGTTTGCATAGGTTTGACCATTTGAAGATTAGGGGTGAATTGTGAGGAGACCATGGGCATTCCTGAAAACTAAGGCACTTTCAGAATTGATTGGCCTCAGTGCTCACTTTATACCTGCATTTTCAAGTAGGCTACCTTCCATCACCCAAGCCCTTAAATAGTGCTCTGTGCTTCTTTGTCTGGGCACAGGTCAGGAGGGGACTTCAGGCATCAAGCAGCAGAGATGTATGCTCACTGCCCTTAAAGCGATAGATCTGCGTAATCGTGCCTGTGATTTTGACTCTTGGTGAGTGAACCAAGGCTAGAATGTGGTAAGCAAAAGAGACTCGGAGGAGTATATTAATTTCAGGAAACAAGTCTCTCCATCCAAGGAATTTCCCCCATGAATTCATTTAGAAATTACTGCAACTCTTCCAAATGAAAAAGAAACTCGTATTTCTTAATGCCTGTTCATCATTAATATTACACCAATTATTGCATTGCTTTTGGCTGATAAATATTCAGAGGACAAGTGAAGGCCATAAGATGGATTAATTCTCCCAGAGTACAAACAAAAACTTTCAGTATTTTATATCATGTAATTAAATGCGGTTTCTAGAGCCTGAACTTGGGACTTGCTAATTAGTTGCCTTGAGAAGATGCCTTAGACGCATTTTGTGCTTGATGCTCAGAATTATATTCTTTGTAAGCCCTGCATGGCACTGCTGATGAAGAATTCTTGCAGAATCAGTCCTACCTGCAGAAGTCTGGGGGCACCATGCCATAAACATCGATCCTGTCGCAGAGCTCAAGGGCGATTGTCATGGTGAACCAGCCGGTGCTCAGCCAAGTGTTGGAGATCTTCCTGGAAGGAACCACGGTGAAGTCTACACTCTTGTGTAGCAGTCCCAGGTCCATAAACATGCAGGGGCCTTTCTGGAGTAAGGCTGACTATGAAAAGATCACCCCCAAACCTAACACATATGGACATACACACCACACACACACACTCATATGCACACACATATCACACCCACACCCACATTCATATGCACACACATTTACATGCACAGGCATGCACATTACACACACACATGCACACACATCACACACACTCACATGCACACACACAAGCACACACGCACACACGCTTCCCTCACTCCCTCCCATTTGATAAACATCTGGAGTCTTGCTACTGAAATCTGTTATAGCACAATCATAGATGATGTTGATGCTTAAGGGGTTTCTACATCATTAAAGATAATGATTATTGTTGGAATGTTTAGGTGAGTGTCACCATAACTCAACTAGGAGATGACAGTATTCATGTGGCAATTTGTTATTAGTTAGAATACTTGACTAGGAACTCTCCCTGTGTCCTTAACAAGCAGCTAGATAATGAGCAATCTTGTCAAGAATAAGCATAAGATCTTTCTATCTCTCTATCTGTTCATATAGTCAATTATCTATCATCTATGTATGCATCTAGCATTTACCTATACTCTATTAATATTTACCACCATCATTTATTACTTACCTACCATCACTCTATCTTTCATTCTGTCATCTGCCTATCATCATCTATCACTCATTAATCTAGCATCTGTCTATCCACCATTATCATCATGTACATATATATATATATATGTGTGTGTGTGTGTGTGTGTGTGTGTTCACCCATCCATAAGAGGTTGTCCCCGAGCACAATAAGAACACAAGCATCATAACTGAATGTCCTTTCTCAGGAGGAGCACATGCATTTGGGAAAAGTGGAGGAAGAGAGCCAGGGGGATGATTATACCTAATAGAACATCTACTTTACCTAAGGGTACTCAGAACCTTCTGAAAATGTCTAAGTCCCAAATCGACAAGTTTAAGGAAATCAGTCTGCATTTTGCCATCGTTAACATGTCTATTCAGACATCTGAGCAGAGACTGGACAACATGCCCAGCCTGAGGAGACCTGTGGAGACACAGCACCAAGGTCTAAGTTGAGTCCCTAGAGTGACACACCGGTCTCCATGCTCCACTGCTGCGGATGTTAATACCAGTTCTTTGGGGACCGCCGCCTTTCTCTCTTCAATGCCATGGCGTGCCTCATTAGCCAGTTCCAAACACCTTATCCCCAAGGTCAGACTGTCTGGTTTTGCCCAGCCACACTGCTGTATGTGAGGTGAATAGCAGAGCTGCAGAAAGGACTTTCTGGATGTACTACTGAGCTCCGCACAGCGAGAAGGAAGACAGCTAATGGGTTTGCTTTATGTCCCTTCATGCAGAGACAGGGAAATACTTTTAAGGAGGCTTTTGCCTTCTAAAGTACTTGACGGACATGGATGGCTTACAGTTTCAGTTTCAAGTTCTTAAGCCTTAAGACATGTTTGGCTTACAGTTTCAATTTTGAGTTCCTAAGCCTTTAACATGTTTTCCTCCACTCTTCTGCCTCCTGCCCAGGCTGGTTAAAGCCCCTACAGGTGAGGATAATGTGAACCTGACTGTCTCCTGCTTCTCTCGTACTCGGCTGGATGACCTGAGGCAGTGGCTGCTGATCTCTGAGCCCCCCTGTCTTATCTGCAAAGCAGGTATGGGCTGCTCCATCCTTTGGCCATTTGAGAACTAAGGGTCCAAGTGGGGTGTCCTGACACACAGAGATCCCTCTCTTCTGTCCCTGCTGCTGGGACAAATGAGCTAAGTGAATGATGTAGTGTCCCTTCAGCACTGTGTGGTACCGATGAAGAGAGCCCTCCCCACCCTCTGCGGCTGGGGGCTGATGGAAGAGGGACAGCAGAAGCCAGATGCTTCCAGCTTCTGTAGGCATGAACACAACCCCTCCCTCTCACAAGGAATGCTGATTCATAGGCTTTGGAAAGCAGAGGGGAAGAAGAGCAAAAGTCTTTCTTTCAAAGAGAGCCCACACTCACGTCTCTGCTGTCCATGACCTGGGCAGTTGTTCCTGGACTAGTCTGAGGGATTGCTAACCAGGAAATGTGGAGGCCAGGAAGAAAATGACTCTCACTGTTGTCCCAGAGGTCCCTGAGAGATCTGGGCACCAAATGATCATGGTCATATCTCCTGCTTTTACATTCCCAGGGATTTCCTAGGAGCAGAAACCCCCTGGAAGTGTCCCTCTGATTTGGGATAGATCACAAACCATAGCCTCAAATGCAGGAGGATGTGGGGCCGGAAGACATAGGAAGAAGGCAAAGTCGGGGCTAGAGGAACTGGATTGAGGTGCTCTTTTTTTAAGTACCACTTAAAATTCCCCAGAATTCCCAAATAATAGCTTGGGATCACGTGTCGTAGAAACGCAACTGCTTTGTTCTGTCTTCCTGAAAGAGTCTGAATTTTTTTTCTCCAACAAAGGAATATCTACTGTTTTTACAGTTAATCAGCTATAAGGAAGGAATATGAAGAGCTGTCATGCGCTTATTAGTGAAAATTAGCAGATATTCTTTTATATGATGAAGTAACACACAGAGCAGATAATGCTATAGTGCTCACTAAATTACAATTAAAGGTCTTTCTGCTCCACCAGAATCTCATTTATAATCTCAATGGAAATATTCTTCCTGCAGTTATTTCATTTATACTTCCTTTATGTAATTACTATAATATTGGTTCTGAATCATATTTTCCTAATGTGCTCCTATTCAATTATAAAGTTATTTTCAAGTGTAGTTATTTTCTAATATCTAAGAACACGATTTGGCCATCTCTGTCATCTGCCGTGCTTCTTAATTGAAAATTGTCCATGAGTCATTCTCCTCTCCACTTTTAAGGGAAACATTTCCTATAAATCAAAGTCTACCGACTTGACCCATTGCTTAAAAAGATTTTTAGCTTGGACTGATATCCCAGTGATGAGTTTGAATTGCTTAGAAACTAAACTCTTGATGCCTCTTCAACATACACTCCTGTTCTGTTGGATTTTTCAGCTTACATGGAAAGAATACTTTTCAACCCAAATGTTCTGGGTTTCAGTTGAATGGGAATATATTCTGGAAGGTTTTTTTTGTCTTCTGTTTCTCAATTTAGGACTAAGAACATAAAAGAAGCGTGAGTCAATATAGTACTCTCTTTTAAAAGACAAGCTCCTGAGGTAAGAGACACAGCCTCTGGTGGGCTACAGGGTCACAGGTGAGACTCTGTGAGCCAGGGTAGGGTGAGTGCTAACTGAGCTGCTTCTGAAGAAAGAGGCCATAGAGCTTGGCTGCAAAGGCTTCTTATGGCCGGGATCAACATAGATGTACTTACTAAGAGGGTTATCGCTGGTCAGGCTTTAGGGGAGGGTAGGATAAGTTCCTTGGGGGTTCCTTGGGGATCCCAAGTGACCAAGAGGTGAGCTAATACAGTCTCCAGGCTACCCGCAGCATGTGATCCCTTAAAGGACCAGCCATGGGCAGTTATCCTCATGAGCCCTGTACCAGGGCTGTGGGAAGTCTTAAATTTAATGAACAATCGTTAAACAAAAAGAGAGAATGCATTTTCTACAGAACAGACAGTTTAAGCTTATTTTTGAAATTTCTAAGCAGCAACCTTTAATTGTAAAATTTATTGCTTGTCCTTTTTTTTTTTTATAAAATATGTTCTTGGTTAAAGAACTTTTTAACATGAAAGACTGTCTCTCCTGTTGCTTGGTCACTCTGCAGACCAGGCTGGCCTCGAACTCACAGAGCTCCACCTGCCTCTGCCTGCTGAGTGCTGGGATTAAAGGCGTGCACCACCACCTGGTTCTATTATCTAAACTTAATGAGCACTTTGGAAAGCATTGCCCTGAACCACGGTTTGTCTCCTGCTGTACAAGTTATAGCTCCACTTTCTTCCTGTCACTGCTTGGTAAATGTCTGAGGCTATGAGTTTGGAGGGTGCCATATTTGAGTCTATCCAGAGGGAGAGGCAAGATGCAGTGTTAAGCAAGTCATGGGTTTTCCGTGAATAACAGTTGACAGCATGGTTGTGCATCTTTGAAATAGAAAAATAATCTCACCTCTCTCTCTCTCTCTCTCTCTCTCT
>LOEQ01000658.1:0-38314 GCA_001685075.1 Bramus lutescens | reverse complement strand
AGAGAGAGAGAGAGAGAGAGAGAGAGAGAGAGAGTTTCTTCAGGGTTGCTTACAGGAGCCTGGGCACTTTACCAGGGAGCTATACCGCTGAGAAAAATCTTTTCTCCCAATTAATAATTAACTACGTACAGATCCTCAAGAGAGCAGGGGCCTTGAGAGCTCCCCGCCCCATGGGTGGGTGTTGACTGTTCATCTTCTCAGAGCTGCTGTTAGCTCTGTGATGTAACCCCACATGATGGGTGGCAGAGAGGGACCCACAATGCTAATCCTTCCTCTGGCTCTATGGTGTGGGCTCTGAATTCAATCAGAAAGTGTCTGGTGATCCCCATAACAATCTTGTCACTACGGAATCAGTGGCACATCTTGTCTGAATGGTCACTATAGCATTGCAGAGAACAGCTAAGTAAGACTATTGATGATTCTCCCTGGTGCCTGAACCTTGCGTCAATACAAGGACTTGCCAGCAGAGTGGATGCTTCTGGTCCAGTGCCAGACAGATCTTTCTACATCACTGATAAAAGTGTGGGGTGTCTTCAGGAATAGGTCTGACTGTCTGGTTCTAGGGGACAGCCAACCTCACTGTCACTTGCTCATATTGCTTCAGGGGCTTCAGGGGTCTCCCTAACAACACCTTATCAGGAGGCAGCCCACCCCAGCACTCTGTCAGGTTACATCAAAGTTCACTTCAGTGGACCCTAAGTCCACATCGGCTGAACTTTTCATGATGGTTTTGAATTTTCAGCCACTTTATTCACTGTGATTGGGGGCCCTGAAGAGGGCCCCAGCATCTCATTTTTCCTGTAATCATTTTGTTAACTCCTCACAGTTGAGGCTGACTGACAGATGAAACACCAGTCATCCTGGGGCACTCCAAGGACCTTGGTCTTTTTCTTATCTTTCCCTACAGAAGATCTTTTCAGGGACGGAGAAGGCTTCTGGACAGACCTGCCTTGCATAGCCTCTGTGATCGCTGGACACAACCAGAACGCACCAGGAGTTGACCAAACCCAGACAGCCGTCCTTTCTCTCCCCTGCCCACCCACCCATGCTCTGTTCCACCAGCTCCTGGCCGGCACTAACTCCCACTCTTCAAGCCGAGTTCATGTGCTGCGTGGTGCAAAGAAGGAAGTCCGAGTTCTGCCTTCCGTGTCCCTTGCTGAGGAGCCAGCAAGAGCAGCACTCTTCTACACGTGACGTTACACTTCTGGCAGTTGAGAAGACCGTGTAGGGAAGGTGGGGCCCCTCCCAAAGAGGAGACGGAGTCTGGTTCCTGCATTCGGAAGGACCAATGATGTCCTGGAAGCAGAATGGATGAAAATCGCACAAATCGTGTGACCCTCTTTGTTAGGGTGCACGGCAGTCCCCTGAGGGAGCTGCACTCTTCCACATCTCAGTATGTTAAAGTCCCAGTGTCTGACGGAGCTGGGCGGAGCAGGTACAGGTGCTGAGTTCGTTCCTGATGCCGTGTCTGTGTGCTCCTCCTAGGTGATGGGATGTGGGGTGGCCAGGTCGCTAAGCAGAGCATGGGAAGACCAACTTTGGGTTCTGCTTGGGAGACAAAGTGCTGCAGACGATGGAGGTGAGGACGGGGGCTCTGAATGGAGTTTTACCTAGAGAGACAGCTTGTCTGGATTCTTCCTCACACTATCCAGCCTCCCAGATCCTCTCTCCTTAGAGTCCGTTTGCTCCGCAGCTGCGTAGTTTTGTAGACCGTATGGCCACCCACATCAAGTCACTCGATCTCTGCTGTCTCCCACCCTGATCTTTAAAAAGCGTTTAACTGGTCTGGGAAAGTAGCTGAGATGAAGCGATTGTCCAGGACACACACACCCCTGCACGAAATCCCCAGCACCAGATAAAGCACTCAGCATGGCTGTGCCTGTCACTAATGTCTTCACTTGGGTTGTAGAGGAAGCTCAAGGGCATCCTTGGCTACAGAGTGAGTCTAGGTCAAGCTGGGCTGGATGCTGGCTAGAGAAAGGGACGGCTGAGTGAGAGACTCCCAGCTTCTCCTTTTCTCTGTCCTGAGAATGCACAGGAGCATAAGGTATAAAGATGCCCAACCAGCAATTCGCCAGTGAGTGTCTTGGTTCTGATGTACAGTAGGAAGGGGACTGGCGAAGACACCTGTCTTCACGGGAGAGGACAGTGGCGTCATCATGGCTAGAGCTCAGGGTACTGCCCGAAATTAATGGCTGGTTGGAATAATGTCCCAGGATGCAGTAAGGCCCATTAAGCCCAGCCAGTTATTAATCCCCAGTAAGAGCTTGATGCCAAGGTCATTAGAGCTGGCATTGGGTGAAAAATGCCCAGAAAAATCCACAGCACATAAGGTGTTCCCAGAGGATGAGTCCTCAGACACCCGGAGCTGCGGATCACCTTCCACCACCCCACACAAGGGGTAAGCAAGGTGCCCGGGATCTTGTGGGAGGCAGGTGGCCAGCAGGCTGTCCAGGGGAACATGTGTGTGTACAAACATGTGCAACTCATTATATTTTTGCCATCCCCTTGCACTTTGTCACTTTGCAAGCATTTTCTATGGCCCTAGAACCCAGGCAAAGGTGTGCACCCTTCAGTAGGGCCCCGGATGGTTTTAGAGTATTTAGACTAATCCTTCTATCATGTTCCTGGCCTCTTTCTCAATATAAAACATCCCATAAAATGCACACACACACACACACACACACACACACACACGGGACAGGGGAGCATGACAGCTTCTATCATGGCTAAACCCTTCACACGGTGGTGACAGGAACAATTCCTACTTAAGGAAGCAAGCTAAGAAATCAAGGTCTGATTTTTGCCACAGCAGGAGGAGCAAGAGCAGGCAAAATTCTCTCCTGTGACCCAGCGATGCCTCGAGAGCACTTCTTAAGAGGCCAGGCCAAGCCGAATTAGAGCTGACACCTAAAATACCCAGTGATGTCCTTGCACATATTTGCAGCCAGCAGCCCCATGGCTTCCCTTCTTAAAACACTGATTTATTTGGCAGGGAGAAAGGTACCTCAGAATGTGATGCCCATTAGCTCAGTAATGACACTGGCCTTGCGCTGGGGGAGGGAGCCTGTTGGTCTGGAGCAAACAGATATATTAAATGGCTTCAGGTGTTTCAAGACACTCTGGCCTTGCAATCTGATGTTTTCCTGTAATTACCAGGCTGTTATTAGCTGTCAATCTCAGTCCAGGAAGGAGCCTTGGTGAAAGCCACACTGATTATTTAATGTGAGTCTCCAGGAAAATGTGACTCTCTCAAGAAGTGGCTTTCCCTGTTGCCCAGTGTCAGGCCCTCCTGCTGTTCTCTGGGACCACAGGGCGTCAGTAGTCTCTCTCAGGCAGCTTCTCTCTTCACCCTTAACTTCAGGTATTGTTCCCACTCCTTGCCTGGGTGAGGATAGCCAGGCTCCGTGGCAGAAGGCAGGACCGAGCCATGTCTAAAAATCAGGTTTTTAATGTTGCTGCTTCCAACCTGCTTCTTGTCCTTCTCAGGCGAGTATTACCAGGCAAGATGCTTAGCCGTTCAAGGCCCATTCTTCATCCATAACTTGAAACGGGGAAGCCGATCTCCAAGGGGAAGTGTGCCATCTCAATTCACAATGCACCTGCCCCTAGCTCCTCATCCCCTAATTCTGGGCTCCTTCTTGATACTTGTCCTCCAGCCTACAGTTCATGTGCTCCTGGTGGATCTGTCTCCTCCACCTCCTCCCTCCCCATCTCTTCATGCCTCCTGCCTTCAAGTCACCGCACCTCACGTATGTGTCAGTAGCACTCTTAGCTCTGAGTTGCTGACGTCTCTCATTCCGCCTCAACTAGAAGTTCCTGGAGTCATCTTCAACATGGAACTCAAATTCTGTCGTGCGTCTGCTGAGCCTCCCAGGGGCTTCCCGTTGAGCTCTGCGCTGTGGCCCAGCATCTGCAGCTTGCTCTTCGTCTGTCCCCCAGCGTTCTTCTGTACAGCCGCCGGACCGCACTCTACCTGCTGCTGTCTGTCTGACGTGCATTGCATCGCTGTTCCTGCTCTCCATGTGGCTCTTCTTTAAGCCTTTCAGGAGTAGCCTCACATGCCAAGAAATCTTTCCCGTTTTCCCATTTCAACAGACACCTGCCCCATCTGTCACGTTCTCCCACGACCCAGATTTTACTTTATTTTTATAAACTCACTCTAAAGTAGTCCTAATTATTGGTTTGTGTGCCTTTGTGTTTTGTCTTTCCCATATTTTGGGATATAAAAGGAGAGGCACAATCTTACAGTTTCTCCAGCACTGCATGTCCAGCAGAGGTGTTCAACAAATGGTTTTGAGCAATACTTGAACAATAAGCATGTCGACACTTACTTGGGGCATGGCCTTACATGGGGCGTGGCCTGACTTGGGGCGTGGCATGAAGAATGCCCGTGGGTGTGCTTGCTGTGTTTAAGTGTCACCTTTCTGCAGGTGACCAGTCCCAGAGACTTGCTGACTTGGGAAGCTGATCTTATTTTCTGAAGTGCAACATTGAATTTCAGTATATGTTTCATAACTGTAAATAGCATTGAATTGAGTTCAAGGGGAGGCCTGGGAAAGCCCATAATTTCTTTTTAATTTAATTGCATTTTAATGGGCTTTTAACAGCCTTATTAAGATATAATTTGTATGCCATAAAATTTACCCATTTTATTTTATTATCATTTTAATATGGGGGTCTCCTGTAGCCCAGGCTGGCCTCAAACTCACTATGTAACTGAAGATGGCTTTGAACCTTCAATCTTGTCCCCACCTCTTAAGCGCTGGGAAGTGTGGTTTTAAATTCAAGTTAGTTGGCACCACCGTGACCCAATTTTAGAATAGTCCCATCATTCTGAAGAAACCCCATTCCCTGTCTACCCCTATTTGACAACTGGGCCGCCTTTAATCCTCAATTTGCCATTTGTCTTTAGTTGTTTGTTGTCAATGGAATCCCTGTCTATGGTCACACGCTCCACAGTGTTTTCCCATTCACTGGTTTATTTGGGTTCTATCTGTTGTTTATTATGAATTGTGTGGCAATTACGCAAATATGAGCCTTGATGTGGACTTGCATCTTTGTGTCCTCAGGGAACCTAGGAATGGCATTGCTGCAGCATATGATAATCTTGTTTAATATCTTAAAGTTTGCCAGACTGCATTCCCAAGCTGCTGTACATAGGGACTCGATTCTCTGCATCATTGCCAGGGTCTCCTGATGATAGTCATTCTGATGGGTGAGAGGAAATGCTTGTGTTTTCAGATTTCTAAGGACAAATAGAGTTGACATTTTTTATAGGATTATTATGTATTGCACCATGCCTTCCACACTAAACAAGTCAGCAAAAGTAGGAGACTATTGAACTCTGAGTCAACGTTCAGTTGACTTCTAGTATGTGTTGAGCCAAGTGTGCTGGGTGATCTTAATGTCAGCTTGGCTGGGCTAAGAGCCCCTGAAGAGATCAGGGAGGCATACCAGGGTGTCTATGAGGATGCTTCCAGTGAGGATATCTGAATGGAAAAGACTCGCTCTGAATCTGAGTGGCGTCATCCCCTTACTGGGGTCCTGAGTGGCACCATCCCCTGCCTGGGGTCCTGCTAAGCTTCTTCGTGGACCTTATCACAAGCTTGGATGACTGAAAGTTCTCATTCTTCATCCTGGTGCTTGGCACGCAGCTTAGAGCAGGTGTTCAGGAGATACTTCAGGTCACTTATTGCTGTCTTGGTCCCTTGTGTTCTTGGTAAGCCATAGATGGTTTTCTTTTGTTTCCCACGAGTGTACACAGTGACTTGAGAGGCAGGTCACATCCTAGAGACTGATTCTTGCCTGGGATTCTGGCACAGTGGTTGGTAGTTTACATGGGTTCACCTGCCATCTTCATATAACTCCATGATGTAACTTCCTTCATACACACATGCAATTGCTCCCTGGAGGGCAGGCCACATAAAGACCCACGTGCTCATTCGAATAATCAGAAGGCTGCTTTTCAGCCTAAGGTGATCTCGAGTGTTGCTGGACAAGTCTGATCCATAAACCTGGCTTGACTGGCAGCTGCCGGCTTTGCAGGAAACCTAGAGCAAAGATGAACATGCTCCCAGGCCTGGGAAGGTAACTGAGCTGATGGCCTTGAGAAGTGAGACTACTGTATATGGCTGAGTAGAGAGCCGAGGAAAGCTGGTGGGCATCCTGTAGCCACGGTACATTCTCCAGGCCAGGCAGCAACATGCTCTATTAATGAAATGGAAGTTTCTTCTTCCTCCCTCTCATTTGCTCTACACACAGCTCTTAGGCACCGACCATGTAATGGAATCTCTTGGGTAGCTACCCAGGACACTACTCTCTTCACCCCACTGGCTATTCCATGCTATATGGGAGGACTGTATAACATAATGACACAGACTCCTGGCAAGAAGAGATGGGCATGTCTCATTTGGTCACATGACCAGAACAGTGAAAATGCAGCACTGAACTGGAGGGACCCCAGAGTGGGTGACAGGCATGGGTACCAGCCCTAGGCCCATCATTGTTGGTAGAATTAGATGAAGAGTTGGGTATGGTCACATCTGCCCACAATCTCAGAACTCAAGAGGCAGAGGAGAGAGGCCACCTTGGGGTCTAGGCCAGCCTGGGATACACGGTGAGACTCTGTCTTAAGACCCAACAGAAGAAGAGAGGAAGGGGGGACAAAAGAAGGACACAGATGAGGGAAAGGAGGCAAGCAGGAGAGAGAGGGAAGGGGGAAGAGGAGAAAGAAGAGAAGAACCCGCAAAAAAGGAGTAAAAGGAACAGAAACCTGTGCAAGAAGAGAAGGAGCAAAAGTGACACCAGAAATGAGAAATCTTGGAGAAATTTAGAAATTTAAAGAACCAAGGTGAAGGTGACAGTGCAGATGCTGAGAGACCATGGCGGTGGAAGTGGGGCCTCAGCAGAAGAGGCTAGGAATCAGGAGACCTGCCGTGGGAACAAGGTCCTGCCACGGAAAGGCATCTCAACAGGTGCCACGTGCCACAGTCATCTCCAGTGGTCAAAAGAGGCTGGAATCAAGCCTCACTCACGTAAGGTAGGTACAAAATCAACTGGGACCTTCAAAAATAGCCTAGACGAATAAGATTCGGTGCGAAGAGGGATCCTGCTTGTGGTATTTTAAGCTTCCTTTGCTTGTAAAATTTATTTCCCAACCACACATTGAAATGAAGTGCTAGAGCCGGGTGGTGGTGGCGCACGCCTTTAACCCCAGCCCTTGGGAGGCAGAGACAGGTGGATCTCTGTGAGTTCGAGGCCAGCCTGGTCTACAGAGAGAGTCCCAGGATAGCTAGCACTGTTACACAGAGAAACCCTGTCTCAAAATAAACAAGCAAGCTGATAAAGGAATGAAGTATTACATTGAGAAGTTATCATTGGAGGGGACCAAGCACGACCTTCCTCACTAGACTGAGGAGTTATCGTTGGAGGAGACTCAGCGCTACCTTCCTCACTAGACGCTACCTTCCTTCAGCATGATTCTTCTATGAGGGAGACAGGGGCCTTGTTCTGTTGACACTGTAGCACAAGGAGGAGTTATCGTTGGAGGAGACTCAGCGCTCCTTTCCTCACTTAGAATGACAGTGAGACCACTTCCTCCAAACCCATGTTTCCTTCCATGAGGCATCCAGTGGATGTGGCTTTTTGGCCCCCCCACCACATCTCCAGTTTTTGTGTCTTTAGGGTGACCTACAGGCCTCCTGATGGACCTGAGAAGACACCCCTTGGACACTTAGGAAGAAAGCCATCCCACAACTCTTTGCTCTTCCGATGCTCCCATCTACTTGGCCTAGTGAATTTGAAACATGGATGTTGGCAGAGGGAGGGGATGGAGGTCCAGTACCCAGGTCTCCAAGAAGTCTTACTTCTTTTTGGCTCTGTGACTAGGAAGCTCATCTCGAGCTATTGCCCCCTTTGGGTAATCTCTTTGGGACAACCTGTAGCTTCAGCATGATTCTTCTATGAGGGAGACAGGGCCCTTGTTCTGTTGACACTGTAGCACAAGTCTAGAGGTCAGGTCCTCACGTCTTTCTAAAGGATGGTTCTGACCACAAACTCAGTTATTTGCTAGGACTTTACCCCCGTATCCACAAATGTAAGTCTGTGTTTCTAAAGGGGTCCTTCATAGTTCTTCTCACTGATCTGTGTCAACTCTCTGCCCTGGGCCACCACCCACTGCTCTAAATGGGCCCTGTCCTTGCACCTGTCCTGAGACCAGCTTCCATTCAGAACACACTGCCTGGGTTGCTAGGTCTGGCATGCCCTCCACCTGCCTACCACTTCAGACCCTGTGCCAAGGTCACCTGCTCAGCAGAGCTTTGGGTCATAAAGGTTGCTTGGGTTAAAATGCAATGGCTTGCCAGCTTTTTTCCCATTCTTTTTAATTTTTAATTCTTTTAAATTGTTTTTATTGAGCTACACATTTTCCCCATTCCCCTTCCTTCTTCAAACTCTTCTTTTTACCCCCCCTATGCTCCACACACCCAATTTACTCAGGAGATCTTGCGTTTTTCTCCTTCCTAAGTGGATCCATATATGTTTCTTCTAGGTTCCCCCTTGTCTAGGTTCCCTGGGGTTGTGGACTGTAGGCTGGTTATCTTTTGCTTTATGTCTAATATTTGCTTAGGAGTGAGTACGTACTGTCTTTCTCAGTCTGGGTTACTTCACTCAGGAAATTTTTTTCTAGTTCTGTCCATTTGCTTGCAAATTTCAAGATGTCATCATTTTTTTTTAACCACTGAGTAGTATACCATTGTGTAAATGTACCACATTTTTCTTATCCATGCTTTGGTTAAAACAACTTTGAGATACCATCTTACGCCTATCAGAATGGCCAAAAAAAAAAAAACACAGATGACAACTTATGCTGGAGAGGATGTGGGGTAAAAGGAACACTCCTGCATTGCTTGTGGGAGTGCAAGCTGGTACAGACGCTTTGGAAATCAGTATGGCCATTTATCAGAAAATTAGTAATCAATCTACCTCAAGACCCAGCAATACTACTTTTGGGTATATACCCAAAGGATGCTCGGTCAACCAGACATAGTAGCATTATTTGTAATAGCCAGAACCTGGCTTACCAGGTTTGACCTTGGGGAAATTATTCAGTTTCCCTATTTCTTAGTTTCCTCATCTATCAGGTGGTGTAGGAAGTGTGGTTTCAGGGAGTGAACTCTGTTTGCTCCTCTGCCTCCAACACTTCCCCCTGCCGCCATTTTTTCCCCAGTTACAGCCATGCATATGCCACCTCCTTGGGAGGGATGGTGATCTTTTTTATCTTCATGTCTATACTACTTCACAAAGTGGTTGAATTACAGAGCAGGGCCAATAAATGTTGGCTGAATAAATGGATATATGAATTTCAGAGGCATCCCAAAGTGAATTTCATCTTTCTATTCTCCATTGTTCGGAGAACTATGACTTTTTAAATATTTTTGATCCTGCTTAAATTCTAACCAGACAATGCTAAGACCCCTTTAACATTCTGGTGCCTTGAAAAGGCTTTGATAGTGTGGGTGAAGCTATGAATCCCTAGAATGAGGATTCCCACACTCCTTGGGGACTTTGCTTGGGTGTCAAAGGTGAAGGACTTAGAGAGTAGCTGTGGCCAGGTCAAGCAGAACAGTGGTGGGTCCTTCACCTTTTTGCTTATTCCTGGGCACCCCTGAGGTTTCAGAAGAGAGCCAGAGAGGGGTGAAGTAATTTGAGGCTTCAAGGACTGCATGTCCTTCAGCCCTGGCAGAGAGGGAGCTGCAGCACAGGGCACTGTTAACTACAGAGCTTGACAGTTGCCTTCCCCATTGGGCTGGCCCCACTCACTTTCAGCTGGGCTCAGGGCTGCTGTGATGTTTATTTAAAAAATAAGGCTAAGGATGGGCATCAGAAATATAGGTCATTGTTCCATCAGACACAGGAAAATATTCATTTGTGTGTGTGTGCGCGCCTATGTGTGCATGTGTGCCTGTGTGTGCGTGCACACACTTTCACATGCAACCCCAGGTGCCATTCCTCAAATGCCCTCTACCTCCCTCGCCCCTTTCATAGATAAACTACCTACTGCCCTAGCATTCACTGAGCAGGCTAGCCTGGCCAGCCAGGGAGCCACCTGTCTTTGTTTCTCCAACGCTTGGATTATGATGTGAGCCACCACGCCCGGCTTTTATGGCTTGCATTCTGGGATCAAGCTCAGGTCTTCACACTGATGATGTGACAAACCCTTTACTGACTGAGTCATCTCTTCCAGCCCCGAGAAGACTTGTCATTACTGAGACCGTGGCAGTCTCCTGGCCGTCTGTCTGCTCTGCAGTTATTCCTCTTCCTTCTGGACTTTGCTCTTTGGACAGCACGCACAGAGGTGCTTACCACAGTCCTCTGCAAGCAGAGCTTACCTCCAGTCTCCACAGATCAGCCTTTCTTCCCTCCCCAGGGGAAGGAACCAACTCTGGACAGTTGCTCCAGCCGGAGCTCAGGGGTAGGTCATGCTCGGTCCTGCCTTTGTTTCCCCACCCCAGCCCAGTCTTTGTTGTCCTTTAGCCCCAGCTCTCCTCACTCTGTCCGCACACCTCTGTTCTGTCTGCTGCCTTCTTTCCCTTACTCCTTGAGTTCATTGAACTTCACTCTAGAGCCTGCTTATTGGCCAACATCTCTTGCTGGATGCTACACAATCTGAGGATTTCATTTGTTTATTCATTTTAAAATGTCGTTTGAGAGACGATTTCCTGTATTCTAACTCAACTACGTATTTAAAATGAACTTTAACGTCTACTATTCTGCCTCCAGCTCCCAAGTGCTGGAATTACAGGCACTGCCACCACATGTCCTTTATGCTGTCCCCCCCCCAACACACACAGAGCACTGGAGATGTTATTTTATCCACAGAGCTTGGCACAGTGCCTGACACACAATATGGACTCAATATATTGTCACCCATATCAATCTCTGGCTTCCAGCAACTGGAAAGGCTAATAGCAAAGTAACCTTCACCCCTGTTTCCTGGCACATGCCCTCTGAGAAGGTTGCATGATCCCCACAGGCAAGAATAAAGGAGCCTGGGCACGTCCAATTCATCTTTGGTGGGAAAGACAGCATAGCATTACTGTAAGGGATTTGGGCACCGACCATGTATCTTTTGAGGTTAATTACCTTCTAGAACTGAGAAAGACCCCATGGGCAGCCCGTGCACAGGGAGCTCACTGTAGCACTGGCTGTCATTAGCCTTCATCACTCTCCAACACTTCTCCACTGCCATCCTTCCCAGGCTCCTTTATGAACTGCTGGACACATACCCTATGTCTAGGGTGTTTGGGACCTCATGACCCCAACACTTGGTTTGTTCCTGGGCCCTCTGCTTGGCCCACTCTTGATCCATTAGGAGCAGACCTATAGAGGTGGTGTAATGGGACCATGTTTCCATCACTGTACCCACACCCAAAACATTCCCGTTCATTCAAACAAGTGCTTTCTAGTAGTTGCTATGTACCAGGCACTGTTCTTCATGCTAGGGATAAAACGTCACAACCAAATAGATCCTCCCCAAAACTGGCCCTATGTATGAACTGGGGAGATGGAGAGTGAGATCTGCCCCGGGGTTGATGACCACTGTCCTGTCTGTTCTGGTTTTACAATGCCCTGCACGTGGCATCAATCCCAGGAACATGGAGAGAGGCAGTATTTCCCATTCTCTGGGGAGATATTAAGGTTAGCTTGCTGAACCCCTCGCAATGACACCCCTACAAGCCAACGCCAAGGCTGGGATGAGGCCCCTGAGGCAAATCAATCCCAGTTCCATGCAAAGGTAGACATGCCTGTACCTTCTAGAAAACAACCTCAAATCCTCTTTTGGAGAGACAGCAGGGTTACAAGAGACAGGATGCAGCCAGAGAGGGTCAGAGGTCACTTCCAGTGCTCACAGATGGGAACAGGATGGACCTTCCCTGGCTGAGGTGCTGGGAGTCTCTCCTTAATGACTGGTCCCAGAGTCCTTTGCTTTCTATGAAAATAACAGCAAATGTATCAAAGGTGGTATATCACATTTAAAATTAGCCACATTTGGAACTGTGGAAGAGAGAGCAGCCCTGGGATATGAAGAAACATAGCCAATGTCACATAGTCGGGACCAAAACTAAGTAAGACTGGGCTTTGTGTTCAAAAGACCATCCAATTCCCTCTTTGCTGTGCGATGTTGCCTCCTAACAGAAAATGGGGGCGTTCGGTGTGTGTGTGTGTGTGTGTGTGTGTGTGTGTGTGTGTGTGTGTAGGAGGGGGGGCATGTCCTTTCCTGTAATCAGTTCTAGACAAGTCCGAGTATCCTACAAATCTGCCATGTCTATGTTTCCTCCTTGCTGAGACAATCCCCTCACTCTGTATGCAGGGTTAGAAAAGGACAGGCTGTGTGGGAAGAGTGGGCTGAACTGGGGCTGAGAGGTTTTGCTCAGTAGATGTAGCTGTGAGGCAGGAGACCCCAGCCTTCCCATCAGCCTCTTCTCACACACCCTTTTCCTCTCACCATCTTCACAAGACCACTGGCTACAAACGTGCCCTGCGTGTCTGGGATTTCCAGATCAAAACTGCTCCTCTGTGACGCAATTTCAAAAGACTCAGGTACCCCGAGGCAGCTGTTTCTCACCTAAGTGCAAGAACCCAGTTCCTTAAGCCAAAGGGGACCGTGTGGGGTTCAGGTATTTAACCTTGGACTGGGACATGGAGTGGAGTGATGTTGAAGACTTTGACGTCAGTGGAGGTTCCTAGGCACTGTTCAGTACCTGTCATGTTTACACTGAGGGCAAATGGAATCCATAGGGGCCAGTATGGGATATGAGAAGAGGCAGAGAGCCAGGGGTGACGTGGCCATTGGAGAAGACACAGGGAGGAGGGTCATGGCAGATGGCCTTTGGATATGGGAGGCATCCCTGGACAGATCCAGACAGTCAGGTCTTGGTTTGCTCTAGCATGGAACCTGGTGACCGGCTGGTGCTTGGCACCCCTTCTGTGTAATCCTGTCTTAGCCTGGGCATCCAGGCAGGATGTCTGCCTGTGTCTTCCATGTAGAGTTTCTGGGCCTCATATGGCAAATGCTTTTCTGAAACCCCTATAATCAGATGAGAAAATCAAGACGTCTCTAGGGTCTCATCTCCTAAAGGTCAGACCAGAGGAGGACCCATTTTCAGAGTCAGAATAATGATGCCTGTGATGTCTAGCCATTAAAAAATTTGTGTGAACTTTTGGGTATGTACCTAAAGGGTGCTCAATCATACCACAAGGACATGTGCTCAACTCTGTTCATAGCAGCATTATTCATAATAACCAAAACCTGGAAACAGCCTAGATGCGCCTCAACCAAAGAATCAATAAAGAAGATGGGGTATATTTACACAATGGAGTACTACTCAGCAGTAAAAAAGAATGACATCTTGAAATCTGCAGGCAAATGGATGAATCTAGAAAAATCCATACTGAGTGAGGTAACCCAGACCCTGAAAGGCAAATATCATATGTGCTCACTCATAAGTGGCCCTTGGACATAAATCAAAGAAAAAACAGCCTACAATTCCCAATTCCAGAGAGCCTAGACAACAAAAGGAACCCTAAGAGAGACATACATCAAACTACATAGGAAGGAGAAAAAAACAGGATCTCCTGAGTAAATTGGGAGTGTGGAGGTCATGGAAAAGGGGAGAAAGGGAGGGGATCAGAGGAAAATGTATAGTGCAATAAAAACAATAAAAAATCGTGTGTGTGTGCACTCACATGCATGTGCATGGGTACATATGTGTTTGTGCATGTACCGTCATGCCTATGTGTGTGGGTAAAGGCCAGAGGACACGAGTTGTTCTTTGGGTGTCATCCACCTTAGTTTTTCAGGCAGGGTCTCTCGCTGGCCCGAAGCGCATCAAGCAGTCAGAATGTCTGGCCATCAAATCCCTGGTATATCTGTCTCTCTCCATTCAGACTGGGATTGCAAGTGTGCACACTGCCCCTGCCATTGAAAAATAGTTTATTCTCCATAACATATAACTGGATGGAATCTTTAAGTTAAAATACAAAACAAAGCCAGTTTTGTGGAACCTTTTCTGGCCCACAGCACGCCTGAGGACTGAAGCATGAGAGACGCTCCCTCTGTGCTGGGGAATCTAGCTGGCACCCATCACTGGGGCTCCCTGTTTGAGGGTTCAGAGTCCTGGAAGTCTGTTTTCTGGATGCTGCCCTTTAAAGGACAGGGACCCCAACAATGGCACATTAAACAGTGCATGTCATTTAGTTCCTATCTGTAAAGCACAAACACTTTCCGTTAAATATTGTCTGGAAAGTCTTAACTCCAATACGTGTGCTACTGTGAGGGCTATGGCCTGCACCTGTGAAGGTCTCAGGAGCTTAGCTTCCGGGGGAAAGGGCAGGGGGATCAGACAGTAAGCTGCTGCTGCAGAGATGTTTGCAATGCCGAGCGTTATTCTCTGCTTTTCTGGACATGAGGGCAGTGGGAGCTTTCATCGGAGTAATTAAACACCACTCTCCTCAGAAGACAGAATGATGCTTGCTGAGTTTCTCGGAACTGGCCACCTCCCAGACAGCTCTCACCTAGGCGTGCGCTTTATTGGCTGGGGGAAAAGCACCAATGGTGGTGTAGCTCAGTCTGAAGGGGGTGGCTGTATAGAAAAGGCATTGCTATTCTCATAGGAGGTCTGATTACACGGTTCCCAAATGTCCCCGAAGCCTCCTGACATGGGTGTGAGGTGCAACCCCGTGAATTGTCAGCACACAGAAAGCTAGGATTTAGAGAGCGGCTTCCGCTGGGCACTCTGTAAAATGTGTCCCGTGAGGAAGATTAGTATCAATCACAGGCTTATTGGAGAGAGAGATGGGGTCCAATGATAACCTGACACCATCAACGAGAGTAATGGTCTAAGAAGCAAAAGCAATCAGAGAGGAGAATGGAATCTGCACAGAGAGACAGAAGTAGAAAGCCGGTGTTTAATGGATCACGCTGATGAACAGGCGCTGTTAGCTGGCACAAAGGTGGGCGTGAGCGATGATGCCGCTCTGTGCACAATGGATGCGGCCAACACTGATCTTCAGGATGCCTCCGGAAACAGACCTGCCACAGCCAGAAGCCCAGCTGCACACCGTGGTACTAAAATGCACTGAAGTCATTACCAACCCGAGAAGACTTGCTGCTTCCAGAAGCTGCTTACAGGAGGGGGAGCCGACACTGTGTTCACAGAGCCTCACGTGGAAACAAGAAAAACACACGCCCCAGACTCAGCTGATCTGAGTTCCAGGGACAGTGGGTCTCTAAGCAGGGATGGAGGCTGCATCTCCCTGCTTTTTAAAAGGAGACAGCTCGGACTATGTTGTTTTTCTTCTGATTTGAAGAGATCTTGGAAAATTTCCATACTCCTTCCCCCAAGAGGCTGCATTTAGTTCCCCTTGTCCACACTTAAGGTGACCTGAGTGCCTCTGCCAGCCAACAGCAGGCCGTGGGAATGTCACATGTGACCTTGGAGCTGGTGAAATGTGGCTTTTGCCCCCTCCCTGTCCTGAGTTCCTCAACTGAGTTCCGCAGTGAGGCTGTTAGAAAGCCCAGGTAACACAGAGGGCACTGGAGATACCCGCTCCTGCACACACACGCGCACTCACACACACACTCACACGTACTCACATGCACGCATGCACACACACGCATGCACGCAAATGTACACACGCACGCACACACAGCTCCTCTGAAGCCCCTGCTCACAGCCAGCATGGGCACTCAGCATCAAGGGAGACAGAGCTGGAAGAGCATCTGAGAGGATAAGTTGTGCCAGCACCAGTTTGCAGGGTATGAGAGACCCTGTGGAGGCCTTCCTCGCTGGGTCTAGTCGGATCTCAGAACTTGGAGTTAAAACCTAGGATTCTTAGGGTTTGGTATGAAATTTGGGGTCACTTGAATGCTGCCTGAAGCAAATGATCAGGCATAAACCAATTCCTTCCTCAAAACAAAACAACAACAAAAAAGGTCTGCAACTGAAAGGAAGCTGAAAAGATAAAAAATAAGCTGGGACTGCCTCATGATCATGAAACTGTACACACACTACAGAGCTTCTCAGAACCATATTAAAGTCACTTTAAAGATGACAGCAGGAGAAATCCCCCCAAACACACTCATCCTCAATGGAGGCAGGGGTTGTGGTGTATTAGTTTAACTGGGCAAAGGTTGAATTTGTTTCTGCTGTGGAAGATGGCTGTAACTGTGTAAAGCTGTGTCACTTTTGTTTATAATGATGGACGGGCGTGTGTTTAATGATGTAAAGATATGCTGCACCTGATTCTCCCTGCCTGCCTGGAGCCCCTGATTGAGCTAATAAAAAGCTGAATAGCCAATAGCTATGCAAGAGAAAAAAATAGGCGGGATTAGAATGCAGAGAGCATAAATAGGAGGCGAACTCTAGGCTCCAAAGAGGAACAAGATGAGGAGGAGAAAGCAAGGGAGCAGCAGAGGAGCAGAGAAAGTAAGGCACACAGAAGTAAGAAAGGTGATATGCCCCAAGGCCAAAGGTAAAAAGAACCAGGTTAATTTAAAAGAGCCAGCCAGAAATGTGCCTAAGCTAGGCCGAGCATTCAAAACTACTAAGTCTCTATGCCATGATTTGGGAGCTGGTTGGTGGCCTAGAAGACAAGGCCTGGCACAGACAGGACCACTGAAGACTATGCCCAGTCTACAGCTGTTGTCATGCCCTCCTCTTGCCCTTATCCGGACTGGGAGTTTATCATCAGCAGAATTCAGGTATTTTGGGTCAATTCCCTGCGTTATCTTGGTGGCATAAACTCAGTCTAAGGGGAATTGTCATGTTTTCATGTGTGATATGGTCGAAATGTTTTGCTAAAGTGTTGCGCTGAGCCGTGTGTGTGAATATCCATACCTTGAGTCCAAGATCTTCCCATTCACCGAATTTGGAGAGGACATGGCACACTAGACACCCCTACATCCCAATGACTAAGAGCTAAGCACCCCCGTCAGTGTGATAAAACACCGCTTTGATGCCTAGAATGGTCTCGGACCCGTAGGCCTGGTGATCTCCCTAGCTCAGCTTCCCACGGAGTTGGATTCTGCTTGTATACTAACTACCACGCTTGGATCAGCACCTAAAGCCCAAGGACCGGGGCAGTAGGGATGTTCAAGGTAGCTTCTAGCACAAGAGAATGCACATCCTAAAGGTTTCGATTGCAGTCAGGACAGAGCTTTCAGGAAACCTTTTGCTCCTTAGATGGAGGAGAACAAAGCACTTGGGCCTGGATTTTCCACAGAGTCGGGCCAATTGCAGGTTCTGTGTGAGAGTCCGTTCCGCCAGCGTGGAGCTGGGTGGTGCTCCCGATGGTTTTCCCAAACCCCTCAGATGTGAAGATGTGGGCTTCCAGACTCCACGCTTTGGAAGCTGCGTTCATTAGCGTGTGGAAAGAATGGAGACATGAGAACCAAGCTTACTCCTGTCCAGTGTCACCAAGCTCTTCTGTGACAGCAAAGCCAATGTCTCTACTCTCCCCTCAGCTGGGTCCTGTGTGGAGAAAATAACAAGCTTTTCCAGTTCTGTGACACAAAGATGGGCCCTAATAAACGGCACTGGGAATGTCCGGGTGGATCTGCCCTCGGCCTGTCGCCAGAGGATGCAGTTTCTACACAATGGAAGAGTTTAAGCAGGGGAGGCATGCTCCCTTCCCAGAAGTGCGGGAGAATTAATGTGGCTTCACTGTTTCCCTGGGGCTTTGAGAAAGCCATCTGTCCTGTTGGCAGGGCCAGGGCCACCCAAGTCCTCGCTCAGTCTGCATTCCCGGCTCCCTTGTGAATGTCGCATTCATTTGTCAAGTGATTTCTTTGCTGTCCTGTAAGGTCCAGTGGCTTTGCAGTCTCCTCTCTGGCAGCCAGTAAAAGCTGGCATTAGAAAGTGTGAAGGGACCAACAGTGGTCACCATACCAGGTGGTGGGGAATAACCTGCCACACCTTTGCTGGTGTTTACCAATCCTCATCACCTGTGGCAGGTGTTGAATATCAGAAGACAAGAAGTCAAATGACTTTCAAGGATATTTGACACATGACAGATACAGGGCACCTTGATTAGTTAACTCATGTGTGTGTGTTTATGCATTTACACCCATATCACAGATTGCCTGTAGAGGTCAGATGACAGCAACAGGACACCTTGATTAGTTAATTCGTGTGTGTGTGGGGGGGCATGTGTTTATGCCCATATCACAGATTGACTGTAGAGGTCAGATGACAGCTACAGGACATCTTAATTAGTTAACTCGTGTGTGTGTGTGTGTGTGTGTGTTTATGCCCATATCAGATTGCCTGTAGAGGTCAGATGACAGCTCTTAATAGTTGGTTTCTTCCTTCCATCACAAAGAATTTTGCTGTTCAAGCTTGGTGGCAAATACCTTTACCAGATGAAGCCATCTCGCGGTGGCAGTTGGTGGGGATGCGATATTAAGAGGCCTGGCTCCAGGGCACTTCTGGCTCACAGCTAGGCCTTTCATATTGGTTAAGATAAAAGGCTTTGCAGTGGCAGAACAGCCGAGCGCTTGGCGCAAGTGGCAAAGGCTCCAGTTCTCCAGTCTGCAAAGTGTACATAGCATTGATGATTCTCAAAATCCATGACTTTGAGTTGCTGGGAGGCTGTGCACGTGAATCCCACCGTGTGCTGGGTGTGGTAGGCGCTCGGTGGCACCGCTTCTTCCAAGACTCAGAACTCCTGTTAGGGTTTGTAACTGTTGATAGGACAGTGAGTTATTGATAAGGTGGCACCCAAGGCTGAAAACACAGGAGAAAGATTTCGAGAGGAAAGGTGCACCGGACCATTAGCTCTTTCCAGAATGGTCCTCTTTTCTGTGTTCTCTTAGCATTCATGAAGCTCTGAGCTGTAGTTTGGCTCTTGAATGTCTCCCACAAGTGCTAAAGGCTTGGCCCCAAGCTTATGAAGCTGCTCGTAACTGGTGGCAGTCTGAGGAATGGACCTACTGGTCTGGTGTCATTATCTATTGCATACTCTGGAGGGGAATCCTGGGCATCTGACCCCTTCCTGTTCTCTTCCATTTCAGCTGACAGGAGATGGGCAGCTTCTGTTACACGTTCCCCTGCCATGGACTTCCTTACTGCAGGCTAAAGAGCAAGACACCGTGACCATGGACCAACACCTTCAAAACTGTGAGCAATTTCTCTTTATCTTAAGTTATTTTATGATAATAACAGAGAAGAGCAGAAGGGGTGTGATAGAATCTCCTTGTCTCAAGTAGCCTCAGGGGAAGGGAATCTACATTTGAAAGTAAAGCTAGTACCGCCCCCTGCTGATGGGACATCCCCCCCCCATGAGGTGTCTCAGGGATTTTCACATTGTGTGTTAAAATCTATGATTAGGATTAAGGTTAGAAAAGAGTTTAGAATCTGAGTCAAGCCTTTGGCTTTACAATGAAGACTGCCCTCAAGGCTGAGGGAATTCCTGCCATGGCCACTGCGAGTTAGCAAGCCACACTCCATGCCTGTGTTCTTCCCACCTCTCTACGCAGAGTCTTTGCAGCTCCGCACCCTGCAGAAACTGACTGTCTTCCATGAGGGCCCCTCCCTCGTGCTATGTAAGGATAGCATGGGTCGAGCAATTTCACAAGCAGCATCCCATTTCTCTCAATCTCAGCCTCCTCAGGCTGACAGTCCCTGGTGATCTCTGCCCTGTGGGACGCAGCGGCAGGTCTGATGTACAGGGCAGGCATTTGCCCCTATGTTCTGGACCTTCTGACAAAACTCACACGCCTGTCCTACCTTCACAGCCTCCAGAGGCCTTTGTGGTTTTACCCCGTAAGCCACACTGATTGGAGAATAAGATTGTCCTTTTCATAGCTCGCGGAAACACTTTCTGTTCCACTCCACAGACTAAAGGAAACAATAGTGGGCAGACTTCCTGTTGTGTCAAGTGTGCCCCAGAGCCTCCTTCCAGGAAAGAAGCTGGAGACTCAGTGTTGCCTCCCTTTCCTTCAGTTTTCCCTAGTGATGGTTCAGACAATGCACACTTATATGGGGCCTCTTGTTCCCTTCGTGTTTGCCAATTGATTCTATGACATTTCAGGACGGCCCAGTGTGCCTCTCCCTCGCCTTAGAAGCACATCATATACCACTTGTGTGACTGCCTGCTCTTCATCAGTGTAGATTGTTCTGCCATCCAGAAACAAAGGGCTTAAAAAGCGGGCTTGCTCATTGTTTTTGAAACAATCACCAGAACATTCCTTTCACCCATTCAGAGAGGAAACTTAAAAGAAGCTGAAGATCCTAATTTCACCATTCTGTCTCTTCTTCCTTCTGTGGCTGGAGGCCAGTTCAAAGGCTCGAGAACCTTACTATTTTCTCCACTGAGAAAGAATGTGGGGAAGAAATAGATGTAATCACAAGGGACATGCACTCCCAGTGAATACTTTGAGTGGGGTGGAAGATCACACAGAAATTTCTAGTATTTAAATTCTGGGACAAAACCATCTGGGACAGCCTGGACTCTGGCTCTGTCTCTGAGGACATCAAGTGACCTTGGTAAAGCCACACATGACTTTTTACGGGCGGGTGGGGGACAGTGGGTAAGCAGTCATCACTGTGTGTGTTGTAGAACAGGGGTCACCTTGAGAAGTATTGGTGTTATCCCTTAGTAAGTCCTCCAGCCTGCAAGGAGGGAGGGAGGATGCTGAGCTTGGCTTAGATAAAGCTTATCCATATACCTTCAGGAACAAGAGACCGTGCCTGGCTTTGGGGGAGGCATCTTGTGAGCCCCTCTGTGGACCTGTCTCTAGGGCCCTCCAGCCCCCCCTTGTCTTTCCACCTTCTACACAGAGCTCACCAGCTGCCTGGAAACGATCATCTCTCAGCTTTCTGTGTGCCGTGCACTCTGCCTAAGAAGTTCTCCCATCTGCCTAGCTCCCAGCTTGCCCTTGAAGCCGTATGTTATGTCCTTAGAAAAACCTGGCGACGTTCTCCTTTACTCCAGAGTGAAATCAGTGCCCCTGCACTATATTCTGAAAGCACCCATTGCTCCTACCCCATTAGTGATTTCCCACTGGACTCTGGGATCCTGATGGATTCTTGAGCCACCAGGCATTCCAGAGGGAGCATCAATGGGACTCTCAGAGGGCTCCAGAGGAGGCTAGAGTTTGAAGTGGTGGACTCAGTGTAGTCAATTAACCTACAGCCCTCCGTTCAACTCTTTTCTGACTCATGTAGTGTCAGGGACATCTCATCTCATTTTCTTTCACCATCAGCTCCTCTGGTCCCTGGCCCTTGGGCTGATTTACAATACATGCGTTCTTGACTATCTAAATGGTAAGCTATATAGGTTATGGACTTCTTGGGCTTCACAACCAGCGGAACCAATTCCTTATGCAAAGCATAAAAATCTGATTAAGACAGTAAATTCAAGAGCCTAATACTGAGCCTGGCTAATAGAAAATTCCAAGCAGATGTCTGTGAGAACATAAAGGGTATGCATCTACACAAGCAATTTTAGTTGACCTCAATGTACAAATCATACACACTTGGCGTTTGAGAAAAATCTTATCTGGCCCAGCAGATCCAGAGTTTAAAGCTTCACCATTGTGCAGGAGTGCAAGCCGAAGGAGGCCAGTCAGACTGATAGACCTTAGTTTCCTAAGTGACAAACTCTACATTTCCTGCATTACAAATCCCTGGGAGAATATATCTGGTCATGATACATAGGGCTGTGTTTCCCAGAAGGCTCCAGGCAGCATCTGGCCAGATCCAAGAGACCTTTATACAAGGATATGTCAGGTCCCAGGATGCAAGAAACGTGGGAACGAGGAAGCTGGTATGTGTCTCAGAGTGCAGCTCAGCCTTCATCACGGTCTATTGCCACATCTGTCAGAGATCTACGTCTGAGCTAAGAGTGGGCTTAGGAACTGCCAGTCCCAACGGTCAGGGACACATTCCACCTCTACAGCATCTTTGGAGAGGGCAGTTGTTTCTGTCACCAAATTCATTGCTTAGATCATTCTAAGCCTTTTATAGTGGTGGGGGAATCTTTCTCCCTACATCCTTTATTCATTACTTTAAAAAAATTGACATTAAATCTACCATTGCTTCCTGCTAATTGCCTGTAAATCAGCCATGTGTGAAGTTCCACACATTTATCCACCAGCATAAAGTTGCCGAGTTCCACACTGCCAAAGACCCCCGACAGGAAACCTGTCATCTGGCCAACGGAACAGTAATAGATGTGCAAGTGAGTGATGCATAGTGGATCATGGGATTTAAAATCCAGCATCCACATCTGAGCCCCTGAAAAGGTTAGGGATTATACGGCTGCAGCACATCAATTATGAAATAGAAAATGCTCATCCTTGCCTTCTGTCTCAGAAGGAGGTAAACATTTTAGCATGCTTTCTTAGCGAGCTTAAAGACCCTTGCTTTTATGAGTCATCCTGGGGTATTAAGTGAGCGAAGGGGACAGGGAAAAAGAGCCGTGAGAATAACAAGTAATGGCCCTTTGCTTATGACTTCATCCACAATTTGCCTTGACAATTGATGGGAAATGAAGTGTGGTCAATTTCATTCATTGTACATTGTTTCCTATTGACTGACCTGCCAAATTGTTGATTGAATAATTAAAGTTCAGTCTAAAGAGACATGTTCACAGTCTTCTCCAAGACAAGTCTTGAGGGCATCCTAATGAAGCCATCCGGCTGTTTATCATTTCACTTATGGGGTGAGTCACACTGTCAATGTAAATAACTCTAGCAGTTACTGTGGGGTGAATGGCAGCTGGGAGTGACAGCCACCTAGAGGGGTATGACACAGCCTTGGGCTTTAGGGGTGACTTCTCCTGACCAAGAAGGAAATTGTATTCAGATGCAGTGAGAAAACAAGTCCTGTCTAGCTGCCTGCAGCCCACCTCTGCAGTTGCAGAAAAAGAACTAGGAGGATCATGGGTTCAAGGCCAGCTTGAACTACATCATGAGACCCATTTCCAACAAAGCACTCTTAAAACAAAAAGATTCAGTTAGCTATAGGTGAGGAGAGGATACAGTCTGAGCTGGAGTGGGTAAGAAGCCACTAACTGAACAGACAAAAGCAAAATCCTCAGGCTCCTGGACCCACACCTGAAGCAGTGACTAGTCACGAAACAAGAACCCCAGCTCCTCTTCGGCATGCCAGCAAGCAGTTCCCTTCAGAAGGCTCTGGAAACAGACTTGGTTTCAACACAGGGACCCGGCACAGGTTCCCTGAGGCTGTGGGTTGGGCTGCTAGAGCTGAGGCTAGCTCTGGGTTTTCTCAGCAAGGCAGTGCTCCAGGATGCTTTTGCCCTGTGGCCTTGTATGTACATATGGTGCCCTGCTGGCAGCCCCTCCCACAGTGGCCTAGGTAAACACTTTACAAGATCCCTTTTTGAAGGATCATTCTTAGCCCTCAGATGCTTTAAGTGCCCTTGCTTCCTGGACGGCACAGCAATACTGGGATGTCTGCCATGGCTTCCGCTCTTTTACCACCATACTTTGAAATCCTTAGGAAAGAGGGCTCCCTTTTTATTTTCCCTGTATCCTTCCACACCTTTTCCTCTATGGATCATCTGGAATACTCTCTGGGTCATCTAAAGCAACTGTGGATGTTTGTGAATAAACCATGTAGGCTTAAAATCCATCGTGAAACTCTGTACTCACGCATAACCGGAATGTCTGTTAAAACCCACGGAGGTCAGATTCTCCCATGCTTTGGACATGCTGACCATGGCACGCAGCTAAGGAGGGCTGTCCAGTTAGGCCTGGTCTTTCCAGTCTTTGCTTGGAGGATAGGGAAACAGATTATATATAGGCTCTATTGGGAGACATGAAGATCTCCTTGGGCCTTGCCCTCTTCTCTATTGCCTGTTGTTCTAGGGGTCACTCAGACGCAAGCTTTCCTCCCAGCTTCATTTCCAGTGCAAGAGCTGGCCTGAAATTCCCATGGATTCTACTCTTATCTCGGCAGCCCTCCACTGAGGTTCTTCAAAGTCTGGTTTTCTACAGGCTCGGCATTAGTCAACAAGACACTGCTGACTACAAGTAGGCCTAATTAACAGGAGACTCAAAACCTCCGCATAGGCAAAGCGTTTTCCTCCTTTCCCGCAGATGTTTTCTGCCTCCTGTGGCAGTTTGAGTATAATTGGCCCCCACAGGTCCAGAGGGAGGCACTCTTAGGAGGTGCAACCTGGTTGGAGTTAGTGTAGTTTTGTTGGACGGAGTGTGTCACTAGGGCATGGGCTTCGAGGTCTCTGAAACTCAAGCCAGCACTTTCTGCTGCCTGAGGATCAAGATGCAGAACTCTCAGCTCCTCCTCCAGAGCACCATGTCTGCCTGAAGCCAGCCCAAATTAAATATTTTCCTTTATAAGAGTTGCTGAGGTCATGGTGTCTCTTTACAGCAATAGAAACTCTAAGAGACCTCTCATGACCTTGTAATTCAGTTCTGTCCAGTCAGATTTCCTGAAGTGTCTGGTTGCTGGGCTCAGTACATCATGGTAGTTAAGTGTCTGTCAGTAGAATCACCTGGTTTGAGTGGCAGCTTTGGTTTCTCAGCTGCTAACTGTGGGGCCTTGGGTCATTGCTTCTTTTTTTTTCTATTCTGTTAAGCAGCAGTAATAGGATCACTTCTGCAGAAAGTGCTCGCCAGAGGGCGTTGGAGAGTTGACTCACTGGTTAAGCGCTTGCTTCCCAAGCTTGAGGACTGGCTTAGGATGCTCAGAACCCATGTAAATGCTAAATGGTTGTAGTGGATTCTGTATAATTCCAGCTTCAGAGGGTGAAGACATGAGATCTGCAGAAGAGTTGCCCAGTAAGATTGGCCACTTTGATGAGCTCTGGGTCTGATTGAGAGACTTTGCCTCTATAAATGAGATTGTGAGAGAAACTGAGGATGATTCACTTACCTGTGCACATGTGGCCTGTACAAATACAAATATTCACATGTACTAAGATGCACATGCATGCACCGGCATACACATGCATGTGCACACATGAACACACACTCTTACCTATATGCATACACCATATGCTCATACACATGAAAACACATTTGTACAATATGCACACATACACATGTGCACATATACACTTACATACTCTCATATGTACACGCACATACACTCATATACAAGGACACACACATATTCACATATACATAAATGAAAAATGGAAAAAGTCAGTGTGAAGATTATGTATATAAAGTGCTTAAGTGACTACATTGTATGTAAGTAATACTTATTATATATGAGGCAAATGTATTTCCTATCATCACTGTGTTATAAGATACAAAGATTACAGACAAAAGTGTGAGGTCATCCCTGGGGATGAATGGAGGAATTAATTCCAAGACGTCTCAAGATTCCAAAATCCAAAGATGCTTTTTTGTTATGTAAGATAGTAGAGAATTTGCATAAGTTCTATTCCTATAATTCTAAGTAACTTTAAATTATCACCAAGTAATACCTAAAGCAATGTAGATGATATACAAATATCTTTACATTATATTATACACAAATAACAGATTGTCTAAGGAGTAGTTAAAAATTCAGTGTTTTGCAGAGGACCCGGGTTGAGTTCCCAGCACCCACTTTAGGCAACTCCCAACTGTGTGACCAAGCTGTAGGGGTTCTGATATCCTTTTCTAGCCTGTGGTCAATGACATTCATGTGAACACACACAGAGACAAACTACATGCACACAATTTTAAACTTTTCTGTAAACCTTGTGTGTGTCCAGTACAGACTGAATTTCCTTCAGAAATGTTTGTGCAGCACACTTGATTGAATCTGCAGATGCAGAGCTATCAGACAGAGGGATGACTACATTTAGTATTATCTGCCACGTATAGGAAATATAAAAATGATTTCATGTGCTAAGTGGAAATAAAATATTATGTTCATATACCAAATAAAATAAAAACAAGCTCAATTAGTCTAAGATAGAGTTATGCAAATTGAGAGGGAGATTGCACTGGAGATCTATGCTTGCTGAAGTTTCCAGTGCTCTAGAGTCAAGTACAGTCTGTCGTAAAAGAAGTCAGCTGTGTGCCCAGGGGACATCAGTAATGATGCCTCTGGCCCTGGCAGCAAAGGAACACTGTAACCTGAGGGCTTACTGGTGTTGTCTCCAAGAGTAACACTGTTTTTTTTGTTCCCAAATCTCCAGTTTGAAAGTGTGGGTGCCCTTGTACAAACCGGAAGGAACAAGGCTCATAAAGCGATGCATCTGTGTCTCTTAATTCTTCCCTAAGCATCCATCCTCCTTATAGCAGCAGACTGCCATTGTCCTACTGAATTCCACTCAAAGATGACTGGCAGATCAGAGAAAAGGTCAAAGCTTGTTCCCAGTAAGTACCATTCACCTGCCAGAAAGTTCTGTGGTCTTCTATCCCCTGCTTTTCAGAGGCTGTGAGCTGCAGCTCAGACTTGAGGGAAAGTTATCAAGCACTCCAATCAGCCAGGGAGCCCGAGGAACAAGGGCTTTCTGCCTCCTGCACTCATGAGACCTCCAGACTGTGATTGCTTGGAGGAGGAGCCCAGGAAATCCCATGTGTGCGCTAATTAGAATGTTGTTTTTAACGTCTTTAAAGATAGGAGGAGCTGCTAGGTGTGCAGTCTAGATGCCCTGGTGTTCTAGACCCAAAGTCCAGATGATTGCCGGAACCTTCCAGCAGTGGAGACCACACGCCCTGCAGGTTGAAGGACACCATCTCAGCATTCTGATTTGAGGGAGGACGGAAACACACCCTAAGCTGCTAAGGTCTACTTTGTACACCTGAACACCTACACCTGGCGACGCCATCGTTCTGCGCCGTTGTCATCTGCCCAACTACTGGGCAAATACCGAGTACATAATATGCCCTGGGCACTGGCTTAGGTGCTGGATAACAAAGACACATGAACCCCGGGTCGACAAGCTCACGTCCCAGCATAATGTTTGTGATATGGAAAGAGCCCCGTCCAGAGAGTCTGGAGAGAGTATTTGGGGCTCTTGACGTGGTCCTTATCAGTCAGCTAACAGCCCACTCCATGCTCCTCTCTTAGCTCCAGACTAGAAATGAGAAGGAAGGGATCAAGGCCGTTCTCTTAAAAACCGTATTTTAGAATTTTCTATCAAAAAGGAAATTGGCAGTTTGTCCTAAGATAATACTCTGACTAGGAAGAAAGCATTTGAAGGTTGGGTGGATTTTCTCAGGGGGAAGCTTCACCAACAACACAGCAGGAGGTGAGATCAGAATCAAGGAAGGAAAGACAGCCTTGGAGGGACATAAATCAGGCAGGTAGGCCAACTTCCTGTCACATGAAGAATAGAAAGATGACATTTGTCCATAGAGTTACAGATGATTTTTTCACAGACCTCAGCTGAAAGCTGCCATTCACAAATTCCCATCCTCCCTCCCAGACCAGTCTCTGTCCCGCCCGAGTGTCCCTGGTCACCTGGAGGGGAACATGTGACCCTCCTCTCCTGTTCCATGTTTATGATGACATTGCACTGGTTATGTGGTTCTGAAGCCCATGACTTCCTCTTTAGACTCCTGTTTCCAACCATCCAGATCTAGTCCCAGGTAACCCAGAGCTCGTGAGAACTCAGGATTAGGCAAATACGGTGCAGGGATCACAGTGAGTCTTGGGTCCTTTTCTGTCTCCTATATCCACATTCTTTCTGTCTTCCCTATTGACTCTGGACTTGGCAGGTGATTTTCTGTGGTCAATGGGGTAAACATATATACAAGCAAGGATTAGCAAAGTACTTGTGGTCACATGAGCAAGCTCAGGTGTTACTCAGCTGGATATCACAGATGACTGGACCAGTCACTCTGTTGTCCTTGCCAATAGCCTAATGTCTACCAGACACTGTGTACCCAACTGACCAGTTACTTATCTGTAAACCAGCCAGAAGAACAGCCTAGAATACACAGAAGTGATTCTAAGTCACTGACAGCTTGAGATGCTCTGTTTCAGGTCACAGGTTAGTGATTAGTGCTTTTCCAAGTTAACCGATGCTAAGCTGAAACTATACAGTGTTGTGGTCTGGTGGTTTCTTACAGATTGGAGCACTGGCTCACACTAGGATCTAGAAATCCAGCTTGTAGACATTCGTCCCAAATAACTGACAGCGTAGGCTTACAGAGACACTTGCAGATCAATAGCAATGGCTTTGTTTTCCTCATTAGCCACACAGTGAGAATAGCTCCAACGTCCTTGATGGACTAAGGAGCAGAAAGTGCAGGTGTTGGCAGAGGTTTCTGTCCTGCCTGGTCCCGCAGCTGTTCAGTCCCAAAAAAACACACAGAGGTCTACATTAATTAAAACACTGCTTGATCTATTAGCTCAGGCTTCTTATTAACTAACTCCTACACCTTAAACTAACCCACAGTTCCTTGTCTGTGTTAGGCACGTGGCTTGGCACATTGTCCCACAGTATGCCAGTTCTGATGGCCTGCCCTTAGAAAGGAATGAAGCTCAGACATCACCCTGCTTGCATGGGTGAGCTCTGAAGTCACACGAAGTCGTCTTGATGGAGACAGACAACTACTGTATAATAACAATAATAGTAAGTTATATGTACTATATATGTGTTTATATATATCCTGCTGAGGGACCCAGCACAGTCAAGTTTGCAGAGACACAAAGGAGAATACTGGTCTGAGGGAAGAGGGGATAGGCAGTTGTCCTTCAGTGACCACGGGGCTTCTGCTCAAGATGATGGTAACATTTGGGTGGGGTACCAATGTCTGTTGCACAGAGTTGAAGGTACTGATTTCTCTAAGTTGTATATCTAAGAATGAGGAAAATGATCCATTTTATGTTATGTATACATATATATATTGTGCATGTATGTGCATGTCTCTGTGTACATGTGTGAACAGGCATTGGAGGCCAGAGATCAACTTTAGATATTGTCCCTTAATCCCATCTACCTTATTTTTGGGGACAGGGTCTGTCATTGGCCTGAGCTGGCCTATTAGACTGAACTGGTTAGTCAGTGAGTCCTAGGTGGCTTTTGTCAATGCCTCTCCAGTCTGAAATTGTACACTCATTTGACCACACCCGATGCTTTACATGTGAGTTCTGAGGCACCAACCTATGTTCTTATGCTTCTGTAGTAACAAGTAGCCTACATACTGAGCCAACAATGCAGCCCCTTATGGGGCATGTGTGTATGTGAGCGCGCGTGCACGTGCTCAGGCACATATATCTTCATAGCTAAGAAAACTTCAAATGTACAAACTCAAAGATTGGACTCCAGACTAGGCAAATCACCATTTCCCCAAGATGAGCAAGCTCCCAACTGTATTTGTATATAATTCAAAGGGATGTGTCTACTAGGTCAGTATTAAATGAAGTCTTGCCTTTTGAAGAATCAGGGCAATACTTGGAAAAGTCACAAGACAATGTCTGTGTTTACAAGATTAAATTCCATCTGTAAATTTCTTATTTAATTATAAGCAGTCACTGGAGGCCAGATAAAACACACCGTAAGGGAACACCATCTCTTGCTCGGCTTGAGTTCAAAGCTGGGAACGCTGCCTGGCTTCCATTTGTTTAGGCATCCAGAGCAATACCATATGGAATCCAAGAGGTGATTCTAACCTTTTATTCTCCTACCACATTGGAGCAAGAGTAAATTGAATTGCTGTCTGAAAAGAGCCAGCTGTGCAAGCTTACTTCCCTTTCATAGCCACTAGATCTGAGCAGTTATGAGAAAATGTTGCATGGAGATGATTCTAAAATAATTTCCATTCCACGTGTGAAAACACCACCTCCCTCCTGCCAGAGCCCGGCTGTTACTTATGCAAGGCAGAACTTTCAAATGCCGTCCCCAGGTAGGTAATTCACACGACAGAGACTGCTCCATATTCGGCAGTGTATAATTACAAAAGAGAGTTTCATCTTCCCACATTTCACATACATTCGTCACACAACTTTCTGCCTCTGGAATATTGATGGATTGCTCTGCGAGCTTGCAGGGCTTGAATATGTGTCTCTAGGAACATTCCAGAACTCTAAACTTAAAAATCAAACTTGTAGTAATGAGCAGGATGCAATTGGAATGTCAAGAAACTCGGTTTGCTTTTCCCTTCTGGCCCACAATTGTGCTTGCACAGAGGGTAGCTGATCTTTGCCCACTGTCATTCTGCACCGCCAGGGGATCTACTGTAAAAAGTATACAATCATAATTATCATGAGGTTTCATTGAAAATGTCATTCACAGAGAGCTTGATGCCGGAGACAAACTTGTAGGCTCTAAATATAATTTGCATTGTAGCTGATTAATTTTATTTCTTTAGTGTAAAATGGCAAGACGGCTTAGAATTCTCTGTGTGATACCTGCTGCAGGATTCAGAGGGTGGTAATTTAGCTGGCTGGGCCCTACTTATGTGAGGGGTCAGCCACTCAGCATTATAGAAAGGCTCCAGGCCACATGGTGGCTCTTCCATGCCTTAGTGCTGTCTGACTGGGAATTTGACATCTAAGGTTAGGTGTTTGGGACCGAAGGTAGATTCTATGGAGACAGTTCTCCCTTAGGTCCCCACATAGTCTTGTGTCCCTAAGCTTTTGTGCCACTGTTTGCAATGACTGATCTTCCCAAGCAGCCCTTCTATCTTGTCACCAAACTAGGAGACCTTCCACAAACTCTGGGCACATCCTACAGGAAAAGCCAATTTCCCACGCTCAGTTTGTATACATGATTTTCTAGTCACTTCCAAGGTTGTCTCTTTCTGTTTCAGAGTGATCTATCATGAAGCAAACACAAACCCCTTTCCTTTGTAATCTGTACTGAGTGGGCCTTGCCTCTTCCTTAGTCCTGTTCACCAGACTTCTCAGGCTGGAAGGGTGACAGACAATCAGCCATGCTTCTGTCTCTGGGTATTGTGTGTCAACCCTGGCACGTACCCCTTGAGAACTCTTTTGTCCTGGTACAAATCCTAGAAGACAGGCCTCCTGCCAGAAGGTGCTGTTTTCATCTGGCCACTGCTGGCAGTCTTGCCCGATGAAGGGCTGTGATACGAATTCGGCCTCACACCTTGGCAGCCTCTCTTGACACTTGGAAGTCTGTGGAGACGTTGGTGCCGGAGCAAGGGAAGAGAGAAAATATGCTTGCTGCCTTTATTCCCAGAATGGTACTGCCATAGTGCTAGCCTGCCTCCAACTGTACACATCTGTTTCTGGAATTTCAGCCACCTGACCTTACCCCTGCCAGTCACATGGGGGGGGGCACTTCCAAGCATGTGTGAACAATGCTCAAAATCTTTTTACAACCCTGAAGCAATGGTCGGTGGGTGGGAAAGCCACCATCTTTGTTCTTCCCCATAACCGGATTATTATTGTAGCTGCCTTTTAAGCAATGGTGTGTTTGAAGTTCACGTGTTTGAACAACTCAATTGGTATTAGCTGGGGAACGTTTTTGGCGAGCAGGGACCGTGACTCATTTGTCTGCCACTGAAAGGTTTGTGTGACAGCTGGTGCAGCATGGGCACCTCACACACACTGCTGAATAAGGAATGAGATGGAATTTCTACCTTCTATGGGCCTACAGTCCACAACCATGGCACAGAGGAGCTCCTGAAGCAGAAGCCACCTGATGTGGTGTTATAAGGGGAGCCATTTGTTGATTCCTGGCTGCTCAGCCCAGAAAGAGTCACACAAAAATGTTTATTTTAAAACATTGCTTGGTACATTAGCTCTAGCTTCTTATTGGCTAATACTTATATCTTAATTTAACCCATCTCTATTAATCTGTGCATCACCACGAGGTCATGGCTTACCAGCAAAGTTTCAGCATGTCTGTCTCCAGCATAGCTTCTCTCTGACTCAGCCCTTCTTTCTCCCAGCATTCAGTTTAGTTTTTCCATGCCTAACTCTGTTCCGCTGTAGCTATGCTATAGGCCCAAAGCAGTTCCTTTATGAAGCAATGATATTCACAGAATACAGAGGGGAATCCCACATCAACATGGGGAACTTCGACTGGTCTAGAGAGGATTACCAGACAGATTCGAGACCTGGCCCTAACCGTTAGCTAAGCCTCACGTCTCTGCAAGTCTGGGTGGGAGACAGTCATGCCTGTTGACTTTAAGGCCATAAGCTTTCAAGGAGCCACATGTCCAGTGGTCACCCTAGTCCTCCACCCACCGTATATTCCGTTCCTCCTGGGCTCTGTGGTTGGGCAGATAATGAAATACTGAGTCAAGGAAACCCTGTCCTTCCATCACCAAGCCAACAGACTTCCAGACGACACAGCATTTAGTAAACGNACAGCAATGGCGGCCAGCGCCGATGCTCAGAATGGAGTCTGTATGTGTACAGTCAGATTTTAATGAACATGATAATTCTCTTGCCTTGAGAGACAGGGAAGAAAGACAGGAGCATAGTTGGAGGGATGGGAGAGAGAGAAGGGAAGAGGAAATAATTGTAATTTTGTAGGTACCTTGTCCCTCAGTAAGACACGTTGTGACCGGACTTTCTCTTCTGTCACCCTCTGCCGATTCTGTGCTTCTCAGGGACTCTGAAGGTGAGACACAGCAGTGGGGGGACATAAGGCTTTACAGTCCACACACTTACATGCAAGCTGCCTCCTGAGTATGATGGGTCTCAGTCTGAGCGCCCATGATCTGCACCAATTGCGGGTGATTCATAAACTTGCTGGTTTATTTTGAACACCTGGCCTTTCCTTAAAATTGAATTTAAAGCTAACCACAGGGTTGAGGTAGCTGGCATTTGAAGTTTCAGCTTGGGTGGGAAGGGCTTGTGTCCCATAGGCCACTTGCCTGGTATGAGACCACACATTTTATTGGGAGCAGGGTCAAGGTTCTAACAATCTCCTCTAGAGTTTGGGCCCAAACTAGCAGAAAACAAAGGAGACTTTGGTAGCTGTCTCAAGTGCAGTTTTCTTTAAATGCTACACAAATGGCTGCCATGGTCTTGAGTTCTAGGTAGAGTCAAATTCCCTCCCATCCATGGCCCAAAAGAGCACTGCAGTCTTATCCTGATCCCGAAAATTGAACACACAGGCCATGGTTCTTGATGGAGATCCCACATATCTCTCACTGACGCAAGAGGAACTGAAGGAAAAGGTGTCTATCCCTTCTAATGGCTGCAATCCCACCAGTCTCCAAGCAGCTTTGGGGAAGCCATGACCCGAAGGGTCATGTCACTCTGAATTTACTTGCGAGGGTTGGGCCTCAGAAATTCTCACCTTCACGAATAGAGCAGCAAAGTCATTTGGGAAAGGGAGCCAGTGACCAAATTAATTCTTTTATGGAGCTGTCGGATTTGATTAAGTTGTTAGACTACATTTTAAAACTCATTAACGGGTCTATCAAGCCATTTTGTAAGTGGATTTTTTTTTGGCAATGTCTTTATATTTACTGTTCTGGAAGGCTTTGGTGTCAATCAAAATAGATGACAATGCTAAATCACTGGCATCAGAACATAATTCAGCACTGGGTGAATTCTGCTGTCTGTATGAAATATGACCTTGCAAGAGAGCCTGATTTGCCTGCTCTCCTTTCTGATAAGAAAAGTATATTTATAACCACACTGTGGCTGTGTATGTATTTCACAGTGTGTATTCCACACTGAGTTACTTTAATCATAAAGAGATTCTCTCTGATAGCAGGCAGGGTTAAAGGAGAAATTTAAAAATAGTTCCTTTCCCTAACTTTTTTTGACCAAAGCTACCTCATAGTTTCTAAGCCAGTAAGCTTCCGGTGGAGGGAAAGTTCCAGTCGAGAACAGAGTGGGGATTGGCATTCCTGAGTCCGCTGGATGACAGGAAGAGGGAGACGGTGGATAGATTATGTGCAAAGAGTGTCTTCTAGAACCAAAAGCTAAAACATGGCATAGTAGAGAATCAACTGCTTAGCCACGAGGGAAAAGGACCCTGATGGAATTTGGCTTTACAAGTTTCTATAACCTTTAACAAATTCCTTAAGTGGAAATCTCAGAGATTTGCCAGATAAGTCATTACCACCATTGGTGCTAGTAATGCAAGAAAAATATAAATAGGATCCAACTCTCATGTGAACAAAGATTAGTGTAGCAATAGTCCATATTTCTCACAAAAGCTGCAGAGAATTGTAATTCGGAAGTAGGGGACAGGTGGTACTGGGGAGTGGGTGCCGAGAAGGCAGTGTAAATTAGGCGGATAAAATGTTCATTAGCAACCATCGCCAGAGCTCTTGGTATGTTTCTAAATCTGTGCGAAGGTAGGGCGGTAAAAACAAAACAAACAAAAACAACAAAAAATAACTTGAGTATGGCCATGCCTTTGGGTCTTAAGTTGGCCAGATGGAAAGACAAAGATGTCACAACAGCGACACAGGGGTAGGTAACATTCACCAGGGGCATCATGGGAGCATGATACTGGAAGGCAGGGCATGGGGTTGACAGGAGCTGTGAAAGACTGAGGTGTCTAATTCCCGGGGGTGGATAAGGAGACAGATGTGTTAATGCCAGTGCATCGCCATGCCAGGAAGCAGGGTCTCTGGGAGGTTACAATCATACAAGTGGCTCAGAGGTTGGTGATACCCAGAGAAGGCACGCTAGCTTCCAAGCACCCATGTTTTTAGACAGCGGGAACACTGCGAACATGTGGGAGATTTCATAGGTGGGGGCAGCAAACAAGAGAAAGATGTCAAGGGTTTTATTAATTTTGTTGCTTACAAAAGAGGGTGAGAGGGCCAGATCTGCACACTGGAAGGATGACTTGGCTGCAGGAGAAAGGGTCAAAGGGCGAATATTTGGAGTGGGATGGGTCCCGGAAGGCTCTTCAGCATTGATGCTAAAATGATGGTAGGGATGAGACAGAGAGGACCAGAGGCAGAGATAGCTTAGGCAAAGGCGAGAGGCACAGTGATTTATTTTAAAAACAATGTCATTTTAACTCCAGATGTTGGATAGAGTACCATGGAAGGAAGGCACAGATGACATATCCTTACTGTGACCTTGAGGCCACCTGCACAGGGCACACAGGAGAGAAAGGGCTTGTGAAGTACCCCTGGATATATCCCCAAGGAAACTGGCCCTGACATAGCGGGTCCCCTTCCCTACACCGAACCCTAGAGAAAACTGTGAATGTTTTATTATCTCTTCATGAAAATCCATGCTGGCCATTCTTGTTGTGAGAGAGCACTAATTCTGCCCACAGGCTACAGAGTAAGAATGCCGAGGGCTAGCCGAGGGTTAAGGGGACATGCGCTGTGTGGTGCAGGGCAGGAGAAGACTAGAAGAGGAGACTGAAGCCAAAGTTCCAGCTAATGGTGTCCCACAGGCGGCTAGGTCTGCCACCCAGGCGACCTTGAGCTGGTTTGGACTCTTGCTAGAGAAGATGTGAAAATGAATGCTGATGAAATGAAAAAGAGAGATGTCCCTGGGAGAGAAAGATGGGACTGCCAGAGAAGACAGAGCTGGGAAAGGCGGAGCTGAATGTGGGCCTGGGAAGGGGGCTGTTAGTGGGGAGGGAAGAGCCAAGCACTTGGTGGTTTCCAGGCAATGCTCAGTGGGCGTGTGTTCAAATAACCCAAGGTCCTAGCTTGCAAATCTAGGCATTTGCTGTTTTAGAAATGTGGTATATGGCTGTTCTCAGGCACCCCTACCTGAATTCCCCTGTCATTTACATATGGCCTCAGACACAGGCCCTTAGAATCAGGTTTTGTGTCCCACAAGTTGGCAACCTGTTTTCTATGAATGAAATCCTTTTCACAGGGCTGGAGAGATGGCTTTGTGATTAAGGCACTTGCTGTATAAGTCTAAGACCGGAGCCACAAACATGAGAACCTGAGTTCAAACCCCCAGGACCCCTTTAAAGTAGAACATGTAATGTGAGCATTTGTAATGCCAGCTTTTCTAAAGAAAACTAGGGACAGCAGAATCCTACCCAGGAAACCTGAGGCCCAGCATGTCTGGCATCCAGAAAGCAAAGAGGAGACAACGTGGAAGTGGAGGATTGGTATCTGAAGTTGTCCTCTGACTTCAACAAACATATCATGTTATGTACATATTTGAAACACACACACACTTACACACACACACACACACACACACACACACACATTTTAGGAACCACCTTCCATGGACTGTGTTGTCTGGCTCATTTTCAGACTGCCTCTCCAGGCTCTCACTTCCCCCTCCTCCCTGTTGTTCTGGAGGCCAACTTTCACTGGTAGATCCAGTGTCTGCTGGCCGTCTGGCTTTCAAAGGGCTGGGACCAAGGGACACACTGACTAGAGCTGCGAAGCAAGAGCCGAGTGGGAAGGGTTTCCCTCGCTTCATCCCTCTCCCTCTTCAGGACGTAGCTCTTCACTGGAAGCATTGTCTGGACCAAGGCTACTTTAAAGCTACTCACTGATAACTGTTCTTACCTAAGAAATATTTATGTGACCCTGGACGGTACCTAGATATACAAATGATGTATACACATTAAATATCTACTGATGATAAATCATAAAGGAGTTTATTTTAAAACAGCTCTTGGCATAGGCATAATTTTCCATTTACAAAAATGAAAGCAAATCTGCATAGTGATCAGATAGATTTGCTTATTTATTTTTATATAAAGAACTAAATTTTGGCTGAATATTTTATCTTGAATATATAACATATTCAATGTTTATCAAAGTGATCAATATTTTGATTTTATAATCATCAATGCTGAGAATGTGTTGCATAGAGAGATATAGGACACAGTAGACGAATGTTCGGAGCCATTTCAAGAAATTCTGTTCTAATCCCAAGCCAAAATTCACTGAATAATTTTTTCAGCAACTCAAACATCAATTTTAAAATCAAATATTCGAACACAATACAATCCAAAGACACACTGATTTGGTACATGCTGAGAAGTGAGAGTTAGAAACTTTAAACATCTTTGTGTTCTGTGGTTACGCCATTATGGTTCTATGACAGCAGGGAAGTTAGTATGTCCAATGAGACGCTGAAGTCAATGACATGCAGGGGTCTGAAATTTGGACTGTGTGTTGGTGTTGTGGGGTGTGACACAGTGGTCAGTGCACATGCTTGGTGTGCGTTCACGCTCCAGGCTGCCGTGATGCTGTGTGTTGGTGTCATGGGATAGGACACGGTGGTCAGTGCACATGCTTGGTGTGCGTTCACGCTCCTGGCTGCCGTGATGCTGTGGAGCACCCTACAGGAGAGCCTCACCAGAAGCCCCTGGGGTTTATCGTGCGTTTGCACTCTGAATTTATTTTTGGTCTTTGAGTCTTCAGAAACCTTCTGCTGTTGCCATTTTGTTTTCACTACCTCCACATTCAGTCATGTGGCTTTGGGACTGTGACCCATAGTTTAACCAGCTGAGGTCGTGATAATAACCTTGTGTGGGTGGCCCTGCGCCATTGCTACTCTTTGCCCCTTCCAGTCCTAAAGAGCGTAAGAGCTCCCGGCTATTTATAAACTGAAAGGCGGCATGACTTGGCTTCTTTCTCTAGTCCTGAAAGCGGCTCTTGTGCCCAGCAGCCCCTTTATTAAACGCTCTAATCATCTAAATTGAGTGTGCTGTCAGGCTGGTTCACTGCCAGGAAGAGATTAGTCCACACAACAATTTGTTGCCTGTGACCCATTTTCTGCCGACTGTCACTGATGAGGAGTGGGGCTGAGGGGCCTAAGGACGCAGGAGCAGGGTATCTCGGCCAAGGCACAGGCTGCTTTGTTCTGGAGTCGGCTATCCGCAGGGAACCTCGGACCCCGCACCGCATCTTTCCCTTCAGCGTCTCTCCTCATCCTCTTAGACAAGAGTAATAGCGACAGCAGGTCCTGTATGCTTTCCCGACAGAACTGACAGATGAAGGGACAGAACCTCACGTGTCTGGATTCCCAGAGCCATCAATTCTGTGGGGTAGGAGCTCCACATAGCTACCTGTCACTCCGTGAGCAATGCCTGAGCTGCGAGGGCGATATTCCTACGCTATTTCGGGCTCTATAGAGAGAAGCTGTCACAAGAAAGAATGTTCACAGCGTAAGAGAGAGAGGACAAGGGGCTCCTGAAAATACAGCCTTCTGCCCACTTCTCCACCCAGAAACCATGGAAGGAGATGGAAAATAAGGCTGAACACAAATGATAAAACATCAAGAGAGTTTTAATATTAATATATTTATATATTTGAGCAATTGAGATATCTGGGATGAAAAAGAAGAGGACTTGGGATCTGAATGGTAGAAGACCAGAGTTCATATGCCACGAATTGTCACTTTCTGAGTCAAGGGATGAGCTTCCTGAGAGGAAAGAGCTGTGCCTACCACTGTGTCAGAAACTGGCTACTTTCTGCTGCATTGAGGCC
>LOEQ01000657.1:696324-706968 GCA_001685075.1 Bramus lutescens | reverse complement strand
GATCAGAAATACATACACATATAACAAAATTGACCTTAAACTCCATACCAATGCGAATTATTCATATCTATATCAATATATTATAGGGCATTTCCTCTGCCCTAGGTTTCCATAAGCTCCTCAAGTGCTCTTCAATTCTAGCTCTCTCCCCTCATTTCCTCCCTCAATCCCATCTCTCCTTCCCTTGTATCCTGATCCTCCTGCTCTCATCCCTCCCTCCCTAGGCTATGGTCCACCCATAAAATGCATTCCACTTCCCCCTCCCTGGGAGATCCATGTGCCCCTCCTAATCCCTTCCTCTATGCCTATTCTCTCTGAGTCTATGGGTTGTTGCTTGGTTATTATTTAGTTTACAACTAATATCCACGTATAAGTGAATATATACCATATTTATCTTTCTAGGTCTGAGTTACCTCATTCAGGGTGATTTTTATCTCAGGATGATTTGCCTACAAATTCCATGATGCCATTTTTAAAAGAACAGAGTAATACTCCATTGTGTAAATGTACCACATTTTCTTTATCCATTCTTCTGTTGAGGGATATCTAGGTTGTTTTCAATTTCTGGCTATTATGAAAAGAACAATAATCATGATTGAGCGAGTGTCTTTGTGGTAGGATGAAGCATCCTTTGTGTATATCCCCAGGGGTGGTATAGAAGGATCTTGAGGTAGATCAATTTCTATCTTTCTGAGGAACTGCCGCACTGACTTCTAAAGTGATGATACAAGTTTGTACTCCTACCAGCAATGCAGGAATGTTCCCCTTGCTCCACATCCTCACCAGCATGAACTGTCACTTGTGTTTTTGATCTTAGCCATTGACAAATGTAAGTTGGTAGATATCTCAAAGTAGTTTTAACTTTTATTCCCTGGTAGATAAGGATGTTGAACATTTCTTTAAGTGCTTCTCAGCCATTTCAGTTTCCTCTATTGAGGATTCTCGTTTAGATATGTACTTTCTTTTTTAAATTGGATTATTTGTTTTTTGTATATCAAGTTTCTTGATTGATATATATATATATATGATATTAAACCTCTCTTGGATATGTAACTTGTAAAATATTATTCCATTCTGTAGGCTGCCACTTTATCTAATTGACAGTATCCTTACAGAATCTTTTCAGATTCATAAGATCCCATTTATTATTGATCTTAGTGCCTGTGCTATAGGTTTTCTGTTCAGAAAGTCTTCTCTAGTGCCAATATTCAAGGCTATTCCCCACTTTCTATTCTTTTAGGTTCAGTGTTTCTGGCTGAGGTCTTTGATTCACTTGAACTTGAGTAATATTCAGGATAACAAATATGGTTCTATTTGTGTTCTTCTACACGCAGACATTCAGTTTGACCAGCACCATTTGTTGAATATACTGTCTTTTTTTTCCAGCGTGGGTTTCTGACTTCTTTATCAAAACTCAGGTGTATAGGTGTGCTGATTTGTTTCTGAGTCTTCAATTCAATTCTATTGATCAATATATTTACTTTTAGGCCCGTACCATGCTGTTTTTATTACTATGATTTTGTACTATAACTTGAGACCAGTACTGGTGATAACTTCAGAAGTTCTTTTATTGTTGAGGATTATTTTAGCTAGTGTGTGTGTGTGTGTGTGTGTGTGTGTATGAAATTGAGAATTGTCATTCTGAGACCTGTAAGTACTGTGCTGAAATTTTGAGGGGAATTACATTGAATCTGTAGATTGATTTTGGTAGGGTGTCCATTTTCTGCTGTTAATCCTACACCTCCATAATTATGGATATTTTTTCATCTTCTGTTATCTTCAAATTATTTCTTCAAAGGCTTGAAGTATTTGTCATGCAAGTCTTTCACTTCCTTGGTTAGAGTTATCACAAGATACTTGGTATTATTTGAGGCTATTGTGAAAGGTGTTGTTTTCTGATTTCTTTCTCTGTCATTTGTATCTAGGATGGGTTTTGATTTTTGTAAGTTAATTTTGTATTCAGCTACTTTGCTGAAAGTACTTATTAGCTGTAAGAGTTCCCTAGTGGAATTTTTAGGGTCACTTATGTATACTATCATACTGAAGGCTTAGTAAGTCACAAAACAATCCCACACCAGTTTGGAATTATCATTAATAAAAGGATTATTTATTTAAGGAGAAAACGTACAGATCACTGTCCTAGACAACAGCCCTCTGAGCGTACAAGAATGGAGCCTAGAAGCCGGAAGCAGGAGCCAGAAGCAAGAGAGCAAGAGCAGGGCTACCACTGCTTTTTAAAGCAAAAGAGACCATGCCCAAGTGGGCTGGTATCTTAAAGGCTCTTGGCTGAAGGAGTGGAAGGAGCTCCCACAGCAATCATACCATTTACAAATAAAGATACTTGGACTTCTTCCTTAACAATTTGTAACCCCTTGATCTCGTTTAGTTGTCTTACTGCTCTATTTAAAACTTCAAGTATTATATTGAATATATATGGAAAGAGTGAACAGTCTTGTTCCTAATTTTAGTGGAATTGCTTTGAGTTTTTCTCCACTAAGTTGATGCTAGCAGTGAGCTTGCTGTAAACTGCCTTTATTATGTTGAAGTATACACCTTGTATCCCTAGTCTCTCCAACTGGCCCACTCCTTTGCTTTCTCCCCCCCCCCACTAGGTCTGGCTCCTGGCTCCCAATTTGCAACGAACTTATAGATCCATCAACCCTAACTTAAAAGACCAGACCTTTACATAGTATTGGGGGAGGAGACCAGACAAAAACAAACAGGGCTTGGAGCAGAGGAAAGAGAAACAAGGAATGAAGAACCTCTTCCCATTTCCCTGACCACCAGCAGTATTTGTATAGTATATTGGAATCTAAGATACCTTTAGGTGGCCTTTGGGATTGATTATCTAAGGGATATTGCAGTCAGGCCCTTCAGGTAGGGTGGCAGGTATAGAAGCTGAAGATTTTCTAAAAGGCACATCCACTGGGGGAATGAGATGGTATGGAAGATACCATTCCCATGGATGATGGGGGTGGGAAAACAGTCTGGACTTGGGGGCATCCTCAGGACTCATGGTAGACCAAATGAGACCAAGTTTTTCAGTGGGTCATTACCACACTCAGTGGGAATTGGGGCTAACAGCCCAAAGAGAGACTTAGCGCCTGGTACCAGGGCTTTTCTGGAGGCCAGAATGTGAGGAGGCCAAAGGGTGAGGATGAAAACCAAGTTCTGTGGGAGTTTCCTCCACAGAAAAGGGTTGGGGAACGAAGTCACAAAAGCCATGAGGGTCAGCCAATGGTGGGACATGCCTTTAATAGTAGCACTTGGAAGGCAGAGACAAGCAGATCTCTGTGAGTTCATGAGTTCAAGGTCAGCCTGATCTACAAAATAAGTTTCAGGACAGCTAGAGCTATTACACAGAGAAATCATGTCTCATAAAAACAACAACAACAACAACAAAAAGCCACGAGGGCCTAGAGGAGCTGTGGGATTATGAGCATCTCTAAAGGGAAGACAGAAGAAGAGGGCAGGAAAGGGGCACAATCGCCTAGTTGGGCCTAAAGAAACAGCAGGATTGCAGCTCCAAGGGTGTTGGCAGGGTACAGAATCAGGTGAAGAGGGCCAACCATAGCCTTAACAACCATGGCTGGGAGTATCTACACCTCCAAGAGTACCAGAGGGATGCTGGGTGTTCAACGGTGGTCACTTCCACAGACCCAGGGAATTGTTTACCCCAACCAAGGGGAAACTTAACTAATCGCTGCTGGTGGGTGGGGTGCTAAGCAATTGGTGAACCAGAAGGTTGTTGTGGGTAGACCAGAGATGAGGGGTAGGGTCCCAGTGTGGCTCAGACCCCAAGGGGGTGCACAGGCACCAGGAGAGAATATCGAGTCATAAGCTACATCTCTGAGGGGAAAGGTTTCCCCAACGCAAGTGTGCAGCTCTGAAAGGAAAGGTATCCTGGCAGTCAGGAGCCAAGGAATACCACAAAGTCACACTGTACAACAAACCTCACACAAGAGATTTACTGGGAAAGACACAAGAATGTGGCTGTCTCTACTTGGGCAAGAAGCATCAAAAACCTGAGCGAGAGGCAGGCTTTCTATAGGTTTCTTGGGTGGGGGTATAGCTTTCCAGGATGGTCTGGGATTGGTGGGATTTTGTGACCTGATTTTAGAGCAAGATCAGGGATGGTGGAATTCTGTGGCCTAGTTTCGGGCTTTTTTTTTTTCTATAAGGCATAGCTTGGCTGCCTGTCACTTGAAGTACTGAAAACACCCTGGGGTACTCTGGGGGCAGGGCCTGGCTACTTATACCTCAGGGAGTTTATAATCCTTGCATCTCTGTGATGAATACTACTTCTCAGATTCAATTTGCCAGTATTTTATTGAGTATTTTGGCATCTATATTCATTAAGGGAAACTGGTCTTTCTTTATTAGGTCTTTGTGTGGTTTGGGTATCAGGGTAAAATGTAGCCTCATAGAATGAATTTTGTTTCTATTTTGTGAAATAATTTAAGGAGTAATAGACATAACTCTTCTTTGAAAGTCTGGTAGAATTCTGTGTCAAAACCATCTGGCCCTGTGCAATGGTTTGGTTAGGAGACTTTTAATGACTTCCTCTGTTTCACTAGGGGTTATAGGTCTGTTTATCTAATTGTTTATTATTTATCTGATTGTTTATCTGATCTTGATTTAACTTTAGTCATTGGCATTATCTATCAAGAAAATTGTCCATTTCTTTTAGATTTTCCAAATTGGCGAAGTACAGGTTTTTAAAGTATGTCCTTACGATTCTCTGGATTTCATCAATGTCTCTTGCCATGTCCCTCATTTATTTCTGATTTTGTTAACTTAAATACTCTTTCTCTACCTTTTACTTAATTATGGATAATAGTTTGTCAATCTTACTGATTTTCTCCGAGAACCAACTTTTCTTTCATTAACTTTTTGCATTGTTCTCTTTCTTTCCATTTAATGATTTCAGCCTTTAGTTTGATTATTTCTTGCCATCTACTTCTCTTGGATGTGATTACTTCTTTTTGATCTAGAGCTTTCAGGTGCACTGTTAAGTTCTTAGTATAAAGTCTAACTAGGTTTAAAATCTAGTATGTTTCTTTGTTTGTTTGTTTTTTTCTTATGTAAGCATTTGGTGCTATGAATTTGCCTCTTATAACTGCTTTCATTGTGCCCATGAGTTTGGGTATGCTGTGTATTCATTATAATTCAACTCTTAAAATGTTTTCATTTCTTTATTTCTGCCTTGACCTGCTTTCGTTCAGAAGAGAGTTTTTCAGTTTCCATGAGTTTGAAAGCTTTCCGCTGTTGTTGAAACCCAGCTTAAATCTACTGTAGTCTGATAGGAAATGGAGTTATTTCCATTTTCTGCTATCTGGTGAGACTTGCTTTGTGACTGAGTATGTGGTCAGTTTGGGGGATGCTTCCATGAGGTGCAAGAAGAAGGTATATTATTTTGTGTTTGGGTGAAATGTTCTGTAAGGTCCATTTTGTTTATAATTTCTGCTAGCCCTAACATTTCTGTGTAGTTTTTGTCTAGATGATCTGTCTATTAGTGAGAGTGGGGTATCGAAGTCTCCCATTATCAGTGTGAAGTGTCTATTACTGGAAGCAATGGGCAGCTTCACTTCAGTGGCATGGAATAGAGGATCAAGACATCAACTCACAGAGCTTCACCCGCCTGATTCTCAAAGCTGCCATAACCATGCTGAAAAGATGTCTTCAGTGAGTGGTGCTAGGGAAGTGAGACCTCCACGGGTACAGGGGTAGAACTAGATCCCCGTCTTTCACACTGCACAAAATCAACTCAAGATGAGTCAGAGACCTTAGTGTAAAACTCAAAAGGGTGAACCTATTAGAGCAGTGGTTCTTCCTAATGCTGCAACCCTTTGTTTAATACAGCTCCTTATGTTGGGGTGACCCCCAACCATAAAATTATCTTCATTGTTACTTCATAACTGTAAATTTTACAGTGTTATGAATCATAATGTAAATATCTGATATGCAACCCCCGTGAAAGAGTCACTCGACCCCAAAGGGGTTGTGGCTCATAGGTGAGGCCCACTGTATTAGAGGAAAATAAGCAGAAAATACTCGAGGATCTGGGCATAGGCAATAACTCTCTGAGTAGAACACTACTAGCCCAGGAGCTACCGGCAAGAAAACCGGAACTGCATCAAATTAAGACTTTCTATCCTGGGAGAGTAGCAATACTGAAGTGAAGAGGCCATCTGCAGGATGTGCCAGGACTGTCTTAACTCCTCAGGATCTGTGCTCTGCCTTTCCAGCCAGCCTTCCTTCTTCTCAACGTCACGTCTCTCCCAGCCAAACTTACCGAGTTCACTGAGTGCTGCTCATATCCTCAGGGCCTCCCCCTGGAGCATGGTCGGCCTGCTAGGAACCACATCCCTAATTAAAATTGACTCTCCCTCATTGAAGAACCATCAACAGCTCTCCAGCTAGGGGAGGGGAGCTTCTGAGCCCGTTGATCCTCCATGCTGGAATGTTGAATGGCTTCGTCTTGTACAGGTCTTGCGCAGTCAACCATAAATACAACATAAACTCATAAGTTTACGTTCAAAAATACAGCAGCCCTGCCTCATCCAGAACACAGTTTCACCCCAGTCCTCCACAACCTGGCTCTTAACATCTTTTTCTTTTAATTAAAATATAATTACACCATCTCTTCCATTCCATTTCCTACCTCCAACTCCTACCATGCTCTCCACTCCCTTGCAAATTCCAAGCCTCTTTTGCTTTAATTGATATGGTTTATGCCACTACATAAATACAAGTGGCTGAGTCCTTTTAATATCACTTCTCTGTACATAATTTCGGGGCTGACCACTTTGGAATTGGATGGCCAATTGGATAGTTCATCCTTGGGGGAAGACAGCTTCTCCCTGTCTTAGCATCCCACAGTAGCCTTATCTTATCTCGGGGTAGAGCCTATGGGATTTTTCCTTTGCATGCTAGTCTGCCTATTGGTGTTGTTCTTGTTTGGGTCTTGTTTAGGCAGCCATATTGTTGAGGTATCATAAGTGAAGTCTCTCTTTCATTTCATAGAAGATTTCCTGGTCCTCTGGATCCAATCTTTCCTCCTCCTCTCCCATGATGCTCCCTGAGCCTTAGGTACAACAGTTGTATTGTAGATTTATCCCCTGAGGCCGGGCAAACGTGACCAGCTTTTCTCTGTATTTTTACCAGTCATGTTTTTCTGTAATAGCTTGTGTCTTTTGCAAAGAGAGGTTTCCTTGATGAGGGGGAAAGCTATACCTCTCTGAGGGTATAGGATTAGGTATTTAGAATAGTTAGGGGTCATACTGGCATACTGAAGTTGGAGGTTCTCCTCTGAGATCCATGATCTCACTAGCCCTGGGTGGTTTGCTGGGTTTACAGCAACAGGCATAATGCTCAAATCCTCCCATTGAGTAGACTTCATGGCTCTTACATCTTAAGAGATTTATTTAAGCCAATATAGTAAGACTTTTACTTGAACATGTAATAAAGATGGAAATTCTAAGAATGACACATTTTGGGTTGGCAGATTTTTTTGAATTATTCTTGTGTCTTTTTTTGAGATTATAATAGAGTTCCATGCTCCGCCTTTCACTTTCATCCCTCCAGTGCCCACATAACACTTCTTCCTTGCTCTCTTCCACATTCATGCTCTTGTTCACTAATTGGTGGTGGTGGTATTGTGCGTGTGAGAGAGAGAGAGAGAGAGAGAGAGAGAGAGAGAATTACCAACTACATAAACACAACATACTCAGTCCATATATGCTACTTGCATGCACATGTTTTCAGGGCTGACCATTGGTACTGGATAGCTGCTGCTGTGCTCGTCCCCAGGAAAGACTCTCTTCCACTCTCAGCGTTCCTCGGTTGCCCCCAGTTCTTTGTGCAGAGCTGAAGCCTTGAGAACTTTCCTGTCTGAATTTTCACTTGAACATATAGAAAAGGTGAAGATTCTAAGTACAGCAGGTTCAGGATTTATACTAAGTCGAAGCCCAGTGTGCATTTCAGACTTCTATCACATGTCCATGTACTTGCCAATTTCAAGGGCTCAGTCAGTCACAACAGCTGCCATGACAGGCACAAGTCTGAGCTTTGATTTATTCCTCACACAACTTGTCCTTTTCTGAAATTGTATTCAATTGCTTGCTTATAATCTATGTATTCTGCTGAATGGAATATTCCTATGCAGTATGAAGACAGCTCCAGTGCTGAGCCATACATCTGGGTAGTGACTGGATGTTTTCACTCAGAAAGCTTGCTAGCAGCACTCTCTGCTGCAGAGATGGAAGCATCTTTTAGAGACAACAATATGTATTGAACACCTCAAAATGAACAACCATTTGCCCAGTTATTCCAATTTTAGGAACTATTCCATGGAAATTTTAGCAGTATACATACATGTTGCTCAGTATAATAGAAAATTGTTCATTGCCATATTTATAAAAAATCAGAAGCATCCTTATTTATCCAGCTATAGAGTAATAATTAAATCATCATATATACATAGAAATGAATATATTGATTCATCAATTAAAATACTTAAGAAAGCCTGTAAAGTGGTTTATATAGATGAGAAGAGTCAAATTGTGTGAGTTATTTATAAGCATGCATTGTTGAAAAAACTAGGAAGAATAATTATGATACCAAGTATAGTCTAGGTGATGGTGTAGGCCTCTCATCCCAGCACTCGGGAGACTAAGACAGGGGGACTGAAAGGAGGCCAGCCTGAGACGTGGTGGATTCAAGGCCATCCTGGGACATGGTGAATTCAAGGCCAGCCTGGGTTCCAAGATAGACTCAATCTCCATAATAAAATTAGGACCCACATAAATGGCATTAAGAGCTGTTCATGTACGTGCACGCACACACATACACATGTCAAATAATAAAAATAAATCTTAAAAAAGTACTTAGAATAATATGTGCCAGGCCTTAGGGTGAGAAACTTCATATGCCCTGTTCTCTCTGCCTTAAAACTATTTTCTCTCTAGAAATCTGTGAGGCTCCCTTTCTTCAAAGTCAAGTGGTACTCCCTCAGAAAACTTTTTGTGACCATTTCATTTGAAACGGCACCTTCTACCTTGACTCTGCTGTAAGCTTCTTCTGGGTACTTACCAATACACTATTCAGTCACGTGATTGACAGGCTGCTGGGATTCAGGGAATGTGCTGGCCATACCCTCTACATATGAAGACTCCTCATCAATTATGATTATGGGCCAAGGTTTCATTTCCAAGTCATTCGAGACATGCTATCTTTTCCAAAAAGCTTCTACTGTTCTTCTCAGAAGTAAATCACTTCCCTCCTCAGACTAGCACTGTGTTACATATATGTCACCTGTTTATGCCACCTTTTCACCCACAGCGTGAGCTCCTCTCCTTGTTGAACCCTAGAGTCCAATCACCAAGAAGGAGTCTCCCCCAAGAGATCATCTTTCACACCACAGCTGATGTAAAAGCATGAGGATTTTAGTAATTCTGTCATGACAGGATCTTCCAGTATTCAGGAGGCTAGAAAGACCCAGAATGGCTGGTTTAGGCTATTTTTAAAGGAAAAAGCCATGGAAGGAAGGGGGTATCTGGGTTCTTTAACTATTATGATTGGCTTATTCATAAGGGCTATTACCAATAATTGGCTGGAGAGTGGTTGCCAGATCAGATGAGGTAAGGGAAAACATCTGAGGGCCACTTTGCCCCTTTCCCAGGGCCTGAGTCAAAACACCAGTAACTGAGTCAACACCTGAGGGTTATCTTGCCCCTATTCAATAACTGAGTTCTCTTTGGAGAACATTCACAAGGACTCAGGGAGATGATGGAAAGTTCCCAACATTTCAGTATGTGTGTGGGCAATTGTTAGGTCCTTGGTTCCCAGGGGAGGGGGGAGCATTACTGCTGAGACTGAGAGGGCTCAGAATTGTCATAACTGGCTTCAGAATTGTCTTAAAGTTCTACATCCTCAGTACAGCCTGTCAGTATTGTATAGGAAGCTCCTGAATGGTGCTTCCGATTTAGTAGGCACGCCAGAACTGCTCACTGGATGAGTGAAGGCATGGGCCACAAGCTCGGGTGTTCAGGAACTCCAATTTCCCTCTTTGCCTCAAAAGAGATGGCTTTTCACTCAAAGGAGATCTTTTCCACTGTTTTGCTTATTGAGAACAACAACAAAAAATAGCAAGAATCAAGTTGATTTAAAGTTCAGTTTCCAATGAAGACTACCAGGAGTGCTCCATCTTTAACATCTAAGGTCCTCAATGTCCATCCTTCCTCCCGAGTGTCCAAGATGGTGCTCTGAGATGCACCTCATAGATTAGATAATAATTTCTCTCAAGATTTCAATTCTGTCTCTCCCTTCTATGTTTCCCCTTTTAGGCATTTATGGCTGAAATGCAGGTGGTGGCCGAAATTCTTCAGTACCTGGTTCAGAGACCTGAGGATTACCTAGAGAACATTGAAAACACTGTGAAACTGTATAAGGACATACTTCTTGGTACTTTAGAAGTAAGAATGGGACCTTGCTAATGTGGGAATGTTGATGCTTGTGATTTGTCTGTGGCTAAATGGTTTTCAAGTGTCTTTGTTTGATGAAAGACCCAGAAAAGGCTGTGACCTCCACGTCTCTTCCTTTTCTAAAAGGTGTACGAGAGAGAGAGAGAGAGAGAGAGAGAGA
>LOEQ01000657.1:680751-692820 GCA_001685075.1 Bramus lutescens | reverse complement strand
GTGGTCTCGCTGTTCCTTGGGAAGGGTCTCTCCAGAAGGAAGATACCCTCTGGGGGTCTTTCACTCCGACCCTGGGATGTACGAACTTGTCTAGGCTGGACCCCAACAGAAGTCACCCCAGTGTGTGGCTTGCGACAATATTCAAATGTCTGTTCTTTACATTTAGACAGTTATAGAACGGCTGAAATACCTGAATCTAAGAAGAGCAGCCATTATCACCACGCTGCGAAGTACAGAAGAAGAAATGAATGACATCATAGACACGGTAAGCTCAACTGGCCGATTTAGAAACATGCCTGTTCTACGTTATCTGTGTCCTTAGCCCGTACCTCTTAAAATCTTAAGATCTAAGAGGATAGCTCTCCATAAAGGTATCTTCTTCCAGGAAGAAACTATGATCTCAACACAGTATTCCTTTGTTTTGTTTTGTTTTGTTTTGTTTTGAGATAGGGTTTCTCTGTAGCTTTGGAGCCTGTTCTGGAACTCATTCTGTAATCCAGACAACCTTGGACATGAACTTGAGAACATAAAAAGGAGTTAGAGAAATAATTCAGTGGTCAAGAGCAATAGCTGCTCTTCCAGGTGACCTGATTTCAATGCCTAGCACCCACAAGGGGGTTAACAGCCATTAGTAGCTCCAACTCTGGGGATCCAATGCCTCTGGCATCTTTAGGCACCTGCACTCGCATACACAAACCCATATGTGTGCACACACGCCTACACATCTTTAAAAATTAAAATATGTTCAGTATTACTGATGGTGGGGAACTGGCAATCCAAAGCATAGTGATATCCTATCTCACATGCAGAAGAATATTACGTAAAGTGTTAACGTGCATGGGGGATAATGGAACTCTTTGGCATTGTTGCTTGGGATATTGAATGAACTCAGATTGGGGTTCAAAGGGGACACTGAGAATTAACAGGAACTAAGGAGTTTATTACAAGAATTATTAGTGCCATGAACAGACAGACAGATAGAGAACGGTGTAGTCGGGACTCTGAGGGAAGTGCAGGCTCCATTGCCAGAGATAGCATGGTGGGCTCTGGAGAGAGTAAACCAGGGCTTAGATCTTTCTGAGAATGGGGAGGTCTCAGAGTGTACACTGATAGCCGGGCTCTCGATTCCTAGGAAGGAGGCAGAGAAAAGGTGCAGAGAGCAGGATGTGCGACCAAATATCCCTTTGAGATAAACTCAGTTCCAAGTGAGAGATCCTGGTACCTGGAAGTCTATTGGGTGGAGAGTTAAAGCCAACATCTCGGTAGGGTGCCTGCGGGCCTTTGAGGGGGAGGCAGCTGCAGGTGCCTGAGCAGGAGTGCGCTCTAGTGCAGTCTTACGTAATACTACAGATACAAAATGGTCACCTGCTTCTGAGTGGTTCCTCAGAAAAGGATCCAGCATTTTACTCTTAGGCATTTCCTCCAAGCAGGAATGCAAAGAGAGTCAGGAAAGTTATTGTCAAATCGCCAGAAGGTGGCGTCCATCAGTGAGGGAGTGGTTGAGAAAAGATGATCTATGCACACATAGTGGAATATTGTTTGGCCCTGAAAAGCTTCGAGCCCAGTGTGATGGTGCGTGTCTGTAATCCCAGCACTTGGGAGGCAGAGGCAAGCAGACGTCTGTAAATTCAAGGCCAGCCTGGTCTCAAGATCAAATTCAGCCAGGGCTACATAGTGAGACCCACTCTTAAAGAGTTTGAGGTCAGCATGGTCTAGGGAATGAGTTCCAAGACAGCCAGGGCTGCACAGAGAAATCTTGTCTTGAAAAACCAACAAATAACAACAACAAAAACAAAATCCAGAAGCAGAAACAAAACAACCAACCAAACAATAACAGAAAAGAGTTTAGACCCGGATTCGTTCATTAACTATAGAGTCTGGCACGTCTTAAAAGTTGATCAGTTGGATATTTTCAGATACTGATTAGATGTAGATCTGTAGATGACATTTATTACCACATGAGAGAAAATTATCTGTAAAATTCAAATAAGATTTTTTTTTAAATGAAATGAGAACTGGATGGGAGAGATAGCTGAAGTGATTAAGGCATTTTTCACCAAACCTGGTAACCTGAGTTCAAACTCTGAAACCCGCATGGTGGAAGGAGAGAACTGATAACCACTCTGTTCCCTATGTTATGCATGTGTGGCGCGCGGGCGCGCGCGCACACACACACGCACACACAGATTTAAAAGAATTTAAAGCTAATCTTATTAAATAAATATTGAATGAGTACAGAAACTATAGCCAACATGTGTATTCTAATTGTGTGTTACTTAAGTACTATCAAACAAATACGAACTATTTGGTACCGCTGCTGTCAGCAGAGCCAAGGCTCACATTCTGAGGTAGCATCTGTGCTTCGCAGGAAGAGCTGTTCCGTACACTCTCATCTTATAAACTCATCGCCCCACAGTACAGATGGTCCCGCAGCAGGTGGGGGCGTTCTTGTCCCGTGGCCTTGAAGGATGGGAACATTTATTCGGGATCAGCCGATTATTCTGTGAGGTTAGTAAGCTTTCTAGAGCCTACATTTTAAAGCTGCCCGTGATGCTTTCTGTCGTTTACTCTCACAGTGTATTTTAAGTTTTCTAGGTAAAATGTACTGCCTTTCTTCTGAAGAAACACTAAGATCATTTTCGCTGAACCCCCGTCCCTGCCTTCTACCACCTATGCCCACCCCGCCATGTAAAATCTTTATATTTGGGCCTGGCAGCTCAGGGAGAACAACGCTGTGCAACCTGATTGCAGAATATTTCAAAGGCAAGGTAACTATTTGTCTATCCATTGTTTCATTTGTAGAGTTTTTGTCAAACTTGATACTTGTACTGGGGTTGCTGTAGCAAAGGCATCTCCCCATTGTCTTGGTCTCTTCTATCTGCAATCCCGCCATGCTTCCAACAGCCCCATATCTCAGCCCCCATCTCCTGGGTCATCTCCCCCTGGGTCCGTCCCACTGCCCGCCGCCCCCAGTTTCAGGCCTATATTCATTCTTGGTGATTCTGGTACCTGCAAATACTGTTCTCACAGCATCCTACCCTGTTGGATTCATTCCCTCTCCTCTCCCCGTGATCTTGTCTCTACTATAAAATATAAGGAAATTATACTTAGCATAGCAGTAAGGCAGCTAAAAGAAGGCAGGTTTGGAATACAGCTAAAGGCAAAGGCAGAAGATTTAATAAGGGTTGGAACATAGAGAAGATTAGTGTGTGGAGAGCGCTCCCTGTGAAACCAAGCTTAGCAAAATGATGGGTGATCAGGAAAATCAGGTGAGTTCTGAGAGTGTTCAAAAAGCTGAGGGAAGGACAACATTGCCTACTTGTTCTTAACTTTTTTATTATGAAATATGAGAAATGAACAGAAAATAAAAACTAATAGAATTTTCATAAAAATAAATCCCCATATTATTGACCACTGAGAGAAAATACAGAATATTCTCAGTGCCCACAGTATTCTTCATGTTTCTTCCATGTTCAAGTCTTCACACACCCCACCCATCCCCACGAGGTAACTACAAGTAGCTAACTTCCATCCTCTTGTAGCTTTATGATGGAAGCATAAATCCAGTGCCTTAGCTTAGTTTTGTGCGTTTTTTTTAACTTAATGAACCTACTTTATATCCTCTATGCCTGGCCTTCACCCAACACTGTGATTGTAATAGTCACCCACGTCACTACTTGTAGCTAGAGTTCATTCATTTTGTTCTTGCTTTATTCTCTTGATCGAATATAGTTTGGAAACAATTGAATATTTGGAAAGAAAACTTGGACTTATTTCAGATTAATGCATTATGAGTAATTCTCATAAACATTCTTGTATGAGTCTCTTGCACACACGTACATAGCCACGCTTTGGAAATCTGTCTAACAGGACTGTTTCTGGGACTTGAAACTATACGTGTATGGTTTTTCAGTGTGTAGAGACAATCCCAAACCAGCTCTGCTAACTTACACACCCGTTAGCTGACTGTAAGACCTGTTATTCCATCCCTGCGACTCTTGTTTGGGGGATCTTCCTAATTTTAACCACTTGAGAGTGTCTGGTGATATCTCATTTACCTAATACCTCAGGAAGTTGGATATTTTCATGTTTATTGGCCATTCATACATTGGCTTTTAAAGTGGGTATCCACCTATCTTGCCATTTTAATGTATTTCTTATATTTTAGTAGTTTCTCAGGGCTCATGTTTGTGTATCCTTTTGTTGTATAAACAGTATGTATATTTCTGTCATGTTGTAGTGACTATTTCACTTTTTAGTGGCATATGTCCCCTTTTCATTTCCAATTTCATTACTTTGACTCCTCCGTCTTTCCTTTTCTTCCTCAGGCTAAGAGTTTTTTGACCTTGTTTATTTTTACAAAGAACCAAAGTTTTATTTCATTGCTTCTTTATATTTTTCTTGTTGTCTCCATTTCATTTACTTTTTCCCTAGCTTTTGTTAGTGCTTTGGGGATTGGCTTGGCAGTTTCCTGAAGTTGTGAGGTGCATCATTATTTACTTAAGAGTGATCTGATTTTTTTATCTAAGCACTCACAGCTATAAGCTTCCCTCTTAGCCTTTGCTGTGTCCCCCAAAGTACTAACTAGTAAGTTGTGTTTTCATTTACATTTATATTCTAGAAAATTTTAAATTTCCTCCCACCTTTCTTCAGTGACCCTGACCATTCAAGAGTATATTGTCTCAGGGGCTAGAGACGTAGCTCTGTAGTTAAGAGTGCTTGCTGATTTCTAGAGAATCAAGTTCAGTTGCCAACATCATGTCAGTTGCCTCAGGATTGCCTGCGATTCCAGCTCTAGGGGATCAAGGCCTTCTTTTGATCTTCATGGTCACTCACATGTATGTGTCATACCCAGAGACACACACATACATACACATAAATGAAAACTTTAAAATAAAAATTTAAAGGATACTGTCCAGTGTAGTAATGAGGGGAGTGGGCCCTGCTTTTCGTCCAGCCCAGCTCCCGCACGGCTAGCTTATAGCCCGAAATAACNAGGGCTGGCCTATCAAAAGGGGCCAAGGCAGTTTCTTTATTAACCAATGAAAGTAACACATAGACAGATGACCCTCCTACATCAGTCCAGTCTCCAAGTGTTTGTATACTTTTTGTGGTTTCTCTTGTTATTAGTTTCCAAGAAATTATTTAAACTCTTTCATATTTGCTAAGACAGCTTTTGTGGAATATTCTTTAACGTCTGTTAAAGCCATCTGGTCTACAGTTCAGATTAATTTTCAAGTTTCTTTGTTGACGTTTGTCTGGATGACAGACCAACTGAAGAGAGTAAGGTGTAGAAGTCACCCACTAGTATTGCATCAGGACCTCCACATCTTTTTATGGAAGTTGGAGCCACAGAATTTGATGTATATATTTTCTGTGTTCTGTTTTCTTGGTGTACTGCTCCATTTATTGATACATACTGGCCATCCCTATTCTTTTGGATAGTTTTGAACTACTTTTATCAGAACAGCTATGCCAAGTGTTTTGGCTTCCGCCTGCTTGGTAGCTTGGCTTCCTGACTTTTGCTCTCAGCTATGAATGTCTTTGCGTGAGGTTGGGTGTTTTTGTTTGCTTGTTTTGTTTTTGTTTTGTCTTTTAGACAAGAGATGGTTTAAGTCAATTAATTGCACTGGGATGTAGGCTTCTAGACTTAGGACATTTGAAATATTTCTTGGTGTGGATATCTGGTCTCATCTTTTTTGGGTGGTGTTCTGCTCTGTGGTTGCTGTTGCCCCTTCTGGGTCCCAACCAATAGAGTGACTGTGGGGTTCTTGATTCCCAGCCAAGCACAGTGGCTGTGGGGTCCCTGGAAGAAAGATGAGTCAGGAAGGAGTGGGGACGGGCTAGAAGGAATGCCTGGATGGGTTGGGGTCCCTGGCAGAGAGCCAAGTCACAAAGGAATGGGAATAGGCTAGAAGAAAAAGCCTGGAACCATCCACCACAGAAAACCAAGGGGACCCTGGGTCCTCACCATGAAGCTGTCTCGTTTTTCCCCCATGTTGATGTTTGAATGTCATATTTTCTTGACCTCATCCTCTGTTCCAAATATTCTGTGTCTTACTGTTCCAGACTATTACATATACTTTTGACATGTTTGTTCATTTTTACACTTGATCATAGCCAAAAGGCTGAGAAGCGATTGTTGGTTCATTTTTAAAGTAAGATTCAGTGAGTTTTCATTCCCAACATTTCCTTTTTTTCTTCAGAGGCTCAGGTTCTGCTGAATTTCTCTGCTGGCCTTTCCATCCTCCATTCTAATGTCCTCAGTCACATAAGGACTTTCTCATCTGTGCCATCTGCTGTCTTTTCCGGTCCTCAGACTGATTTTCTTACCTCAATATTCTGATTGTCTGTACATCTCTTAGGTCGTTGGCCATTTCTATAAACTTTTAAGTCCTGAAAAAGTATTTTACTTACTTATCTCAGTACTTTTGAACTCAGTATCTGGGTCCTTTAAAGGAGGTATGCTACATAAGGTACAAAAGACATGTCATATTAATATCATCATTCGATTTTAAAGATTATTATTACATGAAAGCCAACGGGGACTAGTTGGAAAGAGGGAGGGGTCAGAAGAGTGGGAGGGGACAGTAAAGAGTGATAGGGTGAACATGCATGAAAATATCACAATGAAACCCATTGTTATATATGATTGGTATATGCTAATAAAAACAAAAGAAAATACTATTACACCAAATACTGATGTGCAGCTAGGACAGGAAAAACTACAATCTCATGCTGGTGAGAAGAATGTAACCATTCATTGGAAACGCAGCCTAATATCCATGCCAAGCCTTGAGTTGCCAAATCTAGTTTATAAATTTTCCTGAGGAAGCCATCATGGGGCTGGAAATACACTAAAGCAGTTAAGAGAACTGACTGTTCTGCCAGAGGACCTGAGTTCAATTCCCAGCACCCACATGGTGGCTCACAACCATCTAGGATTTCAGGGAATCTGACAATACACTAGGCATATACATGATGCACAGACATACATGCAGGCGAAACACCCATACCCATAAAATAAGTGGATAAAAGTTTTTTGAAACTATCATATCAAAAGATATACAGGTAGTAATATTCATCATGGCTGAGCTTCTACCAAAATATGTATTTTTTAAAAATCTGTATCAAAGGACTGGGGAAATGCTTCATTCAGTGAAGCATTTGACCCTCAAACATGAAAACCTGAATTTGGATCTTCAGCACCCCTGTAGGGAGCCAGGCATGGAAGCACATCTATAATCTCAGTAATGTAGAAGCAGGGCCAAGCCAACCCCTGGAGCTCACTAGCCTGCCATTCTATCCAAATCGACAAGCTCTGGCTTCAGTGGAAGAACTTGTCTCAAAACTGGGGCATAGAGCAAATGAAAAGGACATCTGACAATGACTTCTGTCCTCCACACACACAGTCACACACAGTGAATGAGCACCCACACATACTGGCTCATACCGCTACATACTCATGTGTGCACATCCACATATCTCACACACATATACACCACACATACACACCCAAAATATGTAAGTATAAACTTTAATACTTTAATTAAGTTATGATGTATTCATCTAATACAATTCTGGGCACCCATTAAAGAATGATGTAGAGATAGGTGTTTTGCCTCAGAATAAAGCAACACAGTAGAATGAAGGAGAAGAGGAACAGAATTTGAGGCTCTAGAAGTACTACTTATAGTTAAGAGGCACATAGGAAGCCATTTCTAAGACCCACTAACTCATTAGTAAGTCTAACGTCTACCTCACAGGAGTTAACCACTAAAATGTACAGAGAGTTCTAACCTGATCTTTGACACGGGAAAAAGTTGAACATATGCTTATACAGAAAACAGTGAGCACTCAGTAAGCACACGGGGTGACCTGGACTAGCAGGTCGTCCTGAGAGAGAGGACCTGGAGATCAGAAGGTACGGCAATAGGTACGTTTGGGATCAGGAGGTCTTGCACAAGCTGTCTTATGCAGAGCTGACAAGTGCAGCACCTGATGGACCATTTCCGGGGTAGAAAGGGGACAAAGTCAGCAGAAAGCCACCACACAATGGGGGAGAGAGTCTACTGGAAGCACAAGGGGAACACAGGGTATCTCAAGAACATCAGAGACCAAGCACACAACAGCCTCGGGACTGCCCATGGCAGCCTCACGCATTGGGAAGAACTGGGTTCTCAGGGTTCCAAGCTGCGGCTTCCCCAATGACCTGACACCAGACCATTACCAGCTCTCCCAAGCATGCTTCTGGTTTTAGACAAGTAATTACGTTCATTCTCTATACATCAGGGCTTCTGGAAAAGCCTTGGGTCAGCCCAGCCTTCAACAAAGAAGAGACTGGAATTTTTCAGTGATTAGGAAGTTCTAGATTTAAACTATAGTGAGCAGTGTCTTCATATCTACTCGGATAGCTAAAATTGAAAAGGTTCATAAAGCTTTTGTGTTATCAAAACTGCCTAAAAAAATGCAACTCCCATGTTTTTCAAAAGTGAGATATAACACTAGCCTGTGGGCCAGGAATTCCACCTCTAAGTAATGAAAACATCTACAAAGAGATTCTGTAAAAAATGTGTAAATACAAATCACTGCTTTATCTCTAAGATCCCTGGCCTGGACACACCCAGGTACCATCCAGAAGGTGAATGAATGAAAAGTCAGTGCATACGTAAGAGAATGGGGTTGAGCAATGCAAAGATCAGCTGATAGTCACAGAAGCGGTCTTCCAAGGGGAGGAAGCCTTAAGGGTTACATTCTGTATAATTTACAAGAAATTCTGGAAAAGATGCAACTGATCTGTAGTGACTGAGCACACATTTGCCAAGGGCTAGGAATCTGAGCTGGGGACAAAGAAAGGAGAGGGAAGGAACTGAGAGAGAAAGGGGAACCTTCTGGGGTTAATGTAGAAATTTCAGATTGATTTGGGTTGTTGTGTGTATATCATTGCAAAAGTTCTTGAAGTTATTAAAATGGATGCTTTTTACTAAATTATAAAACAGACATATAAAGTTGGTTTGATATATTTATCTTAATTTTTATTAAGCCAAATATATATATATGCAACCTGAATATATAAATAATTTATATTTATTTATATTTTATACAAAAATATTACTGATTTCTATGAATGAATTACCTTAAAATTGGTGAATTTAGGGCTGGAGAGATGCCTCTGTGGTTAAGAGCACTGGCTGCTCTTCCAGAAAATCCAGGTTCAGTTCCCAGCATCCACCTAGCAGTTCACAACCAGCCATAACTCCAGGTCCGTGGAATCCAGCATCCTCTCCTGGCCTCTGAGGGCATCACATGCGTGGAGTACATACACTTACATGAAGATAAAACACCTGCACTTATAAAAAGAAAATAAGGAGACGCTCAGTGGTTAAGAGCACTTACTGCCTGTGCAGAGGACCCAGGTTTGATTCCCAGCACACACATGGTGGTGTACAACCATCCATAACTCCAGTTTCCAGGGATAAAATATACACATAGTACATGTATGTGCATGTAGTCAAAATACTCAATACACATGAAAATAAATATTTAAAAAAAATCAAGACTAGGTGGCTGTAAAGATGATTCAGTGAAGAACACTTGCTCTTCCAGAGGATCCAAATTCAGTTCCCAGCACCCACATCCCTTGTAACTCCAGCTCTGGGGACCCGAGCCCTCTCGCCTCTGCAGGCACCTGTACTCATGTGCACACACCCACACGCATATACATAGTTAAAAATGATGAAAATACATTTTAAAAATATAGATTTTTTGAAATCAGTGAATTTGATATATAATTTCAAAGATGCTATCTATTTTTGGAAAATAGAAATATAGGTAGATAGATGACAGACAAATAGACAGATAGATGGGAAATGTGTTTTATATTCACAGGACCTTGAGAGTACACTAATTTTATTGAATATTTCCGCAGGTAGTTGACTATGCTAAGCTTGTTCAGCCACGTTTTGATGTCGCCCGTGAAAAGCTAATTAAGGACACCATAATCGAGGCCACCGCCACGGCTATCAAAACCGTGAGAGAGAAGCTGCTTGTGGAACAGCAAGTTAGGAAGCAAGGTGGATCCTGTTCCCATTTCAAAATCTGTGTGTCTGGGTGGATGGCCAAGCTTGGCTGGTGGAGGGCAGGACTGCTAGTTTATCCGTCTTAGTGTCCTTGCCATTCGCACATTTAGTCTCTCAGTGAATGGCTGAAGGAATGAAAAGAAGTGGATTCCTAACCCAAGAGGTTAATTTCTGGAGCCTTAAGGAAAGGCACGTCTGACTGTCTTTCTTCAAGGGTCTGCGCAGAGCTTGTGACTTCATCCACACCGGCAGTTGAAACAACCCTCACCCGACCCTATCATGTCTGCTGTTTAACACCGTTAGCCAGCCTTGATATTACTGAATCTCTCTATTTGGAAAACACTAAGTTCAGTGACATGGTAAACACAACTCTCCAATTGTACAGGTGACAGTTAAATGGCTCTAAAGTAAATGCACACACAACACTTGTCACCCCCTTCCCTTTCCAAAGCCCAGCTCCTTACCAGGCCACTCACTGCTGGTCATGATATTTTAGGGTAAACACAAAAGTGACCTTTACTTGATTGTTTTTCTTTAGGAAAATAAGAGTTCTAATTTCATGACTATCTTTGTAATTCATAGAGGGCTTTGGTAGAATTAATATCTCTAATTGTTGTCTGCTTTTCTTACATACACATATGTGTACACATGCACACACATATACATCCATATATACATCTGGCCCGGAACTACGTAGTCCAGGCTAATCTTGTGTTTAAACCTTCAGTTCTCCTCTGCCGCCTGTTGAGTGCTGGGATCACATGTGTAAGCCGCCATGCCTGTTGTAACAGAATAGCCTTGATTCCGTACTACCTATATACTGTGTGGTATCTTCACATTCAAAGATCTGGATCCAAAATTTGAGATCAGCTCCAACAATTTTAGACTAGATTCAGTTGCCGCTGTTCAGTTTCCTAGAGCCTCTGGCAGCACAAGACTTTTACATATCAGTTCTGATATGCTTTTTCTGATGAAACATACATTATTACAAAAATGATAATACCTACTGTATTTTGAGCACTTACTATGCAATAAAGTTGTGCTAGCTCTCTTGCATGTAAGACCTATATAATATTCATAAATCTTTTACCTTAATTTCAGTGGATAAGGAAACTTAGCTTTAAAAAAAAAAAGGCTGTGGAAGTTGCCCACAGATAAGAGCCAGAGAATCCCTAAGATTCACTTCACTGTGAAATCTGGGGTTGGAATTGCAAGGGGCTGCAGGCCATCTGATGTGGGTGCTGGAAAACCAAACTCAAGTAATAGAAGGGCTTCAAATGCTCTTAGCCCTTGAAGTGACCACTCCACCCCGCTAAGTATAATTTAAAGGATCTCCAGTGTTTCTCCTTGAGAATGGTTTTTCTTGTCAGCATCTAGCAAGACAACGTTAATGATTTGCATGCTTTGACCTGTTCATTTGATCAACAGCACTGTACTCCAACATCAAGTTATTTTTTAATTTCTAATATACATCTTACTTAGTCATGGTATATTAAAACTATTTAAAATTTTGTTTATTGAGACCCTTTTCTCAACATTCACAGTGTAACTAGTTTATAGCAATCTTTTTTGGTGTTGTGGAAGATTTTGTTATAAGAAGTATTATGGCATATTTCATTTTTGTGGTTTATTTGTTTGGCTTTCTGTATAAACTTGGAGGTTTTCTGGCATTTCTTGTTTGAAGTCATTCAATAAGAAATTAACTTATTTTTCCTGGTGGTGTTGTATTTTCACTAAACAAGGACTTTTTTATTGATTTTATTGAGCTCTACATTTTTCTCTGCTCTCCTCCCTTTCCTTTCCTCCTCCTCTTTAACCCTCTCCAATGGTCCTTCTGCTTCCTATTTACTAAGGAGATCTTGTCTTTTTTGACTTCCCATGTACATTAGATCTATGTATGTCTTTCTTAGGGCCCTCATTGTTGTCTAAGTTCTCCAGGATTGTGATTTGTAGGCTGGTTTTCTTTGCTTTATGTTTAAAAACCACTTAT
>LOEQ01000657.1:652865-672181 GCA_001685075.1 Bramus lutescens | reverse complement strand
TCTCTCTCTCTCTCTCTCTCTCTCTCACACACACACACACACACACACAAATATGTGAGAATAAAAAGTTTATCTATCACATGAGAACATCAGTCTGTAGCTTACAGCGTAGCGCCCTTGAGCCCGGACTGTACCAGACTCCTTCGGACCCCTCAGTACTTTTGAGCTCAAACACACATTTTTTTTAAAATCTATTTATTTTACATCCCAGCCTCAGCTTGTCCTCATCCTTCCCTCCCAGTCCCTCTTCCCCATAACCCCCTCCAAACCCCAAATCCCATCCTTTTCTGTCTCCATCTAGGAAAGGGCAGGTCTCCTATAAGTATCAATACATGGCCTATCAAGTTGCAGTAAGACTAAGCACCTCCCCATGTATTAAAGCTGGGCAAGATGACCCAGTAGGAAGAGTAGGGTCCCAAAGCCAATAAAAGCACTGGAGATAGCCCCTCTTCCTACTGCTAGGAGTCCCACAAGAGAACCAAGCTGCACAATTGTCACATATATGCATAGTGCCTAGGTCAGTCCCATGCAGGCTCCCTGGTTGTTGGCTCAGTCTCTGTGAGCCCCTTTGAGCCCAGGTTAGTTGACTGTGTGAGCCTTTTCATGGTGCCCTTGATCCCTCTGGATCCTACAATCTTTCCTCTCCCTCCTCCTCTGGAGATTTCCCAAACTCCCCCTAATTAAACACACCTTTTAACCAATCTCCTTAGGTTGTTCAAGCCTAGTTTCCCTTTAGGTGCCGTGAGTCTGAACCTGCTATTTCTGTGTACTGTATTAGAAACTGGAGATAGGGAAATAGATTAAACATGGCTCTTGCCTTTAAGGATCTTCTACACTGAACTGGCCCGGAAGCCACTCACTGGGTCATCGTGTAGCAAATAGACAGATATGAGGCACAGGAATTCCCTGGGGAAACTCAGAGCTACCATCTTCGACCCATCAATGAGACAGAACACCCGGAGAAGCAAAGTGAAGATAGACGTCTACAAGCCTAGCCTTGCCTGTGGTGAAAACACCCTCTTGACTTTGTTGTGAGAATACACATCTCCAGGAAGGATGAATACAGCATTTTGGAGGCAACAGTGTGCTTGCAGTGTTAGGGCTTAGCAACTGCAACAGTCAGCGGAAGCTGTGAAATCAGAGGGCTGCTCAGATCGTGTCCACTCCCACGTTGTTATTCCTCAAAAGACCAGGGGATCAGGCAGGAAAACCATTCTCATAAGCAGCCAGAGATATATGATATTGTAATGAGTATACTCTTTTGTTGTTGTTTTGCTTTGTTTTGTTTTTGAGACAGTTTCTCTATGTAACCCTGACTGTCCTGGAACTTACTATGTAAGTTCTGACTTCAACTCAAAGATCCTCCTGCCTCTGCCTCCTAAGTGCTAGGATTAAAGGTGTGTGCCACCAAGCCTGGAAAGCCTTGGGGAAGCCATTTGCCCATTTTTTCCCTTGGGTTGTCTTTTAAAATTTCTGTTATTTGAGGGCTGGAGAGCTGGCTCAGAAGTTAAGAACACTAGCTATTCTTCCAGGGGACCGGAGTTTGGTTCCCAACACCCAAGTAATATAAATTTAAAGCTCATAATTTTCAAACTCCAGTTCCGGGTGATTGCTCTGTCTCCAGGCCTCTATGGACACTTGCACTCATAGGCACACAGCAATACAGAAACACACATAAAAAATAGTTAAAAATACAAAATCTTTAAGAAATGTAAGTTTAAATTTCAATAAGGAATAACAATGAGATATAATTTCTCACCTGTAAAATTGACCAAGTTTTTATTTAAGCAATCACTAGTCGTGAAGTCATGGTGATAGGGTCATCTTCTGGTTGTGCCAGTGTGTGCTGGATAGGCTTGTGTCAACATGACACACGAACCAGGGTTCTCCAAAAGGAGGAACCTCAAATGAGAAGTTGCTTCTATAAGAGCCAGCTGTAGGGAATTTTCTTAATTACTGATTGATGGACGAGGGTCCAGCCCATTGGGTGTAGTGTCATCCCTGGGCTGGTGGACCTGGGTTCTATAAGAAAGCAGGCTGGGTAAGCCATGAGGAGCAAGCCAGTAAGCAGCACTCCTCCATGGCCTCTGCATCAGTTCCTGCTTCCAGGTTCCTGCCCTGCATGAGTTCCTGTCCTGTTGCCTTTCAGTGATGGACCGCAATGTGGAAGTGTAAGCCAAATAAAGCCTTTCCTCCCCAACTTGCTTCTTTGGTCATGGTGTTTTGTTGCAGTGATGAAGCCCTACCTCAGACAGCCACAAAGGGTGAAAACAGAAACAAATGTTTTGGGAAACAATGTGGCATTTACTGAAAATATAACTTAACAAATATAACTACTTCAATGGTGTTGTTTTCACAGGTAACAGACGACAACAAGAACAGGTTTCCTGGTGCCCAAAAATATGGAGGATGGATTGTGGACAACTGCCCTGTTATAAGAGATCTGTGGACGGCCTTCATTGAAAAAGGAATTGTACCTGATTTGGTTATCTCTTTTACAGATGCAGAAAGCAATGGTTGGTAAATATTGATTATCTAAATTTAAAGTAAAATGTTTGTCGCTGACATTTATTTTGGTTAAAAAAAAAAACGGAGAACTCTCTTTAGACAGAAATACCACCCCGACTACCACCCCAGCCGTGTCTATAGGACCGAATGATGTGTGAAGTGTTGCTTCTACCCACTGAGAAGGCGGCCTGGGGGGCAGTGCCACCAAACCGTCTAGCAGGTTATAGCAGGCCTCAGTAAGTTCAGCGTCCCCTCTCAGTCAGTAGCTATGACATGTCAGTCAACACTGGGTACAATCCCGACGCCGATTTTAAATAGTCTACCACTTCACCTTTTAAGAAAATATATTTGAGAGGCGGTGGGGTAAATGTTCAGTCAACCCTGATAACCTGAGTTCAATGCTTGTGACCCATACGGTAGGAGAAAACCAACTCTCTGCAAGCTCCTTCTGACTGCCATGCATGCGCATGAGGGTACATACAAACACACACACACATGTGTGTGCAAACACACACACAAATGTAAGGAAAAAATCTTTANGTGGGGTAAATGTTCAGTCAACCCTGATAACCTGAGTTCAATGCTTGTGACCCACACGGTAGGAGAAAACCAACTCTCTGCAAGCTCCTTCTGACTGCCATGCATGCACATGAGGGTACATACAAACACACACACATGTGTGTGCAAACACACACACAAATGTAAGGAAAAAATCTTTAAAAAATATTTGAAATAAGAATTCCCAGCATGAACACAGGTTTTTTGTCATGTTTTCATTATTAATTACATAGTAGCATATGCCTTTCAAAAAAAGATTTAAGACATCCTACTAAAATTTTTAAAGACTTGGAGCTCTGGATAAGAACTTACAGGGAAATTTGTGTGTGCATAGTCTAAGGTTGTTCTGTAGTTAATTTCCAAAACAGGGCACACTCTATGCAATTTCAAAGTAATTTTTTTCTCTTTGTCTATATTTCAGGAAAACGTTTTTTAAATAGAATGTATTTAAAGCATAAGCCTGAGATTGATGCTAAGATTTTAGAGAGATTACAAGATGAACTGCAAACCAAGAAAAAGGAAGAGGAGGAAATACGGTAAGGTTCGTGTAGACCGAAAAAACGCTACACACTGAACATGCCCCTGCTCTCAGAGATTTTATTTTTATTTATGTGTATGTGTGTGTCAATTGTGTATGGATGCCCACTGAGGGCAGAAGAGTTCACCGGATCCCCTGGAGCTGAAGTTAGAGGTAGCTAGGAGCCACCCAGCACAGGTGCTGGGAAGCAAACTCAGGTCCTCCACAAGAGCAGCAATCATTCCTAACCACGGAACCATCTCTCCAACCCCCAGTATACCTGCAGGTTTTATAGCCTCTCACAGGTTACGCTTATAAAATGTCCCTAACATCAAAAAGATTGTCCATTAACTGCACAAAAATCCCACTGTGTTCAAAACAAACAGGAAGTTCCTGAATACCTACTCAGTGGTAAATAGTTTCACAGCTCATTTCAAGTTTTCTTCATCAGGAATCTGTGAAAAAAAATGAGCCTTTAATTTTAGTAACTAGAATCCGCACACTGAGACGATAACACAATAGAACATAGATGAAAATATATCACATGGAATAACTAAGGGGAAAATCTGCCTTGCCTCCATGGAAGGAAAGAACTGATTATGTACATCTTACAAATGCAGCGTGGAAGGCTTGTTCTCTGCTCTCTGTAAAACGAGGCACTTTTAAAATTGTGAGCAAGGCATTACAGCTAAGTTTCAAGATTGACCTTTAATAAACTGTGACGTTCTCAGACTGAGAAATAAAAGAGTGGAACAGGTACCTAGCTAGTTTTCTTCCTTACCGAAATGTTCTCTTTCACAGACTGTATTTGGGCCAGGCAGTGGTGGTGCACATCTTTAATCGCAGTCTGATTCAGGAGGCAGAGGCCTATTGGTATCCAGGAGTTCTGGTCTAGCCTGTTCAACTTAGAGAGTTTCAGGATAGCCAGATCCACATAATACAGAGACCCTGTCTCAAAAGAAAAGAAACCGAATTGGGAGGGGGGTGGATATGGCCGACTGATGACAAGCACTTGCTGTGGTTCCAGGGTCTCTGAGTTCCATTCCCGGCACCCTCCCCAGCTGCAGGACATCCAACAGCTTTCTTTAGCTTCTGCTGGTGTACACACACACAGCATGCAAACACATGGACAACATGCATACACATCAATAAATAAAAATAATAGAAAATCCTTGGGAGGGTGGCACAAGGCAGAAGCCATGGCTGAGGTNCCAACAGCTTTCTTTAGCTTCTGCTGGTGTACACACACACAGCATGCAAACACACGGACAACATGCATACACATCAATAAATAAAAATAATAGAAAATCTTTGGGAGGGTGGCACAAGGCAGAAGCCATGGCTGAGGTGGCAGTTGTAGGCTTTGTTGTTGTTGTTGTTTTTAATCTTTGGGGAAAAGAAAACACTAGAGCCAGGTATGGTGGTGCACACCTTGAATTCCAGCACTTGGAAGGCAGAGGCAGGTGGACTTCTGAGTCCAAGGCTAGATGGGTCTAATAAGTTACAGACCAGCCATGGCTACACAGTAAGATCTTGTCTCAAGAAAGCCTATCCCTCTCCTGCCTAGCTATTGGCTGTTATTAGACCAATCAGGTGCCTTAGGCAGGCAAGGTGAAACAAATCTTAACACATCTTTACATAATTAAACCAACACAGCATAAACAAGTGTAACACATCTCTACACAGTTAAAGTAATACCCCACAACATAAACAAATGTAACACATCTTTGCCCAGTTAAAATAATATTCCAACAACGATGGGGGAGGGGTTTAAGTGATGACTCTGGGAAGTGGATGATGGGGGTGTTTAGCCAATATGGGTTTGTCAAAGGACATCATTTTCAGTGATTGTTTATGACAAGATCTCACTGAGTAGCCAGGCTGTAACTCATTATATTGCCAAGCTGGCCTTGAACTCCTGCCAGCTCTCTTGCCTCAGCCTTCCAAGTGCAGGAATAGCAGGCATAGACTACAACACCTTCCTTCTTAATGTTTATTTAAGAAAGCATTCCTTTATGAGTTTGACATCAAACCTAATGAAATACAATTTAGTTAAATTTGTGAGTAAAAATATTTTATGTGTTGATTACTATTTATTTCTGGTTCAGAAAAGTTATTACAAATGCATTGCATTATTTTGAGCTTTTAAAGGTTTTGTTATAGCCAAGTGTAGTAGCTTTTAATTCCAGCACTCAGGAGGCAGAGGCAGGCAGATCTGTGAGTTCCAGGCCAGCCTGGTCTACACAGCAGGTCAAATTCCAGGCCAGCCAGAGCTATACGGTGAGACCCTATCTCAAAAAGTAAAAACGAAGGTAAAATACTTATTATAAATAGTTATAATCTGCTAAGTTTAAGGAACTACTTAAATTTTCTAGTGTACGCAAAATAGCTAAGTATTTAAGAAGAGATGAAATCCTTCTTTTCATTTTTTTATTCTTTGATAGCTTTACTCTGTACATAAGGAATTTTAGTCACTTGGTCCATCTCATCCTTCTCCCTCTACTGAGGGAAACCCTCTTCCCATCAAGTCCCCAGGCTCTTACTTCCCTGTCCTTTCTGTGTGTGAGCCATTGACTCTAATTGGTTTCTTGCCTGAGCATGGGCTGGATGCTACTCACTTTTTACTGGGACATGGGCACCTTATCACTGGCTTCACCATGGAAGAAAAAGACAGCCTTTCCCCCAGCAATCATTAGCTGCCAGGAGTCCCTTGGAGAGGGCTCAGGCCTCAGCTACCCATAAATGATGAAATATCATTTTTTAGAACAGTTATGTCCCCCAGTGTCTCCCAACAGTGCTATCTGGAATTTTCTAGTTCTGCAATCAATTTCTACTCACGTGGTTTGGCGTTCCCACATGTTCATGTGCTTCTTAATGCCAAAACTGGTGTGTGCTTCTCAAGAGTTCTATATGTTGATTTCTAAAACTCAGCAAAAAGCATTTCACAAAAGCTTTTTCTATATTCTAGAGAAAATAAAACCTGAAAGAGCAAGAGAAAATGCCTCCCAGATGCATTCAAGGGCTCTACAGGTTATCTAAACAGAGACAAGCGTAGCAGGGTTAAGGCTTGCATCATAGGTCAAACATCTAAAAACGTGCTGAACTCTAGTGTCCCGGCATCCGTCTGCACACAATCCAGCTGAATGGCAGGGCTATCTACCATCATTGTTTCAGAAGCTTCAGAGGTTCTTTTGTAGCCTGACCAGGCCTGGGTCTTCCCAGTGGCATACTTTATTCATTTTAGAAAAGGAAGTTCTCGTGAGCAGCCTTGCTGGGGCCGCATGACACAGACATCAAAACAGAATGTGAAGGAGATGGGTCAAGAAGACTCAGCAGTCTGCCTGGCCTGGGCCATGAACAGGGAGAGTCCCAATAACACCAACCCTCCTGGGTGGAACACAGGACACAGCAGGAGAACCTAAGCCCAAAATATGGTGGCAGTGTCTCCCAAAGAGAGTCATCACTAGCTTTCAAAGAAGGAAAAAAAAGACACAAAGTCACACCACATAGTTCTTTGGAGGGCGGTGGCTCCAGGAGCTGCTGTGGACACTAAGCCCACCTTGCTTGCTTTCCTACCAGCGAACACTTGCTGTTGTTTTTTTGTTGTTGCTGTTTTCCATGATGCAACCAACTTTTTATATGTTTCGTTGTGCAGTGGTGTGCCTATTTTTAAATTCTTAGGCACAGGATTTCTAGCCAAGATACATATCTCTTTACTTTTTAATAGATCAGGCCTTGCTCCCCACATTTTGCTAACTTTCCATTTATCTATTTTCACCACTGTTAGGAAAGTTTAAGTGTTTCAACCTTCATGGAATACAAATTCCCACTGTGTTCTGAAGCTTCCATACTCAAAGGTGTTCTAAATGGCATCATTACTGGAACGGGAGGTGTAGCTCAGTCCTGCCTAGTACAAACCTGGGTTGGTAAAAGGAAGCCATTAGTGTGTTAAAACTTTATTTTTTAATTATAAGTTTTAATTTATGTATATATATGAAGGTGAAGTGTGCACATGTGAATGCAGATAGCCTTGGAGCCTAGAGAAGGCCCTAGATCTCCTGAAGCTGGAGTTAAATTACAGGTGGTTGTAAGCTTGCATGTTGGTGCTGGGAATAAAGTCCAGGGCCTCTATAAGCGGAGCAAGCATTCTTGACCCCCGAGCCATCTCTCCAGGCTCTGATTTCTTCTGACTGAAAGAAACATTATGTTCTCTATTCCATGGAGCAAAAAGAAAAGACAAATGCAAATGCTATAAGTTGCACTATCGCAATGCTACCATCCAGCAATAATCACTGTCTTTAATTTGATTAATTTTCTAGCCTCCTAGTTCTCATATCTACTGATACAAAGTTAAAATGATGTCATCCATATAGTTTTATACTCTACTTCTTTTCAGCAACATTATATTGTGACTATCACCCGCTGAGTCTGAGGAAAATATTATAGACCCCCCCCTTCCTCTCAACTTACCTCAGGGACCCTTTCACTCATTTTACCAGGTTTCCTAACCGACAGCCATAGTGTAAAATACAACATTCCACACCTTCTTACCAAAACTACCCCAGTACTGACTGAAAACCAACCGGCTTCAGCCTGAGTGGGATCGAATCGTACACTGTAAATAGGACGCATAATGGAGGAATAACAATGAAGTATTTGCTGCTTGCCACTGTGAGAATTTAACTTCTTAATAATGGGAAGTGTCTTTTTTCAAAAAACTTAAATTTTGGACGTTCTCGTTTCAGAAAAGCCAAAGAAGAGGAAATGAGACTAGAAGAAGAAAAAGAGAGGATGATGGAAAGTGTGGCCAAGAAAGAAAAAGGCAGGCGCAGATTGTAACAGTAGTCGCATGTCATTTAATCTTGTATCGTTACTGCCATTTTCAAGTGGATTTCCCAAGCATCCCCTAGTCCTAAAAGCACCCCTTCATCCCCCAGCATCTGTGGCTGCTTGTTTTACTCTCTTCACTCTTTACTCTTTGGGGGAGCAGCCACCCAGCTCCCAAATAAACACATGGAGGCTTATTCTCTCTTATGAATGCCCAGCCTTCGCTTGGCCTGTTTCTTGCCAGCTTTTCTTAAATTATCCTGTCTATCTTTTGCCTCTGGGCTTTTACCTTTCTCTATTTCTGTGTATCAAAAGAAGAATAAGACACCGACCGACACACCGACCGGGGAAGAAAACTCTCTCCTTGATCTCTTTTTTCTCCTTTTGTTTATTCTCTCTGCCTGCCAGCCCCACCTATCCTTTCTCCTGCCTTACTCTTGGCCGTTCAGCTCTTTATTAGACCAAGCAGATGTTTTAGGCAGGCAAAGTAACACAGCTTCACAGAGTTAAACAAATGCAGCATAAAAGAATGCAACACATCTTTGCATCATTAAACAAATATTCCACAGCATAAACGAATGTTGCACATCTTCAAATAATATTCCACATCAAACATGTTCCAAATTCCATAATAAAGTATATTCTCACTGGGATTATGGGTTCACGGGCAGATTCCTAAACCAAAAAGGGGTGCTGCTAACATGAGGACAGTCTAGAAGGACACACTGCAGAATGTGCCTCTGTCGTGGATTGCACATAGTTGCTGGAATCACTTCTGTTGGAAGAATCTGCAAAGGTTGAGGATGCAGTCAAACTCTTGCAATACCCATTGCCTTCATACTTAAAATTTCCACTGATTTTATGGAAGAACTTTCTCTTTTAAGATTGGGGTTCTCTAACTGAGGTCTATTAATTAAGTTCCAGATCTATGAACTTCAACTCTATTTTCAATGACTTTAACTGAGCCTTAGTGTCTCTTGACTACTAACACAGAAAACAAACCACCATGGTGTTAGCTGTCCCTTGGCTTGTCATCAATACAAATGCAGATATTTGTGCATTGCTCCACAGTTTATACATATAATATATATTTACTGCTGTTGCAATTGTAGTAGTTATGAAGCTGGATACTATTTCTTCTTTAACATATTTCCTATAGCCCCAAAATAATTTTATGTTTTAGCAACTGGTTTTCAATATAACTAGTTTCTTGTGTATTTTATTCTATGAGTCTGACAGTTTTATTCTGAAAAGAGGTCCATAAGTTTCATGGGACTGCCAAAGAGACCATGGGATTCAAATAGTTATCCATTGCTCCACCTCCAGCCACTCCCAAGCGTTAGTTCTGTAAAACAACCATTTTACTGCATGGCCGCTTTGTGCATCGGGACTTTGAGTGGGCACAACTGAGCACCTCGGTTCTGGTTGTAAGCAGTCCATCCTGGAAATGAGTCCTAGCCCCAATTAAGTGCTCATATACTGCAACCCTGGTCAATATCTTCACCAGCTCAGGGGCACTAAGCCAGGACCTCTCAGCTGAGCCACTGCTAAATTCCTCACTCCCAGAAACTGCAGGGATAATGGGTGATGGTTTGGAGGGATTTATTATGAATCCATAGGTAACAACACATGATCAATAATGAAATTACAAATAGTTCAAAGATCTTAAAATGCCTTTTAACCCATTCCTGACCTATGTGGTGCACAGTTGCCCCACTGGGCTCTTCTATTTATGTGTTTCTTTTATAATGTACCTAATATAGATAAATGTAACAAAAATAAGTATATATTTTAGAAGCATATGGTTTTTAAGTGATATGTTGAAAGAAAATTCAAGTTCTTTCATTGACCACATCATTTCATCACAAGTTATACTAGGAGCCCAAACAACCTTTGCTGTGCATTTCCACAAAATCTTAACCCGAACACAAGGATACTAACCATGTTCCCAGCTGTGTTCTTGGAAGCCTCATGTGCTGCCATCCTGTTTCAAACCTTGATTTAAAGCAAATCCAGGTGCCAGAGACTCTCCGTCAGAACGTGACCCTTGGGAGAAAGGCCCGTGGGGATTCAGAGAAGTGATCTCACTAACCCGGCCGTATCAGCCTTTCACAGAAAGTGCTTTGTCTCCATCTTCTTACACATATTGTGTCGATTCCGTCACTACATGAGAGAGATAGGGAAGATGAGCTCCCTGGCAGCACTGCCATGGTCCTTCTGAAGAACTTCCATGTCTACCAAGCTCATCAGCAAACACAACGAGTTTGGAGTCATGCTTTCCATACTGACAGTTGACACATAAGTTAAAATACTATATTATTATAATGAGTTATAGTAAATCTATTATTACATCCATGCTACCTATGTATCTATCTAGGGAGTCTAGTCTGGTGCTACCTGTGGGAAATTTAATGTAAGCCACATAAACTACCTTTAAATTTTCTAGCAGCTACATACTTTAAGTTTTTCATACTAAATATTTAGAAGCCATAACCTATTTTGTCCTTGTGTATATCTCAATTTAGACTAGCTTCAAGTGCTCAGTAGCCATACACAGAGGCTGCCATAGTAGGTAGAATGGGCCTTACTCTTTCCTTGTTAAATGGATATTGGGCTTTTTCTAGTCTCTTACTGTTAAAGTATTTGGAATGGCTATACATTTTTCTTCTTTTAAATGAGCCCTTCCTCTGGTTCTCCAATAGCACCCTGATAGAGTGGCTGTCAGTTTTCCCCACGCCATATTAGTCACTATAATGCAGTGGTGACTCATCTGTCTCCACCATTACCCCAGAGGCAGGTCGGGCACTACTCTCTTGCTTTCTCCTCTAGCATCTGTTGGCTTTAACTGAATAACAATTTACTCCGTGTTATTCTCTGTAGATGTTGAAGAGCCTGACAATGAAGCTGACGAGGAGGTTGATGGGGAAGATTTTGAAGCCCATGAAGAGCCTGAGGCACCTGAGATGCAAGAGGGCACCCGAGGCTCGCTGTTACCCGAGGAGTCTGAAGCTGAGCATGAGCCTGAACCAGGTTACACTTGACTGACGGCTCACACACACACACACACACACACTACACATGCGTGAGCGAGTATGCGTGGGTGTATAAGTGTGTGTGAATGTGTATGAGTGTATGCAAGTTTGTGTGTGTGCGTACATGTGTGTGCATCTGCACACTCTGGCTTGTGGAGGTCAGAGGTCAACTTTCTGGAGCTCAGCTGTGAACAACAGTCCCATGAGGAACTGAACCTTCTGCTGCCTAAAGACTGGCCTAGACAGTCTGGCTCAACAATCACTGTAGCTCTCTCTCATCAGCTAATCAATCACGCCAAAGGGTCAGTTCTTCCCAGGACTTTTCTGATGCCCACTCTACACTTTGTATGATAACGACTAAACTAAACGTGTTCTGTCAGTCAGCCCTGCTTCAGACACCTCTGTGTCCTTCTCTTCTGTGTATATACATGCACATATACATATGAATCCATATCTATCTTATAGTCCATCCTGCGGTTGAGATTCTGGCAGCTTTGGGAAGGCGTGCCGTCTTTCTGCCTGCGCTCTCACGAGTGCGACTGTGTCTGTTTAGTCTCTGTTCTATTGCCATGAAAAGACACCGTGACCAAGGCAATACTTACAAATATTTACTTTAACCTCAAGTATGTGCCACAAACCTCAAATTACTGCTTTTATTTTGTGCTGAAGATTCAATTTCAGTCCTTTGGGATCTAGACTTCCAATCTTACATACAGTCAAGAATTAACAGCACAAGGGACGGGTTAACTTTAGAACAGGAATGGGAGAGAGTAGATTTGCAAGAATTTTTATCTTTTCTTTGGATAATATTTTTATCTGTTATATATTAAAAGCTTTTTTGCTGCTGCACTGCAGAGCCGGATGTGAGATACTCTTGAGGACTAAATTACTCTCTAGTTTGAGAGATTTTCTTTATTCAACTCAAAGCCCTACCGAAACTGGGGAGGGAAGGATGAGAGAGAACCTTTGTCTTCTCCCCTCTCTCCCACCTTCTCCTGCAGTCTTCTGCCTTTTAAAGCAGGTCCCTTTCAGTGCCACATTGTCCACTGCAAGTGTCTGTCCCTGGGCTGGTGGGGAGCTCTGAAGCCTTCACAACTTGATTTAAACTTTTTCACTGCATGTTTTTTCTAGGGGTTTTCAGGACTTTTGTGATCTTAAAACTGTCCAAACTCCACTTCCTTAATTTTAAGAACTTTAATAAAAAGTTTACATTGAAAGTGCTGGCGCTAAAGAGATGAGTCAGCAGTTAAGAGCCCTTGCTGCTCCAGCAGAGGATCGGGGTTCAGTTCCTAACACCCACTGTGCAGCTCGCAACTTCCCCTAACTCTGATTCCGGGGGATTCAACATCCTCTTCTAGTCTCTGGTTCAATTACGGATATGTAGACAAAATACTAAAATGCATGAAAATATTAAGTAATTCTTTTAAAATAAAAAGGTTTAAGTTGAAGGCATCGCTACAGTCTTTACCACCCAAAGAACTCCCTGCTTCTTGACAGCATCTCCTGGGCTTTAATGCCTGACTCTGCTGATCTGTTTCCTGGATCTTTCCCCTTCAAGAAGCCCTTTGTTGTCCTGTGCAGTTAGTCAGTGAAAGAAATGTTGCATTTTCCCAACCCCCATACCACAGATGGATTTCAAGTCTTATTGCAACTGTTCTGGCTTTTAAAAACACAGAAACCCTGACAAGTCCAAAGATTTAATAGGCATCTCAAAACCCTCCAAGTTAATTCTCTCACAGTCTCAATGGTCTTCTGCTGGCCATGATTTATAGTGTTTCATTAAATGAGCAATTTATAATTAGACATGTTACCCACAAAACTCTTGGGTTTATCCCTTTTCTACTTTCTGTTCTAATATAAGTTTAAATACTATAGATCCTATTGAAAGAGTACTAAAGTATTAGCTCAGAAGACAGTATTAAAAGATTGTGTATATATATGTGTGTGTTATACATTCATATGTATATATAATCTTCGTAAAATGTGTATCTTAGAATTGGGAGCAGACTTGGGGACTCTGGGGTAAGAAGATATGTAAGTCGTCTGCATGTCTAAAGCCATCTGGGCTGGATATGTGTGTGAAAGGTGTGTTGTATGGATGCTTCACAGCCTGTCCCTTTGAAGGTGAAATCGCTGGGACTCTCTTCAGGTCCCCAATTCCACTTCTGCACTGCTGTCCTCGCCACTTGATACTCTTAGTGTATCCTCAGGGATAGTTTAGTGAGAAATTAAAAGAACTGTCAGACATTAGATCTGATGCCACAATAATGGGGTTTTAAAAACACTTAGCTGTCACCAGGATGGTATGTGCCATGTGTTCACTGTTATTCTAGAGGTCTTGGTGGGGAGGCTGTGCACACATGTGGTACATGTGCCTAGTGTATTGGTGCACCTGTACCTGAGCGTGCACATGTGAGGGGGAGGGAGGATTTTGGGTGTCTCCCTCCATCACACTCTTCCTCATTGCCTCCAGTCAGGGTCTGTCGGTGAGCCAGATGTTCACCATTTGGCTAGATTGTCTGTTCCATGAGCTCTCAGAGCTTGCCCAGCTCAGCTCCTCAGTGCTAGGGTTACAAGCACACACAGTCATGCTTGAGTTTGGATCTGAGTACTAGGAATTCAAGCCCAGGCCCTTGTGCTGCAAAGCAAGCACCTTTCCAACAGAGACGACCATTCCAGACCTTCGATGTCCTTTTGTATATTTAAGTTTTCATTTTCTGCCTTGTACTCTATTTTTCAACCATCCTTTAAAAAAATCTATGTTTTCAATTAGACATACCATCTATAATCTTTGGGCCAAAACTTTCATACAGAGTAACATTTTAAAATTCAAGCACTAACATAGATTTCTTTCTTAAGTCCCTGAGCCTCCTGAGGACACTGCTGTTGAAGCCGAAATTCCAAAGGAACCCAAAGAGGTCCTGGAACCTGAAGAAGTAACTGAAGCAGGTTAGACTAGAAAATATAAGTTCCCCTTTGTAGAAGTGTTTTCTAACAGATCAAACCTTAAGTCAGGCCACAGGCTCTGCTTACTTCTTGCGACGCTGTATATCAGCTGTCTTAGGGTTTCTACTATGACCAGGGCAACTCTTATAAAGGAAAGCATTTAATTGGGGTGACTTACAGTTCCAGAGGTCTAGTCCATTGTCATCATCGTGACACATGACAGCATGCAGGCAGACATGGTGCCAGAGAAGGCTGAGAGTCCTACATCTTGATCTGAAGTCAACAGGAAGTAAACTGTCTACCACACTGAGCCTAGCTTTAGCAAAGGAAACCTCAAAGACAAACCCCACAATGACACACTTCCTCCTACAAGGCCACACCTACTTCAGCAAAGCCACACCTCCTAATAATGCCACTTACTATAGGGGCAATTTTTCTTTCAGTAAATAAATATGAATTATATTTATTGATGTCAACCCATTAAAAGTATAATTATTCAGTTCGTAATGCTCTTTCATCTAGTTTTACGCTTTGCATCAACAGCTAAAGTTTCCATATGAAACTCACTCATCACCCATACAATTTGAATTCTATTAATAGGTAATTATTCATCTAAGAGCATATAAAATAAGATTAAGATATGCATTTATAAGTTTATATTAATGTTCAGAATGCTACATTTCTTCTTTGAATGTTTAAAACACACAATAAAGTATAGATTCTTTTGTAGTCCAATGGAGATAGGCTTCTCAAAGCCTCTTTTCTTTTTTCTCTTTGAACTTCTAAAGTTGTGCTGCCGGAGTTCCCAGAGGACGCTTACCCCAGTGTTCCTGAGATGGAGCCACTGAAAGAAGAGCTGAATAATTACCTTCTCACGTGGAAACATATGGCGCAGATAATTACTGACAATTTGATTGAAATGTTAACCTTGGATATTTCCAACAAAACACCGAAGGAACTGCTTCAAGAAGTAGTTGAGACGATGGCAAGTAAGGCTCAAATCATAGTATTTATGGTGAAGAGCAGGCACTCGCGCTGAAAACATTCTAGACCCTGAAAGCCTGCTCTGCTGGCTTCTCATGTAAAACATTCAGAATATCTGGAGATAACATATAAGACATTCTAAAAGTATCGTAAATAATGCAGACTCTGGCCAGTCAGAGCAGGTATGGGGCACACTGTCCCCAGTCATGATGCGTGGTTCTCACAGAGAACTTGTACACACGTCAAAACAGTTTGTCAATAGTAATAATTAATTTTTCTAATTTTTGACTGTTATAATACACTGATAACTTGTTCTAAAATCTCTTTCCTTTTTAAAAACAACAGAGCCTTTTCAGTATACTGCATGGGAAGTAAATGCTGAGGATTACGATGAAGAAGCAGAAGACTACCAGGCAGAGACCGAAGTCGACGAGGAGCAAGAGGAAGAGGAGGAGGAAGAAGAGGAGGTAGGGCTGCTTCTGCACTGCTCAGTCTGATGGGCCATTCCTGAGAAATGTGTGTGTCCAGAGTAGTAACTGACACTTCGGGATCTCCCTGCCAGGTGAACAAACAGGCATCTCCAATTTGTTTTACTCTCTGTATATTTTAATTTTTCAGAACTAGGGCCTTTTGCATGCCAGGCAAGTGCTCGGCCCCTGAGCTGCATACTCACCCCATCCTCAACTTCAAAAATGAAAAATTTTCTCCTTTGCCCCAGCTTCACTTGACTCTCCAAAGTGTCCAGAGCTAATTAATGTGAAGAAAAGGCACCCATGAAAACATAAAGAGGAAATTCTTTTACTTTTTTAATGCCAAAAAAACTATACAAGTATTAGGAATAGAAGTATTTTATAAAGTTCATATAAGTAAGTGTGTGAAAGACACCTTTGGAGTGTCTGGAGGCCTGTCCACATTACAATAATTACAATGATCACCAGGATCCACCCATAGTCAAACACCAATCTACATCATTGGCACTAGAATGATAATAACCATTCTCATTGATAAATCACTGATAATTCCCAGACTAGGTATATATCAACAATAAAACAGGAAATTGTATTTTCCATATGAGTTTTCACAAATAAAAATATGATTTACTAAGTTAAATAAGTTAAACAAATCTGCGATTGTAGTTAACTTATTATTGCCTAATTTCAACCCAAGGATATAGAGTGTGTGGCTATAGCAACAAATGATTTGTGGTGGTTTCTGTCAACACTTTCCAGTACTTTATCACCAAGGAACTGATGTTAGGGTGGCTTACAGACATGGGTTTTTCCTGCTCATACTCAGGCTCTCTTCATTTAACTTTCCCTGTAGTGTTCTACTGTGTGCTCTTCTGTGCTCCCTCTGGGCTGCAATGGAGTAGCCTTTCCCTTAGTGACACTTCATTTGTATTTTAATAAATAAAACTTGACTGAGGATCAGAAAAGTAAGGCAACCACACTGTCAGTCTTACATTCAAGGCAGCAATGACACACACCTTTAGTCCCAGTAGCCACACTAGTTTATCATACAAACCTGGTAGTAGTGGTGCACGCCCTTAATCCCAGCACTTGAGAGGATTGTAAAAAGGGAGGAGACAGCTCTCAGTCACAGTCTCATTCGGAGATTCCTAGAGGCAGGATCGCTGTTTCAGACTGAGGTCGAGGTAAGAGCCAGCGGCTGGCTGTTTTGCTTTTCTGAAGAAGTCCAACTTGGGGTTATAGACAGAGACAGTTTTTATTAATCATGCTTCACCTTCCCTGTGTCTCTGCAGGCAATCCTGACGCTGTCTATAATATTAAAAATTTGTATTTTTATGTCTGGTACCCTTTAATGTTCCAGTGTAAACTCTCACCAGGCACTGAGCACTCGGTAAGGTGCAAGAAGGCTCTAGCTTCAGAGATGGGAAATAATTAAACCTAAAAGAAATGTGTTTAGCTCCAGGTACCGTAACAACAACCAAATGCACGAAACTGCTTCCAGTCAACTCAGCTATGTCCAAGAACAAACTCAAAAGTATTGGTGGTATTACAACATAAAGTTTGGCATCCACCAGGGATTACCAGATCTGCTAAGGAAATATGATTCATGATGAAAAGAAGAAAAAAAAAACACTCCAATTCAAATTACTCTAGAACTGACAAATACATAAGCATTGGCTGATAAGTGTTGTGCCTGAGTCCAAGGACCCCCAAGAAGATCACCACGGAACCACCCTTCCAAATGCAAAAGAAAAGTTTCGTTTATTAAGTGCAGGCTAGTACAGGTCCTCTGCCACACAGTCTGACACAGCAGACAGAGGGAGAAGGACCCCATTTACTAATGTAAGGGGTTTATAAAGACAAAAACCACAAAGCGGTCGTAAGGTTACAGTTTCAAAGTACAAAAATGTTTATCCTATATCACAATTGGCTAAAGGTTAGGTAAGACTTAACTGCTGTTTTCTGATAGGTTGTCATTGTCTAGAGGGGCTTGTTCACCCATAGTGACTGTCCCCTGGTCACATCCTCGGGACATCTGCTGACCCTGTGCTAATCACAGGGGCAAAACAGTGGTTAATCAGGTACCTACATGGACGTTTGAAGCAAGCAGGTGTAAGCAGATGTCGTTTGAGTATTCTGGTGGGTCACTTTGACCAGGGCAGGCACAGTTCTTGGGAAAGTTTATGACTTTGCTGGACTGTGTTCAGCCCCCTAGTTAGGTCCTGTCTAAAATGGAGTTCTTTTTCAAAATGGAGTTTGTTTTGCTCCTTCAATAAGGACTTTGAAATGGCTGTTCTTGCTCTGCCCTATAAATTCAAAACAGGAAGTAGAGATAAAGAGGATGTGATGGGGAATGTGAGCTGTGTGGTTGGAAACGTAGAAAATATGACATGAAATACACATTGACTAGAGCAATGATAGTCTCAGAAAAGGAAGTTAAAGAAACAGAAACAATCTGAGACAAAAGAGGAGAATCATGAATAGCAAAGAGAATGGCATAAGTGGACCTGTGGGAAGCTCCAAGCAGCCTGCTGTACAAATAATTGGAATCCGCAAAAATATACGTTGAGGAGAGATAAAATGATATTTGAAGAAACAATAGCTGTACTTTTTTAGTATTTGAGACAGTTTACAAACTCTCAGATCTAAAAAGGTCAGCGAATCCCATACAAGACAGATGAAGAAAAGAGTTCCAAGCATGTCATATTCAAGTTGCTTGGTTGCTAAGAACATCATACAAGAGGCAGGAGAAAGCAGGCATGCCACATCCACAAGAACAATGGTCAGGATGACAGCATGTTTCTCAGGGAAACCAGGACAAGTCAAAAAAGGGTAAGGTCACAGCCTGTGAGTGCTGAAGAGGGAGAACCAGAGTTGTGTGCCTAGTAACACCTTATCTTTAGAAACAAAGGCAAGTTAAAGAGTTTTTCAGACAGACAGAAGCTGAAAGAAAGAAGTGAAAGAGAGAAACAGATAGCATCCCTGGTAAATGCTGCCAAATGGTTAAAGAAGAAATAAGACTGACTCTACATGAACTCTTCCAGAAAACTGAAGAGGAGGGGAAATTTCCAGCTCAACCTATGAGATCTGTGTCGTTCTTATACCCAAAACCAACAAAAGAAAGAGAAGAATAATGAACAGTTGACCTCTCCTGAGCACTGATATATAAATGCTTAAGAAAAAAATTTATTTTTTATTCATTTTTTCCATTCAAAAATTTACACTTCCTCCCCTCCTCTCATTCCCCTCCTGCTCCCCCACTTCCCCTCCTCCCTCCCCCTCCCTCCTTAAGAGAGGCAGGGAACCCTGCCCTGTGGTAAGTCCAAGGCCCTACCCCCTCCATCCAGGCCTAGGAAGGTGTGCATCCAAATAGACTAGGCTCCCAAAAAGCCAGTACACACAGTAGAATCAAATCCCAATGCTTCTCAGTCAGCCCCCATTGTCAGTCACATTCAGAGAGTCCAGTTTGATCAC
>LOEQ01000657.1:628724-641913 GCA_001685075.1 Bramus lutescens | reverse complement strand
CTGCCTCTGCCTCCCAACTGCTGGGATTAAAGGGTGCACCACCACCGCCCGGCTTAGTGCACACACCTTTAATCTCTGAGCTCAGGAGGCAGAGACTGGTGGTCTTCATGAATTTGAGGTCAGCCTGGTCTACATAGCAGGTTCTAGGCCAGCCAGGGTTATGAGACCTTGTCTTACAGAAAAAAAAAAAGAAAAAAAAAAGTAGAAAAGGTTTAAGAAGCTCGGATATATACAACTAGAAATATTATACATCTGATAAAGTCGAGATTCATCAACACATGTTAAAATCTATAATATATGCAGAGATAATATGGGGAGGGTCCTTGCTGGCTCTACAGCAAACAGGGAAAACATCTGTGAAGAGACAAAAAAGAAACTCGGTTCAGCCCGATTCTGGTAACTGGTGCTGAGCCAAGACTTCCTGGAGTCTGACATCAGCTCATTTGTTTTCTTTTTTTGCTATATTTAAGCATAGAACAATTTTGAGAGAAAGTTTTCAGATAACAATCAACTCTGCTCTGTAAGTACAACAAAGCTTAAGACGTATTTACACTGAAGCTCTTCACAGAGTACATGTGACTTCATCCCTAAAATGAGTTCTACTGACTGAGAAACAGAGCTCAAGATTAGGGTCCAAGGAGAATGAGTGAGATTAATACAATGTCTGGCCCTAAGATAACCCGGAAGTCACCTGGGCTGCTGTAAATTGTACGAGGTGCCTGAGTCTTAGGACACAGAGTAGTGCTCTTGGCTTTAGGAGGAAGGGTCTGAGATAAGAGAAATATGAATTCTGGACGCTATGGGCAATCCTGGCTCCTCAGACAGCAAAGGATCACAGGCTATGAACTACACCCTTCCCCTGCATTCCAGGAGGAACAAGCTAAACCTCTCTTTCCTTTGAAGCTAACATTTGCACGTTTAAGCTTCCCAGCTTCTCCAGTGCTCGCTTGTGTGCCCAAGCCCTTTTTGTCCTTCAAACCAACACATAGGATAAATAGATCTCCAAAGTAATATTTATATGTTTGAGTTCTTAAGTTATCATGCAAAATAACAAACTTGTTGTAACACCTTCGTACATACATATAATAATTTGTTGCTCACAGCACCACGTCCCTCACCCTCTGTTACCCTCCCCACTCCCGCTGATTGCTTTCATCTCACAGCCTAGTTCCTCTGTTTTCATGTCGTAGATATCACATAGAAACTGGTAGCTAGGTAGCTGATAGAAAGATAATTCTGAATATTAGAGAAACATGGGGATGTCGGTCTTTTGAGGGTGTCTTACCTGGAATATCTATGTTTTAAGCAATTTGTGCAAATTTCCACCCAGCTCCACGGGCTTCATCCTGGACGGTTTCCCGAGGTACCCAGAGGAGGCCCAGTTTCTAGGAGAGCGTGGCTTTTTCCCAGATGCCGCTGTTGTAATACAAGTAGAAGATCAGGATATCTTTGACCGGCTCCTTCCGGCACAAGTTCAGAAGTGGAAAATGAAACAACGCAAGAAATCAGAACGGAAAAAACTCATCAAAGACTTGAAGGCAAAAATCAGGGTACATATCCAATACAGATATATGGGAATACAGCCGTTTATTGCCTTTTGGGGTCAATAAACTTCAGTCTTCACAAGAATGGAGTTTTGGGGTTTTAATGCCACAGTAAGCCTGAAAACATTTTCCATCAAATATTTCATCCTTTAATAAGAGTTGAAAATTATTTAAAGCTTTTTTTGTTTTAGTTTTTTTTTAGACAGGGTCTCTCTATGTGAACCTGGCTGTCTGGGAACTCCCTATGTAGATCAGGCTGCCCTTGAACTCAGAGATCGCCTGTCTCTGCCACCCAAGTTCCAGGTGTATTTGAAGCTGTTTTGATCGCCAACATGTTAATGATTCTCTTTCCAAACTCGTGGTGTCCAGGCCTCCCTCCATCAGGCACAGGAGCAGGCTGAAGGCGGCGGTGGAGGCAGCAAGTGCTGTAGAGAGCTGGAAGGCAGGGGATCTCGGCAGCTGGTGCCCCGAGCTCCCACCCACCACTGCGCCTATCCCCATTTGGGGGTCTTTGGGTTCACACCAGCACTCTCCTGCTGACCCACCAGTGGTTTCCTGGGTTTGTCTCTGTACTCTCCAGCTCACCCTTCCAGCCCCTCGCAGGCCAGTCTGTCCGAATCAAGTCATACCATGAGCGTCTGGATGTCCAGTCCTGTCCCACACCCATTTCCCGATGGTATTATTTTGACTGCAGTAAATGTAGGCCCTTCGCTGCAGCCGCCTTACCAGCCGCTTCCGGATTTCCTCCTCAGGGGATGCCTGAGTGCCATTGCACAGATCTTTCCGGGTTCCTGTTAGCTCACCCTTAAGTCGGTGGCACTGCCTGCCTGATTTGATACTATATTTTGAGAAGAATGCCTGCCCAAGGTAGTGCACACTTCTGGCAGGCACACTATAGTTAGTTAAACTCCAGGGAGTCCTGAGCCAACCAGAACCAAAACCGCGAGGACATGTGGACAGATCCACCGTGTTAGGTCGGAGGACCCTGCAAACAGGGCATGTCATCCTCCCTCTCTCAGGCCATCTCCAACATGCATGTACTTTCCTAAGAGGTACAGTTGTGTTTTCAAAGATGTGTCTTTATGGTAAAGAAAAGAGATTTCTGTAAAATCCAATGCCACCCCCATCCCAAAGAAGCAAATGTACAATACCTCTGAAGAAGGAGCTCGAGGCTACAGTGAGTGAGCCTGTGGGGGTGTTTACCCCTTGGGAGGGAGATAGCCCAGAAGGACTTGAATATATTCTGACAATCACCGCCGCTTGTTTTCCTGGAGAGTGTCAGTACCCTTCTACCACGCATTAACCCCAGCTGGAGAAGGTACAGCGATATGTAACGAGTGACTTTATCATTCTTTTGTTGTTGTTGTTGTAAACTTGTAAATGTTTCTTTGACAGGATGATATGGTTGCTAAGAGAAGAGCTGAACTTATCTCAGAGAGAGACAGAAAGAGGAGAGGGGACGTAAGTAGATGATTTTTTTAAAGCATAACACTATGATCTCAACAGTTGAAAAACACAGGATGTGTTTCAAAAGTCTACAAAAACTAACAGAGTTCACAGGGGAGTAGTGAGACAACGTATACTTTTGTTTCTTTTATTTTTGTCATGGTATATGCTATTTTAAATTACCTTTTTTATACTTATAATCAAAATACTGTTTTGTTTTGTTTTGGGACAGTCTCTCTATGTCACCCTGGCTGTCTTGGAGCTTGCTATGCAAAAGAGGCCAGACTTGAACTCACAGAAATCTCCTGCCTCTGCCTCCTAAGTTTGGTGATTAAAAGCATATGCCTCCACACCTGGCATGAACAAATAGTTAAAGAAACCACTAAAGACACTGAAGTATTCTTGTACAAAATACACAGCGCATTTTCATTTTTGGGATTTTCATCTCGCTTTGACACTTCCAGCTACCACCACAGAGACAGGCCGAAGGCACAGGAGTCAGGATAGATGGAGCCTATAAAGCTGACTTGGAACTGAAACGTTGGTTGTCTCAGGATATGAAATGAGATGGAGAGTCTGAATCATCGCAGTCAGACAGTGGGGACCGATGGTTTTGTTTTATCTTGGGAACAGTTATTTGCACATTAACCTAGCTGACCCCGGTACAGCTAAACCACTTAAGGGTTATACACAATGTTAGGTTTTGAGTGTGAAGTGTCCCCCACGGGCTCATGTATTTGAATGCTTGTACCCTAGTTGGGTCATTGTTCTGGAAAGTCGTGGGACCTTTTGTGGGTAGAACCTTACTACTGGAAATGAGTCGTTGAGGGTAGGCCTTGAGGCTAGAGTCCACCCTAACTTCCTGTCCACTCTTCCTGTTCCACCGAGAAGTGAAGGAGGTCAGGAGCCCCGGCTGCACACTGCTCTCACCATGCGGTCCCCTCCATAATGGACTATCCTCTCAAAGAGAAGAAGCGGCCTCTTCATGATTTGCCTTGACTAGCTGGCCTTCCTTCCTTCCTTCTTGTCTCCTTCTCTCCCTCCCTCTCTCCTTCCCTCTCTCCTTCCTTCCCTCCTTCTTTCTCTTCCTCTCTCCTTCCCTCCCTCCTTCCCTTCCTCCCCTCCTCCCTACGCCTTCTTTTTATCCACTGTAGGCGGAGACTGTTCGCTCATTTCCCGGCTGCCCAGAACTGAAATAATCACACAGAAACTGTATTAATTACAATACTGTTTGGCCAATAGCTTACATCTCAAATTAACCCATTTCTAATAATCACCACAAGGCTGTGGCCTACCAGTAAGGTTCTGGCTGGCGATTGGTGTCTTTCTCCTTTTGGTGGTTGGCATCTGTCTTTCTCCTTTGGCAGCTACGTGGCGTCTCTCTGACTCTGCCTATTTTGTATCTCTGTTCAGATTTCTCACCTGGCTTTACTCTACTAAGCCATTGGCCGAAATAGCTTCTTTAATAACCAGTGATAATAAGACATATTCATCGTATACAGAGGGGAATCCCACATCAATCCACTAGCATTCATTTCCCTCCATGCAGTAAGCAGGCAGTGACTGGCTTCTGTGCCTGATCTCAGTTCAAGAATTTCCAGGAGCCCTTCTTTTAAACTTCAGAATTCAGTCTGCTTAGTGTATTTCAAAAGGTGCGATACCTGGTTTTTGTTTTTTGTTTTTAGTTGCCAAAGAAAGAAGCTAGAAATTATACCTGCCCCCAAATCAGCAAATGACAAATACCCTTGAAAGTCACTATCACATATAGAAAGCACCTTAGGAAGGAGGGGCTGGACAGCTTCTACCCCTGCCCTTGCCTGCCTTCATGAGCTTCTTCAACGTCATCCACTTGAAGGTGGGGAGAAAAGGCACCTGTCAAGGAGTATGTATTAATTGAGGCATTTCTGTACTCCTTCCTCAGAGCATCAGGTGGAGACATCTTTGCTAATCTAGAACCTGGGGAGTTAGAATGCAAGAATCATCTATCCTCTTCCCCAAGGGCTGTCCTCTGGTTAACAAATTAAAATGAACAAAAAAGCAAAAAACTAAAAATAATCTTCACACATACTCCAAAAGAAGAGACGTGGAGAGGGGTCTAAAAGGCCCATATTGCTCTCTAAATGGAACCAGGGAGCAGCTTTGACGAGGCTGAGAGCAGAGCGCTCCACACACCTGCCAGCCTTCATCCTGTGCCAGCTTTTCAGTGGGCTCTGGAGTGAGAGGCTTCTGTTTGTTCTTGGCAAGTGTCTCAATGTAGAGGGGTCACCCTTGAGTTAACTGGGTCCCAACATGCCAGAAAGGAGTCTTTAAACAGTGGTGAGTTATCTGAGGCACCCACGCTCCTTTCACATTTTCAAATGATGATGAGGAGACCACTGAAAAGCACACCAGAAAACCATGTATGTAGATAACTCAATAGGACATCAGAAGATGTTTCCCCGGCAGCACCATTGCCCCACAACACACTTAATCGTTTGCATTTCGGAAATAGTTTTGTATCTACTCAAATACTTCAAATTAGATGTTGGCCTCAGCTCCCTCCACCACAGTGAGAGTGGGTGTTGGCAGCACACCTGACTTACCATCTTAAAACTGACTGGGGAACATATGCAGACAAAGACTTCTTCGCAGGAGTGAAAACTTAGTAGCAGGTCTGCTCCAGCAGCCCAGTGACTGCTTCTGTTGATCCCGCAGGAAACGTTGCCACCTTGTGGAAATTCTGTCTCAGAGTGTGATTAAAGGGTGCTCTAACGATTTCCCAGATCTCTCTGGAATCCCTGCCCTCCTTTCCACTGGCTCTGCCGCTGGGCCTGCTCTAGAATGTGGGTCTCTTCTGTTATGTTGGGTAGCCATGAGAAGGAGAAATCAGCCAGAAGATGAATCAGCAAAACCACTAGGTATGCCCGGGTGAGCAATATCAGAAGTACAGACCCCGTGTGTACAGTGACAGGAAAGCCCAAGTCAGAGGTCAAATAATACTGAAGCAGGGCTCAGGGCCAAGACCATCTCTGGCAGCTTCTCAAGAGACGGAAGAGGTCCGAGTGCAAGCCCAAAGACTGACACACACATGACATTTTGGAATAAGTTGGAGACTTAGATTTAAGATGTTGAAAACAAGTAGTTCCGAATAGAAGCTCCATGTCCAGAACTGGAAGGCAGTCTCACCCTGACAGAGCAATAATAGGAACCAGGCAATCTGAATAATGTTCATGAGTATCAGAAAGCCCTCAGAGCTCAGGCAAGTGTCTCACTTCTTCCTTGCCCCCTCTCTAATTCACAAGCATTAGAATCATAACCTTCATCACCATCTTACATAATCTTCTACCCAGTCATTTCCCCAGTTTCTTCCGTTGGCTGACAGAACATACCCCAAACTTAGTGCTGTTCTGTGAGACCATAGATTTTGTGTATTTTCTGTATATATGCTGGCTTAGGCTTCCTCTCTCCCCTTTGGGGCCATCTTTAGATTATTTGAATATATTTGAATAATATTTTTTAGATCAGGTCTCTCTATGTAGCCCTGGCTGTCCTGGAATTCTCTGTGTAGACCAGGCTGACCTGGAACTTACAGAGACCCTTCTGCCTCTGCCTCCCGAGTGCTGGGATTAAAGGCCATTGCCCAGCCTTGGATCTCTTTTAGTTTTCTATGGCTTTGGGGTTATAGCTTTAAGGTCTGTTTTCAGTGATTACTCTAGTCATATATGTGTGTGTATACATATATATCCATATATTATATATTGTGTATATATTGTATGTATATATAATTCCATGGAATTAAACCATGGTTCTATCAGATTGTCTGCTATGAATATTCTTAAGATCTTGGCCTTTTCTTTTGAGGAAGAAGGTTTATTTTGGCTTAATGGTTCCAGAGGGTTAGAGTCCATCGTGATTGGGAATCATGACAGGAGATCAGGAAGCCAGAGACCACACACAGGAAGCAGAAGGATTGAACTGGAAGTGAAACAAGGCTATAAAGTCTCAGAACCTGCCCCAGTAGTGAACTTCCTCCATCAGTGTTTCATAACTTCTCCAAATGGTGCCCACTAGGGACCAAGTGTTCAAACACATGAACTACAGGGACATTTTCCTTTCAGATCACTACAGCCTTCTCAGTTAGATTGCTTACTAGGTATTTGCTGTTTTGAAACTGTTGAGAATGAGACTTTTTTCTGATTTCCTTCTCAGAAAGTTCATTATGCACTCACACACACACACATACACACACATACATGTGTACATGCACAGATCTTCACCTTTTAAAGTAGAGTTGATCTTACAGCACAGTTACTTGCCAAATTCATGTGCGATGAACTACCACATAGACTGGGGGTGTGGATTAGTTGCAGCCTTATCGAGTGGGGCTGGATTCTGTAGTTGAATTTTTTTATTTTTCATCTTTTTGGCCACCAGCTCAAAAATCACAGCATGGAGACTTATCATTACTTATGAAAGCTCTACCTTAGCTTATACTTGTCCCACTAGCTCTTATAACTTTAATTAATCTGCTTTTATTAATCTACATTTTACCATGTGACTTTTCACCTTTCTTTCATTCTATATGTCCGATTCCCTCCATGTCTCATTGGTGTCTCCTCTGTGCCTCAATTGTCTCCTGCTACTTTCTCTCTCTGCCCGGAAGTCCTGCCTATACCTTCTCCTGCCTATTGGCTATTCAGCTCTTTAAACCTATCACAGCAATAGATCTTCACACAGTGTAAAAATATCCCACAACATTTCCCCTTGTCTAAACAAGAAGGAAAAGTTTTATCTATAACATAGTAAAGCTATGTACAATAAGAACAATTATCAGATAAGAATTATAATCACAATGTTTAGTTCATATATATTTGGCAAATTTGGAGAAAGTACTGTATTCTCTATCCTAATTGTATTACCACCTAAAAATATCTTTTTAGACCTAAAACATCTTAGATAAACAACTTAAGCTTTTATGTTTCTCAACCTTATAAACTTTATATATCTTATGTAAGTTTTTTTCTGAATTTGGTAACAAGGAAAACTGTATACTATCTAGTCTAGAAACCCAAGAAGGCTATAATATTACTTGAGTAAACAGGAAGTGCAGAGAAAGCAACTTCCAAAACTATAGAAACGACAGAAACAGCTGGCTGACTGGAGAGTTACCCAAGGTTTCTCTATAACATTGGGGAATTCATCTTCAACCTACAGGCCTAGAATATCTGACAGACTTTTCTGTAAAGCTAGAATTTTGAAGGACTATACTACCTTGTCTTGACAAGGTTCAGGAGTCACTTTCTTTTGTGTCCTGATTGTCCAGTTAGGACAGCACACTGTCTGCAGTCAAAGCAAGGGCAGTTTCTTGTCTGGTGAATTACTTTGCCACAATAAGAGCAAACTCCATATGGAGATTCTTTGATGACTACCATCCTTTTCTGAAGTAGATTGGTGCTGCCAGGAGCAAGCACATGGCACTTTCATGAAATTCTTATTATTAAAACATTATAAATGCTATATTCTATAGGTCTCTGAAGTATTTGAAGATTATTTATTTATATAAAGTTTATTTCTTTATGGCCTTGAAAACATACCAAATATGATGACAAGTTTATTGTTATAGATGATTAATTACTTACCTTCATTTCTTAATTATCCTAAATGGTTTATAATAATAGCTTTGAAAGTCTAGAATTTACATTGTAATTTTAAATGAGCTGCATAGGTACAATATTTTAAATAAGGATAGAAACATATATAGAGTATAACAAAAATAACCTTAAATTTATATCAGTATGCAAAAATATGTTAAATAAGAGTAGAAACATAGGTAGAGTATGTTCTAACAAAATAACTTAAAATTTGTGTCATTATACAAAAATCCATACAAATATTTGAGATTAATAGTTGCTTTCTGGTTAAAAGTAGATTCAATAATCAACCCTTTTAGCCTAATATTCCTATATACCCCCTTTTTTCCAGAAATGCATCCTTGAATCTTAGCTCCCTTGCTTAGTTCCCTCCCTTCCTAACTAACCCAACAATGACAAACATTCATAACCCACTGAAAGAACAAAACCCAGCTACCCCACCTCTTGGGAATGTGGGCATCATGTTCTCTAGGAGGCTTCCTGTTGTCTTGAGCAATGACATATTTAGAGGGTCCTGAAAAAATGGAATGCTAGTCAAGTCCTGGGAGAGCTGGCTGTATTAGTTTTTGTTTAGTTTCTGCATGATGGAAAAGTGTAGAGCTTATCCAAAGTCTGGCTGGAGTAGTCTGTGAGGCTGGACCATCTCAGCTAGCAGCTTTAAAGTTGTTCTGGATGCAGAATTTTGAGGAAATTCTAACAGAAGCATTTTGAGAGGCTGGATCATCTGGGCTATGTCTTCATTGGTGTCTGGTCCTTTTTTTTTCTAAAAGCAAACTTTTAAAGGTAACATATATATGTACACTAACACAAGTATGGAATATATGGTGTGTACAAGTCAGTTAAAGATGATTTCTTTTGTTTTGTGTTTGAGCAGGTAAAAGGAATCTGTCAACTTTATAAGTCCATTTGGACTGTATAACCAAGCTGTAAAATTAATTTCCAGCCATGCTATAATATGGCATGCAATAAGTCATGAAGACTCTGAAGCCAGTAAGATTTATCTTGTTACATCTAGTCTCAGAGCTGTTCCCAAAGTAGAGGGATCAGCATACATGTAGTCTTTCTTGATTTCTGTTTTCATTTCTATAGCCAAAATTTTCAAGAGGTACCCCCAAGTCAAATCTGATCTTTGGAAACAAAGGCACAAGCTCTCCCCCAGTGCAACATATTTTCTGATGTCCATTTTGAAGTTAAGACATACCTAAAATATATAAGTTGGTTTAATTTAGAAGTTTCCATAATTCAATATCTCTTGGCAACTATTGGTTTTTGAACACTAGCATTTAAAAAATTCAAAGTCAACCAAGCACCATACAGGCTCCAGATGCCCTGTGTATTTCCCATCTTTACACGGCTTGTTTTTTATATTACTTTACTCTCTTTAAAGACTTCATTATTTTTTATAACTATATATACCCATTTTCTTTCATCAGCATCTAAGTGCATTTTGTGTCTAGATCTGGCTTTACTAAGCACCTGCAGTATTCTCTGACCATGTGAAACAAATTTTAAGCTGCCATGTCAGCCACTGTGTGACTTAGCTTAGCACATGGCATTGACTCATGGCACTGGTGGCTGGCTCCAGCCCACAGGAAGTGGCTGGCAGCAACACCTCTGTGTGTTGGACACCAGCCCACCTGAGAGACCGCAGGTCTGGAAACCCACATGTGGCTCCGTGTCCAGAACTTTTCTTGGTTTTCTCAGCCCCTATGTTTGGGCATTTGAGCTTCCACATTGGATGCCATATGTAACAGGATTTTTCTTTGGGCTCTCAGCTCAGAAATAATGACATGGAGACTTATTTTTAATTATGAACGCTTGGTCATAGCTTAGGCTTGTCCCAGTAGCTCTTATATATAGTGATATTTTGTTTATGATCTAACAAATAAAGCTTTCTTGAAGATCAGAGTGAAAAGTTAGTCGTACTACTCAGCCATATAATCCAGGCATTGGTCACCCACACCTTTAGTCCCAGCAGCCACACTAGTTAGCCGTATAATCCAGGCATTGGTCACCCACACCTTTAATCCCAGCAGCCACACTAGTTAACCGTATAATCCAGGCAGTAGTGGCCACACTTTTAATCCCAGCAGCCACACTAGTTAGCTATAGAGGCCAGGTGGTGGTGCTGTACAACTTTAATAACAGCACTAGAGAGGAATAAAAACCAGAATGAGACAGGAACTCACTCTCTTTTCAGTCTGAAGATTTCATAGAGGTAAGAGCTCTCTAGTGGTGGGTTGCTTTGTTTTTCTGATCTTCAGGTTGAACCGGTATCTGTCTCTGAGTTTTTATTATTTGTGCTACTCTTATAATTTAAATTAACCTGCTTTTATTAATCTATGTTTTACCATGTGGCTTTTTACCTTTTTCCATTCTGTATGTCTGTCTCCCTCCATGTCTCGTTGGCGTCTCCTCTGGGCCTAGATTATCTCCTCCTCCTTCCTCTCTCTGCTCGAGAGTTCCACCTATACCTCTTCCTGCCTAGCTATTGGTGATTCAGCTCTTTATTAAACCACTCATAACAAATTACAACAGGCTTAAATTCCCAACATCATAAAAAAGCATATATAATTGAAAGTAAAACACAGTTCCTCACTTGCATATAATTTAATTGTCTAGAAGGTGTATTAGTGACTTCTGTTTCTGATAACACCGAGACCAAGGCAACTTACAAAGGAAAGCATTTAATTGGGCTTACTGTTTCAGTAAAGTTCATGGTGGGAGAATGAAGGCATGGAGGCAAGAATAGGTCAGCCGAGAACTCTCTCTAAACTAAAAAGGAAGACACAGGGAGTGCACTAGGAATGGCATGAATCTTTTAAAACCTCAAAGCCCACCCCCAGTGACATTACCCCACACACACACACACACACAAGGCCACATCTTCTAATCCTTCCCAAACAGTTCCACCAACTGGGGACCAGAATTCAAACATAGGAGCCTATGTGGGGATCATTTTCATTCAAACCACCATAGAAAATCTAAGATGGTTGGTTGCAGTAAAATTGGTTAGTGCTAGTTCTGCCAGCTTCTCATGTACCCATTGCATTTGTTTGCCCTGTAAGGAAAGAACATAGATAATTCCTAAAGAAATTAAACAAGATGACTAGAGATGCTAGTGCCACAGAGTGCTGACTGGCACCTCCCCTCATTGGGCAAGACTCAGACTTTCTGCCTCTTCTCATCTTCCCTTCATAAATTCAAATATGAGGGCTAGAGAGATGGCTCAGTGGTTAAGAGCATTGCCTGTTCTTCCAAAGGTCCTGACTTCAATTCCCAGCAACCACATGGTGGCTCACAACCATCTGTAATGGGGTCTGGCACCCTCTTTTGGCCTTCAGGCATACATACAGACAAAATATTGTATACATAATAAATAAATAAGTAAATAAATAAATTCAAATATGATACAACATTACTTACATCCACAGATCCATAGTTCTCTGAAATGATCTATCTAGTCTTTTGTTTATTAAAAATAAGCTGCAAAATAAGATTACCATATCCTTGAGAAAAGTGATGAGCAAAAAAGAAAATGCTGTGAATGAGCAGAATCATTGGTCAAAAACTTAAGCTGCAGTCCAGAGAATGTCACTAAATATTAAAAAGCTTCTAATTGTCCTCAGGAATTTTGACAAAGAAACTTATGCCATAAAATAAACACTAGGGCTGGTGAGATGGCTTAGTGGATAAAGACGCCTGCTACCAAGCCTGCCAGGCTGAGTTCAATCCCAGCACCCACATGGTGGAAGGAGAAGACAGGTTCCTGTAAGTTGTCCTCTCACCTCCACACATGTGCCCCCAACACAGACACAAAACCAATCAATTAAATGTAATTTAAAAAAAAACAGGATGCTATGAAAACTCAGAGCAAGCAAAAAGGCCATTGTATCCAAAATTATTTAAAATAAAGGTAAATACAAAAGTAAAAAGAAATCAGATTTCCCAAACAAAAGACAAAAATGCAAGAAATAGGAAACAATTAAATATCTATGGGTCAGGATAGGAGGTCACACCCAAGCTAGTGTCTAGAATTGTGGGGGAGATAATCCAAGAAATACCAGAAGGAAATGCCCCACTGTCAATAACAGCAGTGTGCCCTGAAAGAACAGAACATATGAAATACATGCATTAGACAAAGCTACATTAAATGTGAGAATGGAAAGAATAAAGATAAGACCACAACTATTTCTGAAGTTTTTGTTTGTTTTTTGAAAGTGGTGCCACATGCCTTTAATCCTTTAAGAGTCCAAGGAAACACTAAAAGAAGACCCCAGACTCAAATAAATGTAAGAGCAAAGAGCATCAATTATACCAGCATACGCAAGGTCATTCACCTATACAAAATGGCAATGACCCCAAGAGGAGCATGCAGGCTCCTTTTAAACACAGCTAAGGGGAGTTTTAGGGACCATTAGGACATCTCAAATATGATTGGTTAAGCAGGCTATAGCTACATTTTTAAAATTGATTTTAGAGAGCTCTACATTTTTCTCTGCTCCTTCCTTGCTTCTCCCCTCCCCACTTCAACCCTTCCCCAAGGTCCCCATGCTCCCAATTTACTCA
>LOEQ01000657.1:611323-622043 GCA_001685075.1 Bramus lutescens | reverse complement strand
AGGATGGCCCAGAAAGCCGGCATTTTAAAACAGCACAGCTTTTTTCTTGCTATGGCTGAAAACCAAAAAGCATGTGGTCAGATTTTCATCAACATCATTTAAGTGTTTTATGGCAGGGCTTCATAAAAGAGCTGCAAGATTTTGCAGCTAAAGCTGAGTCAGGAAGCCTCTCTTAAATGAGAGCACTTGACTCTAGCAAGCAGACCCCACCTGAGAAAATGTTGCTATCAATAAGCCGTGCTTAATTCTTCTTTTCTGTCTAAAATTACTTTTTAGGCTTTATGTGGATGCAGTTGCCCCACGTTGGGCGCCATTTATTGTGAGGGAGCAGGCCACTTGTTTGTCCCAGCTGCCCAGCTAGCTTACACCCGAAATAACCACACAGAAGCTGTATTAATTAAAACACTGCTTGGCCATTTGCTCTAACTTCTTAAAAAGAGGGGGAAGTGGTGTGGGACCATGGTCTGTATTCTGTCCATTATATTTTAAATAAATGCTGATTGGCTAGTAGTCAAGCAGGAAGTATAGGTGGGACAACCAGACAGGAAGTAGAGGTGGATCAATGAGAACAGAATTCTGGGAAGAGGACGCAGTCCTGGCCCAAATCACAGAAGAAACAAGATGTGACTGCCTTGCTGAAAAAGGTACTGAGCCGCATGGCTAACACAGATAAGAATAATGGGTTAATATAAGTTTTAAGAGTTAATAAGAAGCATGAGCTAATGGGCCAATCAGTTTATAGTTAATGTAGACCTCTGTATGATTTCTTTGGGACTTAACGATTGCGGGAACTGGGCAGGACAGAAAACTCAGTCAACAGTATCTTAGTTTTGTGATATTTCAAAAGAATATTTCAGGGCAGGAGGCCCTTTGTCACAGACCAAGAGCAGCCTGGATGCCTCCCAGGTCAGGATGGGTTTATCTCCCTATGGACAGCCCCTTGTAAAGCCAAAAGATACCTGCCTTATGTGATTAGTCACCAGCTGTGTATATGCTGTAACGGAAACACTAAATATATCAGGCTTTATTGTTTCTCTTACCAGGAAGAATTTGAGAAGGTTCTGGTACCAATAATTACAGTTAATGGGGCTAGAAAACTTCACATTGTGCAATATGTATTGAACTTGAAATTGAAGCCCCTCGTGGAAAACCGTGCAAGCATTTTTGAGAAGTGTTATCCAGTGTCCCCACACCTTGCTCATAAAATGCTGGCCTTCACCTACAAATACATAAGCTCATTTGGCTACTGGGACCCTGTAAAGGTAATGTCAGACAATCATCTGAAAACCATCATGCTTGTTTCTTTAAGTTGTTTAGGAAGACGTCGTCGTTTTGAAAAGTTGTAAATATTGTATAATGCAATTATAAAAATTTTAGGGAGATAAAGCAGAGTCATCTAACTTTCTTTGCTTTTGATTAAAAAAAATACATAACACGGAACTGGCATTCTGTGCCTCTGCACCGAAAGTCTGTATCCCTAGCATTTACTCCCAGTCAGCCAGGAATTGCATTCCACTGTAAGAAAGAAGGCCAATGCTGATGATACTATTGGCGAATTACTCTTCTGCATGCCTCTCAAAGGGAAGCAGTGTGACTGTCTTGGTGAAGAGGCACTTTGACCACCACAACATTCATAAGGAAAAGATTTAATTGGGGCTGGCTTACAGTTCAGACATGGTGCTGGAGAAGGAGCTGAGGTCTGCAGGCAGCAGAAGGAGTCTGTGTCACATAGCTTGAGCACAGGAGACCTCAAAGCCTACCCTCAATACTGACACACTTCCTCCAACAAGATCACACATACTCAAACAAAGCCACACTTCCTAATAGTACCACTCCCTATGATGGCCATTGTCTTTTAAAGCACCATAGGGAGTAAACTATTTTACACCACTCTGCCATATTCAGGAAGGATGGTGCTTGACTCTCTGATGCTGTAAAAAGATCTTCAGACCTAACATCAGTTAGTTATCCACTCTTCCTACCCCATTCCATACCCACACCTTAGGCTGTCTTTGGTGGGTGTTTTACATTCTGTGGCTGTTGTCAATGGTGTGATGGGATTTTGTCTGTACAAAAATGTGGAAGAACTCTGTCTGAACTAAAAGATAACCTGGCAGAGCCGCCTGTATTGCCCATTTCCGATACTGAGGTAAAACTTGAGACAGAGCAGGTTAACCAATGTGATTTATTTTCTAGTAGTTCTAAAGGCCTCCCATCCAAGTACTAACCAGGCCCAATCCTACTTAGCTTCAAGATCAGGTACACTCAGGGTGGTGTTGCCATAACCCAATAGTTGTAAAGGTTAGAAGTGTTTCTAAAAGTTTTCATCAAGGTGTTGACAGATGGTCTCCCCTGCCTTGTCTAGCAGTTGGCTGCCTTCTCATAGTGTCCTCATGTGGAGCTTTTTCTGCGTATGCTCATTCGTGTTTCTGCCTCCTGTTATAAGGCCCCCATCCTACTGCTTATCCTTTTGCCCTCATTTGACCTTACTTGCCCTCATTAAGATCCTCATGCAATCACATGGGCAATAAGAGTTTCAAGATAAGGGAATTGTACAGGAGAGGGGCAATGCAATCCACAATACCATTTTAGAAGTGGGTCTGCTTGTCAGGATAAATGAGTTTGTGAATGAGTATAACAATCTCATACCCTCGGTCAGAAACAGTCAATAAAACGTGAGTCATTATGCAGGAAGTAGAACTGTAATTGTCATAAACTCAAACCAAGTAGAAACATTGTATAGACTTAGATGATATCTAATAACCTGCACTTTGAATACAGTTGCTTTGTTAATATTTATAATTAAAAGTTTTCTTATTATGTAATAAATATTGTGATCTTATACTTTACAATTTTCAGATATATTGAAGGAAATGCTTTATAAATTAAATCTAACTTGTGAATTTAATCATATTACAGCTAAGCGAAGGAGAGACGATCAAGCCTGTTGAGAATGCAGAGAACCCTCTTAACCCTGTCATCCATCGTCAGTATATTTATTTTTTATCTAGTAAACAAACCAAAGAAAAATTTATGATGAACCCAATCAAATACATCCGGCAACCCAAACCCAAAGCTTCTATGCCTGTCAGAATTATGATTGTGGGGCCTCCCAAGTCAGGGAAAACTACAGGTAAGTATGTCTGTCTTTGTTCCTCAAGCATCAAGGGAGCTCTGAAACCCAGCACTAAGTCACCAGGAGCCAGTCATAAAGTCCAGGGGTTTCCATGGTTCCTGTGATAATTTGCATCCCCAACAACAATATAGAAAAAGATTCCTTTTTCTCCATATCTTTACTAGAATTTGTTTTTTTAAATAATAATTATTAAGGCTGGATTGAGATGAGATCTCAATATAGAAATTACTAGTTACAAGTATTTTATGGGGGACTCTTACTTCTTTGTCATCAAGGATGTTGGTCCATAATTTTTATTTTGTTATTTTTTTCTTGTTTTTATTAGGTTTAGTACAGGGCAATATTAGCTTCATGTAATGAATTTATAAGGGTTCTTTCTCTTTTCATTTGAGGAAATACTTTGAGAATAACTTGCATCAATTATTTTTTAAAATTTAAAATAATTTTAACCATGGATCCAGTACTGGGCTTTTCTTCTTTGGAGATTTTTTATTACTGCTCCAGTCCCATTCTTGGTTGTTGATTTACTTTGGTTTTCCACTGCCTCTTGATTAAAATTTGGTAGTTTATGTATCCAGAAATTCATCCATTTCATCTAGATTTTCTAACTCACTGATGTATGCAGGGGCCTTTGGAACCTCCGTGACCAGCAGAGAGGTAATCTGTGGGAGGCAAGAAGGTAGCTCAGCTCAACACAACAGTAGCTGGTGTTAGTTCAAAATTCTGGAGTCTGACCCCGAGTAGTCTGTTTTAGGTATAGTTAACCACAGCACAATTTTGTGAAAACTTATTATTGTGATAATTAACTCAATACCATGTGCACAACAAAGATTACAGAGATCTCTTTGAGGAACAAAGTAAGTAAATACAGATCAGGCTTGACTCAAATGAAACTCATTGTAAAGTCCATGAAGGTGGGTTCTAAAGATGGACTTGCATAAAACAAGTTTATGATAAGAGTCTGGGGGAGGATCCCATGTGGTCTCTAGCCACATAGATAGTGGAAAAGTCACCAGGCTATTAACCACATCTGCTCCCAGCTTCTGGTCAGAGAGCAGGTTATACAAGGAATGACCCTGTGTGTTTAACATTCAGGGTCCCCTAGTGCTTATCTATGACCTAAAGACCTCCATGCCCCCTACGAACATACATATTTTCAAAATGCTCCCTAATTATCCTATGAATTACAGAGGATCTGTTGGAGTATCCAGCTTCATCCCTACTTTTATTTATTTAGGTTTCTCCATCTTCTGCTTGCTTTATCTAAGGGTTTGTCATTTTGTTTATCTTTTGGAAGGACTGACTCTTTATTTCACTAATGCTTTGTGCTGTTTAGTTTCTATTTTGTTTATTTCTGTCTTGGTTTTTGTTATTTCTTTCCATCTGCTGGTTATGGCTTTAGTTTATTCTTAGTTTTTTAAGAGTGAGATACACGTTAGGTTTTTCCATTTATATCTCTGGCTTTAAAGTGTAAACACTCTAGTAGGAGGTTGCTCATTTGTGTCCAGCCACTTAGACCCAAAATAATCACACAGAAACTATATTATTTAAATCACTGCTTGGACAATCACTTAAGTATATTGCTAGCTAGCTCTTACATCTAGAATTAACCTATTTATATTATTTTATATTTTACCATGAGGCTCATGACCTACCAGCAAGGTTCTAGCTGGCAGCTTGCGTCTTTCCCCTCTGGCGGCTACATGGCCTCTCCTGACTCTGCCTTCTTTCTCCCAGCATTCAGTTTAGTTTTCCCTGCCTAGCTCTATTCTGCCCTATCACAGGCCAATGCAGCTTCTTTATTCATTAACCAATAAAAGCAACACGTATACAGAAGGACTTTCCACATCAAAACACTCATAGCTACAAGTTTTCCTTATGGTACTGATTTTTATGATTTTGGTTTTTTGTTTCCATTTCCCACAGGTCCTGGCGGTTGCATTTCCATTTTCGTGTGACTCTACAATCTTTTCCTGTTTCCCTTTTCTTTCTTTCAGTGGTACCATTTTCATTAGAAACATGGCTGATCTCTAAGTGTTTGTATAATTCATGTAGCCATTCTTCCTGTGATTTCTAATGTTTTCCCTTCTGACTTGAGACACTGAGAGTTATCTCAGTTTGCAAATGTTAGGAATTACTTTGCAGCCTCATGCACAATCTATTTTGGAAAAACTTCCATGTGCTAAAAAAGAATATATACTATGCCTCAGTTGGTGTCTGCTACATACATCTGCCTTGTAGCAGTGATTCTCAACCTGTGGGTTGCAACCCCATTGGGAAGAACATATCAGATATTTACATTATATTTCATAACAGTAGCAAAATTACAGTTATAAAGTAGCAACAAAAAATAATTTTATGATTGGGGGTTGTCTTAGGGTTTCTATTGCTGTGAAGAGACACCATAACCACAGCAGCCCTTATAAAGGAAATCATTTAATTGGGGCTTCCTTACAGTTTCAGAGGTTTTGTCCACTATCATCATTGTGGGACACATGACAGCATGCAAGTAGACATGGTGCTGGAGAAGAAGCTGAGAGTTCTACATCTTGATCTGCAGGCAGCAGGCAGAAAATTGACTTGAGTTTCTGAAACCTCAAAGGCTGCCCCTACCATAGCACACTTCCTCCAGCAAGGCCATGCCTACTCCAACAAAAAACACACCTCCAAATAGAGTCACTTCATATGGGTTCACACAGCACAAGGAACTGTATTAAAGGGTCACAGCATTAGGAAGGTTGAGAACCACTGATCTACAGTATACTGTAACTCTGGTGTTATTTTGTTGACTTTTGCTGACAGTGAGCTACTGAAGTGACCCACTATTGTTGCATTGGGCCGATCTTTCACTTTATGTCACATAGCGTTGACTTATGGAAGTGGGTGCTCTGATGTTATGCACATCATTGTATCTTCCTGATGGATTGTTCCCTGCTAGTCACTTTCTTATCACCGTGTCAAATACCTGGCATACCTCACACCCCAAACATTCAGTAACTTCCCAAAACAGTGCCATCAGCTGGTGACCAAATGTTCAATACATGAGTCTATTGGTGACATTTTACATTTAAATCACATTAGTCCTTTTATTTTTAAAAAAAAAATAATTATTTGAGAATTTAATGCAGTGTGTGTTGGTCACACTCAGATCCACTACCCTCCCAACTTAGTGCTGTAGTGGGTTATCCACCAGAAAAGACTCTTCGGACATGGCTTTAAGCCAGTAGAAAGTCTTTATTAGCCAGTTTTTGTTTTCATTTTGCCTGGTGGGGATGTCTATGTGATGAATGTTGGGGCCTGAATGGCTCTTCCATTGTGGTGTCAGTTGAGCTAAGATCTGGAGCCTATTAAGTGAATAACAGTCTTTTTTATCAATATGACATAACCGTTGTCTCTTCTAACTAATTTGGCTTCAGTTCTGTTTGGTCAGATATGAATATAGTTACTCTTGTTTGCTTTCAGATTTCTTTGCTTAGACTATTATTTTCTATCCTTTCATCTGTCTAAGTACACCTTGGCTGGTGAGAGTGAGTTTCTTGTAGGCAGCAAACTGTTAGGACTTGTTTTAAGTCCAGTCAGTCAAACTATGCCTTTGAAAGGCATGTGGTGCTCCTGCCCTGCTTTGTTTCCATTCTAGTTGTTTCGAACAATCTGTATCCATTTCTGCCTTAATTGTGCTAGAGTTGGGATGCTTTCCTGAATTGGCAGTATTTGATTTGTTCCTAATTCTCAGTTGCTTATCTACTCTTCAGGTGAAATTGATTCTTTCCTGCCCCCTGAGAATCGTGCTTGTCTCCTCCAATTCCTCTCAAGTATCAGGACTCCCTTATTCATGCTTATCTTGGGAGGTCTTTCTCTTTCTATTGTGAAGGATGATTTGGTTGGATACAATCATCTATTTTCTTTCAAGATGTGAAGTTCTTCACTGAAACCCTCCTGGCCTTTGGAGTTTCTTCTGAGAAACATTTATGTGTGACTTGACGCTTCTCTCATAAAGATTTTAATATTATTTCTTTGTTCTGTACTTGAATTATAATGTTTAATTATATTTTTTGTTCTGATTATGTCTAGTTGGGATTCTGTCTTCTATAATTAGCCATCTCTATCTTTCCCAAGACTTGACAAATTTCCCATCATTATTTCACTGATGGGTTTTCTGGGCCTGAATTACCCCTTGTCTGTACTGATTAAACTCTTTAAATGGCCCTTTTATAGTGTCCTACAGATCTGGAGTGTCTTGTCTAGTCTTTCTTAATTTTATTTATTGTTCTCTGAATATAATAATTCACCAATTTCAGTTTTCAAGTTCTGGTGTTCTTCCACTTAAGTTAAGCTGTTGCTGATTCTTTCAGTCATTTCTTTTAAATTTGATTTATTGAGATTTGCATTTCCAAGATTTCCAATTGGTTATTTTCTAGCATATTTCTCTCTCTCCCTCTCTCTTATGAATTTATCTTTCATATGCTTTGTTGTCTTCCTTAATTCACCCATTTATTGGTATCCTTTTTAATTTATTGATGTTTTAAACATCATTCTTTTACATTCTTTGTCCAGGGATCGGGGGAGTTGCCTCAGTGGATAAAGTGTCTGCCTTGCAGGCACAGGACTTGAGATCAAGCTCCAGAATCCATCTCAAAAATCAGATGTGATTGTGCACATTTTGTAATCCCAGCATAGAGAGGCAGAGACAGATAGAACCTCGAGGCTCCCTGGCCAAGCAGTCTTGCCTACTTGGAAAGATCTGGGCCAGTGACAGATCCTGCTTCAAAAGACACACACACATGCGCACACATGCATGTACACACACACCCATACACACATACAAGGTGGTGAGGAAGAGAAAGAGGGAATCTGAAGAATGAAATGAAACATGAGATCCTCTGACCTTCACACACATACACACACACACACACACACACACACGCTCATGCATGACAAAAGAATTGTATTCTAAATGTTTACAAGACAATGGTATTTAACAAGCACAACAGAATGTACTCATCTGAAATAAAATTCCATCCCAGGGCTAAAAACATAGACAACAATCTGACTTCTCACCTCTCTAATGAAATAGAAAGTAACTTTTAACACAATGACTAATTTTGAAAGCACCTTTAGTTTTACAATTTGAGCAGATTTGGTTCCAGAGTTTGAAGGAAAACTGAGGTTCAAGATCTGGGATTTCACCTGCTCCTTGGGAACAGTCACCGCAAACTTCTCTCTCAGCTAATGACCTCTACCTCTCTAGTCAATGGCCTCTATCTATTATATTCAATGACCCCTATCTCTCTATTCAATGACCTCTATCTCTCTATTCAATGACCTCTATCTCTCAATTCAGTGACCTCTATCTCTCTATTCAATGACCTCTATCTCTCAATTCAAAAACCTCTATCTCTCTATTCAGTGACCTCTATCTCTCAATTCAATGACCTCTATCTCTCTGTTCAATGACCCCTATCTCTCTATTCAATGACCTCTATCTCTCAATTCAAAAACCTCTATCTCTCTATTCAATGACCTTTATCTCTCTGTTCAATGACCTCTATCCCTCTATTCAATGACCTCTATCCCTCTATTCAATGACCTCTATCTATTCTATTCAATGGCCTGTATCTATTCAATGATCTCTTTATCATAGTGGGCTTTGGTTCCTCTCAGCTATAAAGTTATAATTCAATTTTTCATACCACTGACACATCAAATAAACTCACAGGAAAAAATTCTTTCTCCTCTTATGTAGTAAGGAGGCTGTTTGTTCATTTCCTGGCCACCCAGACTCCTGAAATAACCACACAGAAACTGTATTAATTAAATCACTGCTTGACCTATTAGCTCTAACTTCTTATTGGCTAGCTTTTACATTTTAATTTAACCCATTTCCATTATTTTATATTTTACCATGAGGCTTATGGCCTACTCACAAGGTTCCAGCATGTCTGTCTCTGGCAGTGGCTCCATGGCTTCTCTCTGACTTTGTCTTCTTCCTTCCAGCATTGAGTTTACCCCCCCATTCTGCTCTACCCTATCACAGGCCCAAAACATCTTCTTTCTTAACCAATGGTATTCACAGCATACAGAGGAGAACCCCACATCACTCCTAAGCTAAAAAACCTCTATTAAAATGTAAAGTAGGGGTTTAGAGAATGGCTCAGCAGTTCTTTCTGGAGGACCTGGGTTTGATTCTAGACACACACATGGTAGCTCACAGTCATCTATAACTCCAATCCCAGGGCATCTGAAACCTTTTTCTGACCTCTACAGGTGCTGCACACACATGGTGCAACAACACACATACAGGCAAAGCACCCATACATGTAAAATAAATATAAAGTCAATAAAACAAAATGTAAATTATGCCTTTGTAATTTTTAAAAACTATTTCCTGCAAGGTTATTGAGACCCATGATTGGTTAGGGTTTGCCATCTTCATTGCAGTGTGTAATCTACAGGTGGACTGAGGGATGGTGTAGGCCAGTCAAGTAGGCTTGTTACATTATTTTTTATTTATTTTATGTATATATGAATGTTCTATCTGCATGTATGACTTTATGTCAGAAAAGGGCACCAGATCTCACTATAGATGGTTGTGAGCAACCATGTGGTTGCTGGGAATTGAACTCAGAACCATTGGAAGAGCAATCAGTGCTCTTAACTACTGAGCCATCTCTCTAGCTCCCGGATTGTTACGTTGTTATCTTTGGCAGCATAATAAATACCAATGCACACAGCATTCCTGCGGTGCTTCGCCTCATTTGCTGCATCATGCAGAAACAACAAGCTGCTTAAGTATTAGTTTGATTATTTAAAAAAATAAGAAGAAGAAAAGATGGGGACTGGAGAGAGAGTTTAGTTGTAAAGAGATTGACTGTTCTTCCAGAGGACCTGAGTTCAATTCCCAGCACCCACAGGGCAGCTCACCACTGTGTGTAACTCCAGGATCTCATAGCCTCACTGTAGACAAAACACTAAAGCACATGAAATAAAAATAAATTCATTTTTTTAAAAAAAAGAAAACAAAACAAACCCAGTTAGTTCATTAACCAGATTCAAAAGTCACAATGCTGAAGTACTGCTAACAGCATTGACAATTCTTTGAAGAATGTGAAGCTAAGCTTGATATTGGTGCCATTAGCCAGAACCTAAAAGCAAGGTTGACTGATGAATGTGTGAACTGAAATAGGCTTTGTGTTTTATGTTTTCCAGTTGCCAAGAAGCTTGCAAGTGAATATGGCTTAAAACGTTTGTCAGTAGGAGACGCGCTGCGTAGCATGTTAAGCAATCACCCAGATACGGAGCTGTCACTCATGATAAACTGGCACCTTCACAAAGGAATGACAGTGCCAGATGCACTTGCTATTCAAGCTTTAGACCTTTCCCTGATGGAAAGTGTGTGCAATACTATAGGGTAAGTGAGCTGGGGCAGAAGAAAGGGTGTAGTAATGAGGCAAACAGGCCTGCTTTTCATCCCGCCCAGCTTCCACATGGCTAGCTTTACACCCAAAATAACAACACACAAATTGTGTTCATTTAAACACTGCCTGGCCCATTAGCTCTAGCCTCTTACTGGCTAACTCTCACATC
>LOEQ01000657.1:562727-574642 GCA_001685075.1 Bramus lutescens | reverse complement strand
CGTAAAACCTGAGAGAGCTTGGGAAGTAATTCTGGGCAGAAAAGAATAGATTAATTAACCATATCTGTTAAGAATCTCAGTGCAGTGTGATGGAACCCAGAAGGGAGGGCGAGTCTTGTTCCCAGAGTGGAGCCCTGGATCAGGAAAGCAGAGCAAGTGCTGGGTAACTCAGGAAGCATGCAGGTGTGCTGCCAGTCGGACAGACGTGGGGATTGAGACTGTAAAAGCCCAGTGGTTTGCAGAGAACCAGTGGGGTGAGGCTCCAGACAGTGGGGCAGACTACTGAAGCAGCAGGGCCGTGAACAGGGAGAGGGACATTCTTTAATGTGTCTTGAGAGGACTTGAGCAGCCTTGGAGGGTGGGCAGAGAAGGAAGAGCCTGGGATAGGTGGTTGGCAGACTGAGCAAGGAAGGCCTTCAGGTCAGGAGGGCATTGAAGAGACTGGGAGCTCATTAGTTTAGGACAGAATCGTCATTGCTGACACGACAAACTGTTAATAGTCCAGATTTTAAGAAGTTGGAAACCAAGCAGAAGTCGTGGCCCCTCTGGGACTGAGTCAACTCTGCCTGTGTCTTTCTGAGTCGTCCTCCTGTCTCTGGCCTCACCTTTCACTGTTACTGTCTGAACCTCATGTTAAGACTTCCTTCAGGTCTCTGCTGCTCAAGCCCTCGTGTCTCCGCCTTTAACCTCTGTCCCATCTGTCTCTTGCATCTCGTGGCCCTGACCGCAATACTTCATGCATAGTCTGGCAGGAAATCCTCCCTCTAGTCCACTTACTGGCACACTCTGAACACATCTGTCTACTTAAACCTCTGTCTGGGATTTTGGCTGGTCTTTAAGCCCACCACTCCTCAGTGAATCCTTGTGCCCCTAGCATTTTGTTGTACTTAGGCCAGTGCCCTGTCAGGCCTCTCCAATCTGTCCCAGCATCCTGTCTGTACTCAATGCTGTGGATTTCAGTTGTTATTGGAGCACACTCCAAGCTTCCTACACAGACTGCACATCCTTCCTGAAGCCATGATCATCTCTTTTGTTACTGTCTTTCCTAGCTGCAACTTTGCTGGAGGTCTCTCAGTGTTTCTGAACTAAATAAAAGAGAGGAGTGGCCCTGGGTTGAAGAGAGAGTTCACACAGAAGAGATCTGAAGCCAGGGGTGAGAGATTCCGTCACGATGGCTTGAATGTCCTACACCAGTGTTGGAATCCTAATGGCTGACGAAAAGCGTTAAAACAGCCAGATGCCCCGTTAGTGGGGCACTGAGAAGGATGAGTTTAGTTCTTTCCCTTCCCCTCCAGTGTCCTTTCTTCTCCACCTTCTGCCCTGGAGGTACAGCAAGAAGGCCCTAAGCCAGGTGTAGATCCCTGAACTCTGAACTTCCCACTCTGCTGAACCGAAGCTGTACACAGTGATGAATGCCTTTAATCTTGGTACTCAGGAGACAGGCACATGACCTCTGTGATTTGAGGCCAGTAAGAGCTACACAATGAGACTGTAAAAAATACTGCCGACTCTGAGTGTATTTGAAGCCCAAGTGGAACAGGTATAGTCTATATGAGAGGTAGGAACTGACCAAGGTCTGAGTAGCCACAGCTCTGATTAGAAAGCCTCCTGCCTGTAACCTTTGCGTGATGAAGGCAACCATGTGCACACGCTGATCCGTTTAGCTCGTCTTATGTGTGGGTGCCATGCTGGGTGGAGCTCGGAGACAAGTCTAGTCTGAAAGAGCATCTCTCCTCTGCTTTCTCTAGTGAGGCCAGGTCTTGCTGTTGGCTTTTCCAAAACTACTCTCACCTCCATTAGGATCCCTTCCTTCACTTGGCTTCTGGGGGAGATGAGAGTCCATTGTCGCTTGTGTAGTGTGCAAACTAACACTGAAAAACACTTGTTGTTGTTAACGAGTGAAATCTGAGTACTTGCACATTTTATGTGAGCCTAAGACCACCATAGGAAAGTCATTCATTTGGCAGGGTTTCTGGAATAGTAGAGTGTGTGTGTGTGTGTGTGTGTGTCTAGATCTGTGAACTGTTGTAGTATGAAGCTTTGCCTGCTGTCTCCTGATATGGCCACTGGAGCAATTTTTGCTACTGTGAAATGTTCTGTCAGTGTGGAAAGGCCCTGTTGACGATGTATAACAGGAAGTAAGAGACCCTTTTCAAGACTGCTATGATCCATGAAGGAGGAAGTGAGAAATTGTCAGATTCTAGACATATTTGGAAGGTAGATATAAATGTGAGCAGTGTGCCCTGGTGCACAGAGGTCCCTTCGAAGGTCTTGGGCCACCTTGCCCAGAAGTTCTGCAGAGGTGCAAGAGTCAGTGTTAGACTCAAGGGTAGAAAATGCAGGGGTAACTACGAGTTCTTTTGTTACCCACATATGAAGAGCTTCTCCTTCATCATGGGAAGGAACCACGCCTCCTCTGCATCCTCGCATCCTCTTGGCGCCGCCCAGATGTGCTTCCTGTGCTCTAACAGAGTGGCCTTTGCTCCTCATTGGGAAAGTAAAGTGCCTGGGTTCTTATTTTGTTTTTCTTCTTCTTTTTTTTTTTTTTTTCTCCAAGAAAGGGTTTCTCCATGTAGCCCTGGCTGTCTGTCCTGGATCTCTCTCTCTATACCAGGCTGGCCTTGAACTCACAAAGATCCTCCTACCTCTGGGTGCTGGAATCAGAGGTGTGTGCCACCACCACCTGGCCAGGGTTGTTATTTTGTAATGTCGGTTGTGAATTAATAAACGTTTTTCTCTGTTTTCCTTTTTCTAGGCGAGAAGCCGTTTACCTGTGAAATCTGTGGGAAGTCTTTCACGGCAAAGAGCTCCCTCCAGACTCACATCAGAATCCACCGGTAAGCTTATTTGGGGCTGGGTAACATGAGACATACCTCTCTAGCCTTGCTGGCCTCAAACTCGGACTCTTGCATACACCTGGGACTGTAAGTGTATGCCATCACACCTGGCTTTTTGTCACTTAGCAGCCTCACTGAAGTCTGGTGTTGTGTGGGGGTAACCTTTGCCCTATATAAGCTTTACTTTCAGATGTTACTCTGATAGAATTTTCTGTGTGATTTATTATCTTATTTTTTTTAAATAATTTCTCAGACAAAACCAGCAATATTGATTCTGACCCATAAAAGCCTTCATTGTTGGCTTCATTATTTTGTTGTAGTTTTTATTTGGGGAGTGATCTGAAGCTTACATCTTCAATCAGAAGTAAACATTTGAGGAAGTGGCTCAGTGAATAAACTACTTTTTGCAGGAGAATGAGAATTTGTTCACATCTCCAGCCCCATGTAAGAGCCAGAGGCAGTGCTGCTTGTCAGAGGGCGGAGGCAGGTGGATCCCAGGGGTTGTCTAACCGCCAGGCTAGCCAGAATGGGTCCGAGACCCAAGTCGCTCAGACCCTCATCCTGCCATTCTGGTGGAGAGAGAGAGAGGAAGACAACCAGTGGCAACCTCTGGCCTCCACACACATACAGAGATACACTACACACGCAAGTTAAACCATTAGTGAAGTATGAAGCTTAAAGTCTCAGCACATAGGAGGTAGAAGCAGGAGGGTGGCCACAAGTTCAAGGCTAGCATGGACCACAGAGTTAGACCATGTCTCAAAAGGAAGAAAATAATATCTGGAGTTAAGCATGATAGAGCATGCCTACAAGCCCAGCACCTGGTAGGCCAGAAGCAGGAGGATCAACAGTTTGAGACCAAATTGGATTGCGTAGGAAAATTCCATCCAAAAGAAAAGGGTTCTGTTGATAAAAATTACTCCAGGTTGGACTTATGTATATTTCTAAAAGCTTCAAAAGTAATTAGGAGCTGTTAAAATTTTAATGTTGATATTAATCATAATACATACATATCTATTTGGCCTTTAGAATCTAAAAATCAGCTGTAAGAACTAAAAGCAAAATAGAACTGATTGTATAATATGTAAATGTTTACTTTCTTACCTAAACACATATAACAATAGACTTATAAAAGTTCATCCCCCATAGCCCAGTCCCACCTGCCACCCTACCATAAGCCCTTTTTTATTTTTGCTACTTGGGGAAGCACATGGAAGCCAGTGATTCTAAGTCAGTCAATAGTTGGTAGGACCTGTGACTTTGGAAGCAGCCTAGCCAGTGGTTCCCATGGTTATTTCCAATGGTTGTTTTCTTTTGGTGTGAAGCGGAGCTGGAACTTATTTTAAGGGTTTGACATGGGTTTAAGCATTGGCACTCAGGGAAAGGAATTCCTATAAAGAGGACAGCAAACACTCAAGATGCAGTGCTGGGCCCAGCGTTCCTTTAGCTTTGATTTCTTCTGCTAAGTAACCAGGAAGTAGGAAGCAATTGTTTCTGTATGTTTTCTTACAGAGGAGAAAAGCCATACTCCTGCAGTATCTGTGGCAAGTCCTTCTCTGACTCCAGCGCCAAGAGGAGACACTGCATCCTACATACGGGCAAAAAGCCTTTCTCCTGCCCTGAGTGTAGCTTACAGTTTGCTCGCTTAGACAATTTGAAGGCTCACTTGAAAATTCACAGCAAAGAGAAACACACATCAGATTCTAGCAGCGTTTCTGGCAGTAATGCTGATGAGGTCCGGAACATTCTTCAGCTGCAACCATACCAGCTCTCCACCTCAGGAGAGCAGGAGATTCAGCTGCTGGTAACCGATTCTGTGCATAACATTAACTTCATGCCAGGTCCCAACCAGGGGGTCAGCATCGTACCTGCTGAGAGCTCTCAGAGCATGGCCACAGACCCAGCTGCTAATCTTGCCCTGCTCACACAGCAGCCCGAGCAACTGCAGAGCCTGATTCTTTCAGCTCAGCAGGAGCATACAGAGCACATTCAGAGCCTCGGCATGATTGGAAGCCAGATGGAGGCCTCCCAGCCGGAGCCAGTGCATGTCATCACACTTTCCAAGGAAACGCTGGAGCATCTACATACCCACCAAGGGCAAACAGAGGCGCTCCAGTTGGCAGCAACTGCTTCCGATCCAGCCCAGCACCTACAGCTGACACAGGAGCCTGATCCACCCCTATCCGCCCCACTAGGCCAGGAGCAGAGCTGATCCAAGCACATGTCTGACTGCTCCACTGGACCCTTCTCCTGGGCCAGTAGTGATTGGCTGGTCCTTTGGGCTACCATCTTGCAGATCCTTAAAGACGTGATAGCTAACCACCAGATTATTTATAGTGGACTCCATTGGGGCAGAATCTGTGTGTTGGCATTACAGATCTATCTTATCTGTAATACCAATTCATATTTAGCATTTAAATATTGATGAGGGGCTCCACAGTCATCTACTTCGTCTCTAAAGATAGGTAGTTTCTCTTGGGAGCACTGATTTAGACTTTTCTGTAAGAGTTGAATGTTTGTGTCCATAGAGTGTGGTCTTTAGAACAAAAAGGTATGCATAGGTTTACTCTTCTGGTATAGTGCTTGGTTCCATTCTGTTATTTATCTTAGGCAGTATACTTGCCAGTCTAAAACAAGTCAGGACTATACTCAATTACATCAATCAGGAGACTCCCCTCCAGTAGCTTTTCTGCCCTAAGAGAGCACCCCTTGAATTTTATCTTTGTGTGGTACGGTGGGCTGATCATGTCCCACTAAGGATAGATTCAGATTCGAAAACCACACCCATGATACAGCAGCAAAAGTGTACTTTTCTGTTGTTTGTATTCCCGGACAGGGTTTCTCTGTGTAACAGTCCTGGCTGTCTTGGAACTCGTTTTGTAGACCAGACTCCCTCGAACTCATAAAGATCTGCCTGCCTCTGTCTCACAAGTGCTGGGATTAAAGGCCTGAACCACTATCACTTGGCACAAATTGTACTTTAAAAATTTTTGAGTTCAACTTTTCTGCAAAACTCTGATTTATACATTTTTTTTAACGAAGCAGGCTGTTAAATTTTTATTTAAAATGTCTCCAGAGTATGAAACTAAATCAAGATACTCATTCCAAATAAACCAAATTTTGTTAGATAATGACTTGATTTTCATGAAAAAGGATCCTTAATTACCTGGAACTAGAAAGTTTATTCAGTGTAAGGCCTAAATACACTACTGTAGCATTGATCTCAAAATACTGATTTGCATGTTCAATCTTAGAACTTCCTAGATGTGGAAGTGTACACTAATCTATTTTTCTTAACACTCGATGAAATCCATCAACACACCCCTTAATTTTGAGCCTCAGAGTGGAAGTAACCCGCCTGTCCCTATGATTGTGTGTCTTTCAAACCATCACCAAAAGATTAAATTATGTTTGGCTTGTTTTCAGGATCACTGCATCTACTTGAATTCTTTGACTTTTATCTCTCATAAAGCTGGTGGTGATGTTCGAGAAAGAGATGAGGGTCCTAGTAACATTATGGGGTTCAAAATCAACGTCTTTTCCACAACAGTTGCTAGCTTAGCTTAGACTGCTCGTATTCCCACTGAAATCCAGATGTGTTTGCATCTTGGGTATCTACAGAAATAGACAATTCTTCGGGTTGGAGAGAAGATGAAAGTATTTTTGTTCCATACTTACCAAGTTGTATTTTATTACCTATAATTTACAAATTGAATTACTAAAATGGTAGACACGTATCAACTAAAGTAATATGAAATTGGACCTTGAATAGAGTTGATTTTTTACAAATACTGGTTTACTTTAGTATTTTAGACTCTTGATTTAGTCACTTAAGCCGTGTTTTTCTTGTGTGTGAGTGTGGGGTGTGTGTGTGTCTGTGGAGGCCACAGGAGGACACTGGGTGGGTATCCTGGTGTATCACTGCCTTATTTCCCTGAGATGGGAATCCGGAAGCTGGTGTCCAGCAAGCCTCAGCCATCCTCCTGCTTCTACCTCACAACATGGGGGTTACAAGCAAACATGGCCATCCCCTGGATTTGACCTGGGTGCTAGGATCCATGCTCAGGTCCTCACATTTGTCCAGCAAGTGCTCTTACCTACTGAGCATCTCTCTAATCCCTGTTCATTCTTAGAACACAAAAGACTTTATGATCTCTTCAAAACTTCCTAATACTCATTTTCGCAAAAATTCTACTTTGTACTAAAGAAAGTTAAATTTTTCTCACCCTAGACAGCTGGGTAATTATTCAGAAGCATGGTTATGTAGCTTTTGGTTTGGTTTTGGTGTTGGACTCAGTCCATACAAGTTAAATTTAACTTACTTTATAACAGTCTACCTCTGCACTAAGTATATAACATGAGCCAGGCTTGGTGGTGCAGGTCTGTGTCCTGGGAGTCAAAGGTGGAGGGAGACAGGAGGACCTTGAGTTTAAGGCTAGCCTGAGCTACTTAGACCCAGCAAAAGGAAACAAGGCCTGGGCATGCACAAGACTGGGCTCTGTCCTCAGCACTGGCAGGGAAAAAAGAGGTACAAGACACAAGGAATTTAAAATATTCAAAAGCCACATGTAACAATTGGTAAAATTAATCTTAACAATGTTATTTGATCTACTATTCTGGTCAGCCGTAATTGTCAATACCTGTGATGAATCGTCTTAATCGTTAACTGATGTACAAGGGCTCAGCCCACTGTGGGCAACACCATTCCTCATTCCTCATAGTCCTGGGCTATTTAAAAAGCTAGTTAAGCATGAGCCAACGAGTGAGTCATTGAACAAGTCGGCAAGCCAAGTTCCTCCATGGCTCCTGCCTTGAGCTCCTGCCCTGCCTTCCCTCCGTGATGGATCATGACTTGAAAGTAAAACCAAATCAAACCTTTCTCCCCCCCAGTTGCTTTGGTCATGGTATTTGACATAGTAACAGAATGTGACTAGAACATTTGTTGCCAAATATTTCAATATGTAATTCATATTAAAATGTATTAATGAAATTTTATATCCTCCCTTGATACAAAATTCTCAAAATCAGTTGTATATTTCATACTTTCTGTTATATCTCAATTTTGAGAACAATATTTGCTGGTATTTGATTTGCATTAGATAGCATAAAATTTATAGGTTAAAAACCTAGATTCATCTATCACATAGTTCAGACAACTGTTTTCAGTCACTGAAAGAAATAACTTATGTTTAACTTTTAAAAGTCAAGCCTGGTTCCTCGGTTGACCTGGCCACATTATAAGCCCACTCTGACTGTTTCCAGCATGAGATCCAGCCCCAGCCTTGACTATGTCATCTGACCAGGTGTTAAAGGAGAATCAGAAAGTGATGGTTTGCTTGCCCCAGCTCTCTGTCGCAGTACACACTCTGACCCTTGAGATGAAGCTCCTTTTTAACTCAGTGGCTTTCTAAAAAACAAACTTTAAAAATGTGTTTCATTTTTATGTTTATAAGTATATTAGTTGGGGGTTCTGTACGGTATCAGAACTTAGAGAATGACTTCTTAGAGTCACTTACATGCTATAGCCCAACTATCCCAACAGTGGTCGTCTGTGAATGGAAGGTCCAAGAGTCCAGAAGTTGCTCAGGCACAAGGGTGCTTGTCTCAGCTGGTCTTCAGTGTACACTCAAGTAGGCTCCAATGCTAGAGAAGGAATGAACTTGCCAGGGAGAGCAAGCAGGCAAAGAGCAAAAGCTTCCTTCTATGTCCTTTATATAGGCTTCCCGCAGAAGGTGCAGCCCAGATTAAAGGTGTGGCTTCCTGCCTGAAGATCAAGATCAAAGGGGTATGTCTAACTGCCTCAGAGGTCTGGATTCACCCACATCAAAGCAAGCAAAAATAATCCCACACAGATGTGCCCTCCCTTTCTGGATTATAGTTCGTTCCAGATGTCAAGTTGACAACCAAGAATAGCCACCACAGTGAGTGTTTTATGTATGTCTGTGTACCATGTGTGTGCCTGGTGCCCTCGGGTCGGAAGGTTTCAGATTCCCTGAACTGGAGTTATGGATGGTTGTGAACCACCATGTGACTGCTGGAACAAAACTTAGGTCTTCTACTAAGCAAGTGCTCTTACTGCTGCGCCATCTCTCCAGTCTGAACTCGGTGACATCTATACCCAAAGGAAACAGACACGAAAGTGCCTCTCAGAAGGCCTCGAAAGATGGCACTGCCAGGGTGACATTTCATGGTTCCTTTTGTGGTGAATGTGTGCAAGTTTTAAAGTGTTTTGAAGTGCGTTCTTAGGACTAGGCTGTTGAGCTTTGGGTCAACTGCAGGTAACCTTGCTTAAACAATGAATCCTTGGCTTTGGGAAAGCTCACAGTGTGAACATCCTCCATGTGCTTGTTTGATGTTTCTGGAGAATTTCTGCCGCTCCTTTTTCTCTACATTTGGGTCTTTGGTTGTAGATGTTGTGTGCAGCAGGTTAGATGACCAAGCTGGGTTTTCATTATAAATGCTTACATGTGAGTTTACGTAAACAGGGTTACTGTCTGTCCCACATGGAGTTCATTATGGTCCTGGAAGGAAGCTGGCTGTGTTAGGTCTTCCCACCAAACTGCTTCTTGAAGCTTTGCCATGCAGTGAGATGCCAGGGCAGGCCTGTCATCCCAGTACCAGGATTAGAGGCAGGAGGATCAGGAATTCATGCTTTGTCTACATGGTCAGTATGACAACAGCCTGAGCTATGTGAGATCAGGTCTTAGAAAACAAAACCAGGATTCATAAGGGACCGTGTGGTGTGGGGACTTGGAGACTCATCCCGTCTGGGCCATGTGCTCCTTTGCTGGGGCTGCCATAATAGGCGCTTCTTCAGCAGCACGGATTTATTTGATTACGATCCTGGTTAGAAATAGGACATTGAGCTGGGCTGTGGTGGCATGCGCCTTTAATCCCAGCACTTGGGAAGCAGAGGCAGACCTCCTCTGTGAGTTCAAGACCAGCCTGGTCTACAGTGAGTTCCAGGACAGGCTCTAAAGCTACAGAGAAACACTGTCAAAAAAGCAAAAAGAGAGAAAGAGAGAGAGAGAGAGAAGAAAAAGAATGAAAGAGAGAAAGAAAGAAAAAGAAAGAAAGAGAAAGGAAGGAAGGAAGAAAGTGGACATTGAGTTGGCCGAGAGCTGGTTCTCTGAGGCCTCTTTCCCTGGCTTGTTGCTGGCTTTCTGGCTCTTCCATGCTTTTCCCTCGATCTGTGTTACTTCACTAACTCTTGAAAAGTCCTGTTTCCAAGTGCAGCCCTATTTAGAGGCAGTGGGGTTAGGGCTTCAGTGTAGACTTGGGAGGTGGGAGGGGTCAAGGCACAATTCAGCAGGAACTGGTTTCTGGGCTGAGGAAGGACTGTGAACTAGGACATCCCTGTAGCCTATAGGAAGCAGGCCCTACTTAATCATCATGGCATTCCTATGAGATAAGTATCATTATTATTATTAGGCCCATTTTACAGATGAGAACAGTGAGGCCCAAAGAGATTATGTGTTAGCCAGAGTCATAAAGTGGCAAAGTCAGAACTGGGGCCCCAGCCTGGCTGATCCCATGATTCTGTACTGACGAAATTGAGTTGAGACTTACAGTGAGGGTGTGTGTCTGAACAGTTGGCACATGGTCAAACTTAGGCAAAGCCATCGAGTTATAATCTCTCCTACAGAAATGGATCAACCATAATTTCAGTAATACCAGTATTAATTTTTTGCTATTAATTAAAATTTACCAAATAGATGGAAGTTCCTAGGAAGGTGGACCTGCCTCACTGCCACAGCCTCTCTGTGAGGGAGCTGCCCATTTTTGCTTTCTCCAAAGGAAAGCTATTGCGAGTTTAGGGCAGATTTGATTTATATGCTTAATAGCTAAGTTTTTGTCTTCCATTTCTAAACTTCAGTCTAAACCCTCATGAATTCAAAGTAAATCCTTTGTTCCTGCTGGTGTAAATAGGAATAGCCTGTAAAACCAAATCCATGCCTCCCCTCCATGTGGGTGGGAAGGAGTGACCTCTGAAGCTGGGCGTCACTGTAATCGACGTCTTTCCAAAGCCATTACACGTGATTAAGCAACGAAGACATTAGCCAGCAGGGACTTCTCAACTGAAATGTCCCTCCTTAGATGAACTTTTAAACTAAAGCTCATTCAGTGAGAGTTTGGATAAAATATAGGAACTTGGCCACATTTAGGTAATGTCAGCAAGGAAGCTTGGAGCTTTTTTTTTTCTTTTTTGAGTTTGAATAATGAAGTGTGGGAAGAAAATGTGCACATGGGACAGAGAGATGCTGTGTCCTGGAGCATGGCCTTGCTATTTTGAATTCTTAGTGCAATACACCACTTTATAGTTTGAAAATGATTTCCCAAAGAATAGTTCGGCTCTTGGCTTTGATTTAGTTGGTTTGTTGAGTCGGGATCTCATACAGGCCAGGCTGGGATGGACTTTCTGATCCTCCTGTCTCCACTACCAAGTTCTGGGATTACAAGTGTGCATCACCATGCCTGGTCAACTCCATATTACTCTTCCCTGTTAAACGAAAAGTTAAACTGAAACTTCATCGGGCTAAGTTAGAGAAAAGCCACATTTTTTTTTAAGTTACATGATTAAGTGACTTCTGGTCTGAGAAAATATTTCCTATAATCGTGTTTGAAGAGCAAAAGTGGTCTAGAAAGGAAACACGGGAAAGCCCTGGGTCTCCTGTTATTTAGGAGCCTGTGAAAGCGTTCTCTGACCTCAGAAAAAGCAGCATGCAGAAGGTTAAGTGTGGAGCGAAGAGGAGGAAATAATGACAGGCCAGTTTATTTCAGAGTCCCCCAAACAGAGAAACAGCTGTTGAGCTTCTGTGGTTATTTTGTGCTGGGGTCTGAGGTAGTTCAGGCTGGCCTTGAATTTGTTCTGTAGTCGAGGATGGCCCTGAACTATGATTCTCCTGCTTCCACCTCCACAGTACTGATGCAAGCAGATGCTAATATGTCCAGTTCTTATATGATGCTGGGAATTAAACCATGGCTTCTCACATGTCAGGTCAGTATTCTACCAACTCAGCTACAATCTAGGCCCAGGAGTGATTCTTAATGAGGCCCTACACACACACACACACACAC
>LOEQ01000657.1:523399-533997 GCA_001685075.1 Bramus lutescens | reverse complement strand
CCAATAAGAAGCTAGAGCTAATGGGCCAAGCAGTGATTTAATTAATATGGTTTCCGTGTGATTATTTCAGGACTAAGTGGCCAGGAACTAACTAGTGGCCTCCCCCCTACAGACTTGGTAAAATAAATTTAAAAATTCCTTTAGGTCATTAATTTTATGGTTATCTATAGGTGTAGTGGTTAAGATTGTGCTTGCTCTTATCTATCTGTTCATACTGCAGTTAAATCTTATCACTGAAAAGAATGCTTTGGTTTTTTTTTTAACATTTCTAAAGCTTACAAAACATTGACCTGTGTTTTTTTTTTCTTGATAATTTCAATAGCATGATTTTGTGTTCTTGGACATTTGTATCGACCTTTCTCCAATTGGAAGACTGATTTTTGAGGTAAGAGAATTTTGATGGTTTTTTTCAAATAAATTTTGAGGCATCTATAATTGATAAAATACTGAGTAATCTTTGAAACCTTTCATCTTTGTTTTGCAGCTATATTGTGATACATGTCCCAAAACATGTAAAAATTTTCAGGTCTTGTGCACAGGAACGGCAGGGTTTTCTGAGAGAGGCGTAAAGCTTCATTACAAAGATTCAATCTTTCATCGAGTAGTCCAGAATGGTTGGATACAAGGAGGAGGTGAGCTGCAAACTTTAATATGACATCAAAGCAGAGTGTATTAAACACAATTTGTTTACCTTTATGAGTTATAAAGAATTAGGGCCTACCGCCAATTCACAGAGATCCTCCATTCCTTTGTTGTTTTGGTTTTTCAAGACAGGGTCTCACTGTGTAGCCCTGGCTTTCCTGGAACTCACTGTGTAGTCCAGGCTGGCCTTGAACTCACCAAGATCTGCCTGCCTCCTGGGTGCTGAGTCATGGGTACTGACCATGCAGTTCATCTGGCTTCTTTTCCGTAGGTTCTAGAATCCAACTCAGGTACTTATGCTTGTATGGGGAGCACTTCATGGAGCCATCTCCAGCCCAAGAATTTGATATTGATAATAACAAATGTATAATTTAAAGACAGTTATATGTGGTCAAGTGATTCATTAACATATAAGTATTTTTTAATCCCTAATATAAATTCTTTTTTCAGGAACATGGCAAATTAAAAAATGGCATAGAGTAAGATGACTTTTTTTAAATATTTATTTATTATGTATACAATAGTCTGTCTGTGTATGTATCTGCAGGCCAGAAGAGGGTACCAAACCTCATTACAGATGGTTGTGACCCACCATGTGGTTGCTGGGAATTGAACTCATGACCTTTGGAAGAGCAGGCAATGCTCTTAACCACTGAGCCATCTCTCCAGCGCCAAGATGACATTTTTTTAAAATCAGCAAGTACTTTTAAAAGTTCAACTAAATACATAAAAATACCTAGGATCACATTTTAAGAAGCATGATAAGGATGGGAATTTGAAAATGGAACAAGGCTGGGCCATGCCTTTAATCCCAGCACCCAGGAGGCAAAAGCAGACAGATCTCTGTTAATTCAAGGCTAGCTTGTTCTACAGAGTGAGTTCTAGGACAGCCAGGACTCTGTAGAGAGATCCTGTCTCCAAAAACAACAGCAACAACAACAGAGAGACAGAGAGAGAGAGAGAGAGAGAGAGAGTCTCTCTCTCTCTCTCTTGGAGTTTCTCTGTGTCTCGGCAGCCATTCCCAAATAACCACTGAGACTTATTATTACTTACAAATGCTCAGATGATAGCACAGACTTGTTATAGTTAATTCTTATATTTTAAATTAACCCATATTTCTTATCTACACTCTGCCGCATGGCAGTACCTTCTTTCAACATGACACATTCATCTTGCTTCTTTTTGTGCCTCTCCCGAGACTCTGCCCTTCTTCCCAGGGTCCTCTCAGTTCAGCTATCCACCTAGCCTCTACCTGTCCAGCTATTGGCCAGCCAGCTTTTTTATCAACCAGTGAGAGTAATACATATTTACAGTGTACAAAGTTTGTTCCTCAGTATTTCTCCCCTTTTGTCTAATTAAAAAGGAAGGCTTTAACTTTAACGTAGTAAAACTATGTATACAGAACAGTTATTATGTAAGAATTACAGTTACAATATCCAGTCCATTTGTATTTGGCAAATTTAGAGAAAATTCCCTATTATTTATCTTATCTTCATGAATCTAAAGTTTTATAACTAATTTATGTTTTATCATAACTAAAGAAAATGTTAACTATGCCTATCTAGTCTTCAACTCTGCCAAAGACCCCAGAAGGGTAAACTGCTAACTAACAATAGGTACATCTCGCTTCCTGAACAAACACCAAAGTTCTTCTGTAACATTGGACATCTATCTTTGGCTTAAAGGCCTAGCATATCTGACAGGGAATTTTGAAGCAGGGAATTTTGAAGGACCTTGTCTTGACAATGTTTGACAGTCACTTTCTTTTGCATTCTGCTGGTCCAGTTTGGACAGTTTACTGTCAGCAATTGAGGTAAGGACAGTTTCTTTGCCCAGATGTCTAGCTTTTGCCATAAAGAAAACAAACTCCATATGGAGGTTCTTCGATGCCCATCATCTTTTGAAGCAAATTGGTACTGTCAAGAACAGACATGTCTCATTGTCACGAATATCCTTAGATTATTAAATATATTAAATGTCATATTCTGAGGCCTTTGAAGTATTTGAAGACCATCTATCTATCTAAATATATCTGTGTATGACCTTGAAAACATATCTAACATGACTATATGTTTGACTATTTTAGATGGATATTAATATGTGTTTCTTAATTATACATTACATATTTAAATGAGCTGTATAAACATAATACACTAAACAAGAGTAGAAACATTCATATAGTATAACAAAATTAACTTTAAATTTGTATCACTAAATCAAAATCCACACCAATGTAAAATATTTTGAGATTAATGGTTGCTTTTTGCATTAAAGTAGGTTCAAAAATCTACCTTTTTCCTATCATTTCTATATCAGAGACAACAAGAGAGCATGTAATCAAAGTAATAAAAAGCCAGGCAGTGGTGGCACACACCTTTAATCCCAGTACTCAGGATGGCAGTGGATTTCTGTGAATTCTAGGCCAGCCTGGTCTACAAGAGGTAGTTCCAGGATGGGCTCCAACGCTACAGAGAAATCCTGTCTTGAAACCCCCCCCCNAAAAAAAGTTTGGAGACAGCTGCTGCCAGTGATGGGAAGAAGGGAGAGAGAGAGGGAGAAACAGACAGACACCTCAACCAGTCAAAGTAATAAAAATTTGAAGATAACAGCTGCCTAGTGATGGTTACTCTCAGGGACTAAGTTTCAGTTGCTACATTTTGTTTCTCAATTTCCTCAGAACAAGACTTGGGGGAAGTAGGTCACAGTATCTGTTGAAGTTGTTTTTTTGTATAGCTAAGATTTCCAGATGGCAAAGTGTGCAGGTATTGAATCTCATTTCAGACAGTGAGACAAGAAAACTAAGTCCCCTAGATAGCTGGTTCCTTGCTCACATCTATGTAACAATTAAAATCTTTCAAAATTTATTAATTTAGTAGACTACCAGCTTCCACCAACCCCAAGGCTAAGAAAGTCAACAGATAGTCTCTGAGGCCTAGAGGAGAAAGTCTCCCATCTTGCTGTAACTGCCTCTCTGATGTGTCCACCAATGTATTTTTAAATGCCTTGATTTGTAACTTTTTTTTTCTGTTACTGTAAATTTTCTTGAAACTGTTTCCATATTGAAACATGGAACCTAGGATAGCCTAGCTCCATGTTTGCTGGGTACATGCTCATTCAAATTTGGCTCCACAATAAAGTATCTTAACCCCTTTGAGGTGAGAACTTTGTTTTTTGAGGGGGGTTATTTTTATCTTTTGCATCAACACAAATAGCATGATAGATGCTCTATTCACTTTTCTAAATAACTTTTCTCTGTGTCTTCCTGTTGGATCAGATTCTGATTTTTTCTAAAGCACACCCTTACTACTAGCTTGCTTACACTTGAATAAGACAGCTCAGTCCTCCAGCCAGCATTTATTGAGCACTGTACAGAGGAGAGGGTGGAGCCGAGGGCTAAAGGAAGTAGAGTGTTCTAGTGGGGAGGCTGGGACACAGAAGACATGCCTGTTTACCCAGGTGTGGGTGGATATAAAAGAACTTGTGTCTGGAGTCTTTATAGTGGGAACATTGCTGAAGCCAAAGTATGCAGCTCCTATAAACACCAAAAGCAAATAAATAAAAAACCCTCTTATTATATCAAAAGGAATTTCTTTTCAAAACATTGTTTAAATAAGTAAGTATTTATTATGGCTAACAATGTTTTTTACAGTGCAGGCTGTCAAATTCAGGGTCTTGTACATGCCATGCAAGCTTGCCAGTTAGGCTAGGGTGACTGGACAGTGAGCTCCAGGATCCACGGACCACCAGCATGTGCCACCCTGCCAGCTTTTTATGTGGATGCTGGGAATCAAGCTCAGGTCTTCATGGTCGCACACAAAACTCTACCATATGAGCTGCCTCCCCAGCACCTGGAGCATCATTTTCATTCATGTTCAATAAGAATGTCTTCCATTTCACCTCAGTTTATTCTCCCCACTCCTCTGAAAAGTGAAGTATGGAATATCTTAGATAGGGTTCCTATTGCTGCAAAGAGACACCATGACCGCGGTGCGGTAACTCTTATAAAGGAAAACATTTAATTGGGTGGCTTACAGTTTCAGAGCTTTAATCCATTATTGTCATGGCAGGACATGGCAGTAGGCAGGCAGACATGGTGCTGGAGAGGTAGCTGAGAGTGGAGAAGAAGCTACATCTTGATCCCACAGGCAACAGGAAGTTGTCTGAGACACTGGGTGTGGCTCAAAGCCCACCTCCACAGTGACACACTTCCTCCAGCAAAGCCACACCTCCTAATAGTGCCAATTACATTCAAGCTGACACATGAAATGACCTGTGAAGGGAACAGATTTGTGTGAGCATCTTCTTTAAATTTTGGCCATAATGATAATTTAACATTTCCCAAAGGTTTTACATTATAATCTGTTTGTTGCCTCAGAGAGTTATGACAACAGAATGAATTTCTAAAAGTAAAAATGATTGCATGATAAAGTGAAGTGATTGTAGCAATGTTTTCAGCTGGGCAGCTTACTCTAGATTGATGTAAGATGAAAACATCTTACATCAAGAAAGGCACCTTCTTCCCTTTGTCATCACTGTGTTCTCATCTGGTTGTTATTTCTCAGATATAGTACAGGGAAGAGGAGATGACGGAGAGTCTATTTATGGACCAATATTTGAAGGTAGGTATCTTTCAAGTTTGGCTGTCGTATAGCAGCTGATTATCCAAATTTAAAAGGATTCAAATGAATCAATTTGTGATCATATCTAGAAGAAATAAAAGTTCAAAATGGTGTTATCCTTCAAACTGCAGATTTTTTTTAAAGTGGAGCTTTGTCTTTACTTGATTAATGACTGAGTGGTATTCTAAAACAAAGCAAAACAAAACAAAATCACTGGTATTGCAGATGTAATTCAGTTGGCAGAGTGTTTGCTTGTCTAGTATGTATGAAACCCTGGGTTGGATCTCTAAGATCACCTCATATCGGGGGTCATCCCAGCACTGAGGAGGTAGAGAAAAGGTCATCAGAAGTTCAAAGCCATCATCAGATATGTAGCAAATTTGATGCCAACTGGGCTACATGAGACATCTCAAGCAGCCAACCGCTTGGAACAGTCCACAGCAACTTGGTACACACATTTACTTGCGTATTTCTTTAGGATAAATTCCAAGGTATTAGTTAGTTCCTCTTGTTCTACCAGGTAGCAGAAATGCTATTAAAGATTACAAGAGTCATGGCAAAATGCCAAGAGAACCAGTTTGGAAAGGCTGTCACTGATCAAAGATGTGGTAATTTGACCTCCATATAAAAATAGTAATTGCAGTTGGTTGGAAACCAACATATATTTTAAACCCACAAGTTCATACTGATACTGTGTTATAAATAAAGTCTAACTGGTACTCTTGGAGAAATGATAGAAAAAAGAATTCATTGTCTTGGAGCTGGAGAGATGGCTCAGGATTTAAGAGTGCATGGTGCTTTTAGCAAGGATCTGAGCTGGTTCCCAGCACCCTCATCAGGTAGCTCCAGCTCCAACGGATCCAGTGCCCTCTTCTGGACTGCATGGGCACCTACACACATATGCACATATACACCCTACCTATGTAAATAAAAATAAATCTTTTTAAAAACTGTTATCATGAAAACTGAGGTATTTAATCAAGCATGTATTTGGCCTTCTCTGTATGAGATATAAAAATCTGTAGATAGAGAAATAGCTCAGCTAGGTGTGATGGCACCTGCCTTTAATCCCAGAACACAGAAGGCTGAAACAGGCAAGTTTCTGTGAGTTGGAGGCCAGCCTGTTCTACATACTGAGTTCCAGGACAGCTAGAGCTACACAGCAAGATCCTGTCTCAAAAATATCAAGATGGATGGATGGATGATCCTTTTATAAAAGTATTCCAGAGATTAGACAGATGACTCAGTGGGTAAGGGCACTTATTGCCCAAGCATGAAGACCTGAGTTTGGATTCTAGTGTCATGGAAAGGCTGGGCATGGTTGCATTGCCTGTACCATGTGTGTGTCCAGTGGGAGGGTACTGAGCTGTGGCCACCAGCCCAGCTCCAGGTTCACGAAGGGATCCCCTCTCAGAAGAGGTGAAGGGAGGAATGGTGGAGCAGCACACCAGGTATCTTCCTCTGCCCTTTTCCTAGTCACTGTCCTATCGCTGGGAAGAGACACCATGACCATAGTAACTCTTGTAGAAGAGCTTTCCCATAGTTTTGGAGGGTTAGTCCATTATCATCACGCTGGGGACCATAATGGGGAAGCAGCTGAGAGTGACATCCCAATCTGCAGGCAGAAGGCAGAGAAACACTGGGGCTGGCACAGGTTTTTGAAACCTCAAAGCCCAGTCCCAGCAGCGCACCTATTCCTACAAGGCAACACCAACCCATCTTCCCAACAGTCCACCAACCAATGACTGAGAATCTAAACATATAAGCCTGCGGGGGCATTTCTCATTCAAACCTCCACAGTCCTATACAAGCATGCGTACAGATTCTGGCACCTGCACATATCACCTGCACATGTGTGTATATTACCACATACACAAATACACATATACACACATCCAATTAATAAATGAAAAGGAAATAATACTGTAGGATAGCAACTACTCTACTGGCCGCAGTGAAACATGGGTGGAGGCCCTTGTTGCATCAGCCCCTCTTAACATCACAGAGACAAAGACAGCAGAGATTCTGTGATGTGGGAGGTCCTTCTGTATATGTGTCACTTTTATTGGTCAATGAATAAAGAAGCTGTCTTGGACTGTGATAAGGCAAAGTAGAGCTAGGCAGGGGCTGGGGGTGGGAGGGAACTAAACTGAATGCTGGGAGAAAGAAGGTGGAGCCAGGGAGAAGCCAATAAGCTAATAGGCCAAGCAGTTAATTAATACAGAAATTAATAGTTTCTGTATGACTATTTTGGGGCTGAGCAGCCGGGAATGAACAAATGGCCTCCTACTACAATTCTGGGCCTCTGTCAAAAGAGTGCACCAAGGGGTGGGAAAGCCTCTGCATCCAGCTGCACTCAGTGCTGATGTAGGAGGGTCATCTGTCTATGTGTTGCTTTCATTGGTTAATAAAGAAACTGCCTTGGCCCCTTTTGATGGGCCAGCCCTTGGGTGGGTGGAGTNCTAGCCGTGCGGGAGCTGGGCTGGACGAAAAGCAGGGCCCGCTCCCTTATTACTACACAGTGCCATCACAGCGTGACATATTCCAAAGAAATCTCCTTATTGGTGCTGTTGCAATGTTATCTTGGCAGCCTTTCTCTGATTTCAGCCCTTGGGAGGCAGAGACAAGGGACCATAGGGCAAGGTGGACAGCTAGATTCACAAATCAGTAAGCTCTGAATCAATGAGAGACCCTATCTCTGTAAATAAAGTGGGGGTGCAATTGATGAAGACACTTGCCATCAACCTCTGGCCTCTGCGCACAATCTCACATAACTACTATTATAAATATAGGACTTTACCTGAAAAGACTGAGTGTGTAGAAGTGGGTCCATGAAGAGTTTTGTAGGTCGGGCAGGCCTTGAAATTGCAGTTCTCTTTCCTTAGCCTGGTGCCCAACTATGTAGGTGACTATGTATTAACTAACTATGCTAGCATGGAACCCAATGCTCACACATGCTAGGTAGCTGCTTTGCCTGTGAGCCAAATCCCCAAGCCAGAACCCCATAGTCAGTGAGTACCCTCATTGACTTTACCATCCACCACCTGTTGTAGTGCATTTGTACTTGGAGGCTGTTGTTAGGTTTCCGTGAGAAAACCCCCAATGAAAGCAGTTTAGGGCAGTGGGAGGTTTGTTTCGGCTCATAGTGTGAAGGTACGGTCCATCATGACGAGGAAGGCATGGCGGCAGGAGTGTGATGCAACAGATCTCATCTGGTCAGGAAGCAGAGAGAGATGAATGCTAATGCTCAGCTCACGTCTTCTTTTCCTCACTCTGGGCCCCCAGTCATTGGGTGGTGTGGCCACAGTCAGAGTGACTGTTCCCTCTTCAGTTAGACCTTTCTGGAAACCTCATGGACACACCCCCAGCTGTTTTTCCAAGATGATTCAAAATCCTTTCAAGTTGGCAACCAAGATTCATTGTCACAGAAACACAGCTGGGGGTGATACTTCTGAAAATGGTGGCCTCGTCATCCATACTGTGTTCTTCCCACATATAAGCTTACACATTTGCATTTACACCCCCCAAACTATCCTTTCCCTCACAAGTCAACCCATAGGAGGCTGGAGATGAAAACGTATTTGAATATGAGTGAGAATAAGCACAGATTACTATCTTCATCATCAATATTGAGGAGCCCAGCTGTGCCAGTTAAGGTGACAGAGTCCTGCTAACACACAGGACAGGAAGCACCCATAACCTGTATAGACGGTGACTCCACAGTCAATGTCTATGTTAGATGCTGCGGGGGAGGGCCAGACCCATGCAGGCATGAGAACGCTGTTTATCTTGTTCACACTGGTTGAATGGATGAGGGTCCACTGTAAGCGGCACAAGGAAGCCTGCTGCCCTTCACTGGAAGCAATGCATATCCTGAGGACGTGTGTTTCTAGCTACAATAAAGACAAATGAGCTAAATGCTCAACAGTTCAAGTAAGATTTTACAACTTTAAAAAAGTTTGTTTAAATATTTGAAAGTAATCAAAACTAATGGAAATGTTTACAGTTTGCATGCAGTACACCGGCAAGTGCCGTGAAACCTCTTACCAAGTTCCCTTGCTCTTTAAATGCCGTAACTGTTGGAAACGATGTTTCAGTGACCCACAATTATTCTTTCCTAGATGAAAACTTTTCAATTCCTCATAATAAAAGAGGAGTTCTTGGAATGGTCAATAGAGGTCATCATACCAATGGCTCACAATTCTACGTCACACTGCAAGCAGCTCCCTATATGGATAAAAAATACGTGGCTTTCGGGTATGTACATGATAGGTTTTCCTGCATAGTATTCACACATATAAAGTGTTGCATGATTATTGTACATAGTCTGATTAGCCAAAAATAGAACTGAACAATACAAAATAATAGACACATCTAACAATAAATAGTTATAACAAATTTGTTATCCATAAAAAAAGGAAATAGGACTGGCAAGATAACTCATTGGGTAAAGATGCTTGTCGCACAATTCTGATGATTATGAGTTCAATTCCTGGAACCCACATAAAAGTGGAAGGAGACCCAACTCCATAAGAATTGTCCTCTGACTTCAACACATGTGCTATGGTATGCACACCACACACATACATCACATAATAATAATAATAATAATAATAATAATAATAATAATAAATTTTAAATACAGAAATTAAACACAGCTATGGTAATGTTCCTATCTGTCTGTCTATCACTCTATCTATATGTACCTACTTACCCACTTACCTGTGATCTTCAGTCTCCAGATCAATATCAATTCTTATGACTACTCATACTATAGTGCTTAATAATATAGATATAGTTACATGCAGAAGTGAGAAGTTCATGCCATCTCATGTCTGTGAGATTCTCGATTGCCTCATTAGTAATTATTAGAATATTAGCAAGCAGCTAATTAGCCTGTGGAGCACAGAGTAATGGATGCACTTTTCATCACTCAGTGTTTTGTTCCATATGCTTGGTTACTGATGAGCCCATAAGGGAAGCCAGCAGCCTGTCTTGCAATAGAGCATTTCTAAATATTCGTTAGGTTGTTTCAGTCCCTCCAGAGGTCATTTATTGCCTCTGCAACTCACCAAGGGCTTTCACATCATTGTTCATTTCAACCACAATAGTTCCCTTAGTTTAATGCTTTCTATGATACTTCCAGGTTGGGGAGAGCAGGAAATTAATTTTCTTCCAAAGACAGCCTTAATGAGATGACTTTTCATTCATAGGTTTAGAACTTTATGAGTTGCTTTCAGTTTTCCTCCAAGTAATAATCTGAGTTTTTTGGTCTGTAAAATTTTTTTGCTTGTGAAAATGCATTCTCTCTCTCTCTCTCTCTCTCTCTCTCTCTCT
>LOEQ01000657.1:492376-503573 GCA_001685075.1 Bramus lutescens | reverse complement strand
CTATGCCTTTAACCCCAGCAGAGGCCGGCAGATCTCTGAGTTCAAGGCCAGCCTGGTCTAGAAAAGCTAGTTCCAGGACAGGTGCCAAAGCTACACAGAGAAACCCTATCTCGAAAAAAACAAACAAAAGAGTGAATAGTGAAAACCACATAGCAAATCTACAGAATTTTCTTACCGTAACATCAAACAAAACTTTTTTTTTTTTTTGAGATAGGGTTTCTCTATGTAGCCTTGGCTCTCCTAGAACTTAATTTTGTAGACCAGGCAGGCTAGCCTCAGACTCCCAGCGATCTACCTTTCTCTTCCTCCTGAGTGCTGGGATTAAAGACTTGTGCCACTACCACCCAGCTAAAACTAGTATCTTAAGATTGAAAAGAAGTTAATACATATTTAATTTGTAAAGTTTTTTTTGTCATATCTCAGTTGTTTGGTTACACAGGAGGTATATGTCATGGAACTCCAACTCCCAAAAATAATGATAGAGACTTATTAATTATGAAAGCTTGGCTCTAGCTTAGGCCTGTCCCAACTAGCTCTTGTAACTTAACCCATTTATATTAATCTACATTCTTGCACATGGCCCTTTACCTCTGCTCAGTTCTGTGCATCCCATTTCCTCCATGTCTAGTTGGCGATTCCTGCCTCTCTTCTTCCCAGAGTTCCTATCTCTTTCTGGAATTCTCGCCTATCCTCTTTTGCCTAGTAATTGGCCGTTTAGCTCTTTATTAAACCAGTCAGAAGGTATATCTTCATGGTATACAAAAAGATTGTCTCACAACAGGTATATTTAAACAAACTATGAAAGGAAACAAGTCTTAATCAGGCCTTCTAACGTAGGAATTATGTATGTTACTACCCTTTAATATACGAGATAAAAGGGGGAGACAAGGTGTCCTTAGGATTTGGGGGTGTGTGTGTCTTTCCCAGGTTTTTTTTTTAATTAAAGTACAATTATATTATTTTCCCCATCTCTTTTCTCCCTCTAGCCCTCCCATGCTTCCTTCCTTGCTCCCTCAAATGTTTCTATGTGTGTGTACTGCTTAGTCTATTTAGTGTTTCTTCTATGTATGTGATTTCAGGACTGGCCAATTAGTATTGGATAACCAATTAGGAGTATAACTAGGGGGATTAGTTCTGGGGGAAAGGGAGATGGGATGAGCCATATGGAGTAGAGATCAGATGACAACTTTGGAGTTGGCTTTCTTCTTCCTCTTTTACCTAGGTTCTAGGGAGTGAAGTATGGTCAGCAGGTTTGCATAGCAAGTGCTTTTACTGGTAGCTGGGCTATCTTATTAGCCTTCATGTCAATCTTAATAGAAGTTTACCATAGTCCTATGAGAATGAGAATACCTTGGCTTCCTAGGATCCTGTTAACTTTGGGATGCCAACAATGACTTTTACTAGTGACATCTGTCTTAAAGCCCAATGTTGGTGTATAATTACTGTTGAAGCACAGAGCTTTATATTTTAACTTTATGTTAGAACTTGGGGGCTGGCAGAATGGCTCAGGAGATAAAGGTACTTGCCACATGGCAGGAGAATCCAGCTCCTGTAGGTTGACTTCCATACTTGTGCCATGTCATCTGTACACCCATCCGTATATACACAGGCACATTTTATACTGTAACGTTAAAAATGTTGTTCATTTGTTTGGTTTTTGTTTATTTGAGACAATGTCTCACTGTATAGCCTCTGGCACTGGTAAAAGAATTCTTCGTGACTATACTCAGTAGTAGACACTGTTTATAGTTCCTGTAATCAAGAACTTCATTTTCAGAAGTCATTTTATGTTGAGACGGTACATTAGCTTCATACTGTGAGGTAGGTAGACTATATCATCCAAGTAGGGGCTACTCCAGCCCTGGCTTCTCATGCTAGCGAATAAGGCTTTATTGGAACCCAATCATGCCTGCTTAATTCTTTGACCTTGACTGGTTTTGCATTGCAAAGTGTAGTATTCTACTCGGTCCCTTAAAGATAAGCAAAGCATGGTGTATATAATATACTCAGTTGTGTATCTCAGTTATATATACTAATCTGTCATAGGAGCAAGATTGTTCATGAAAGAATGAAACCCGTAACTCTCTTCCCTAAATATACGTGTCCCCCTTTGTCTCTCTGCAGTCTTTGTCTTAATATGTGTGTCTTACATGTATACATATGTCTTACCATAAAAACGAGCTTATGTTGGCTAAATGTGTTAGAATATATGTAAATACTTCTCTAAAAAATTAAAAGTGTTGTTTTAGAAACTGTATATTGTATAATTGGGAAGTTAGAAATTTAAGGTTTCTAAATGCATTTTGTTTTTATTCCAGCTAAACCCACAACTCGGCCTTCCTCTCCTACACCTACTCCCTCAGTTGTCACGTCAGGTAATTGGGGCTTTATAAACTACCAGTGACTCTGCCACCAAGGTCTGGTTTTACCTATGACTTAGAGAGCCAAGGCGGTAATTGACTCTAACGCTCTGCTGAGGGTCCTTTTCTAATCTTGATGTGTCCTGGCCCTTTAGATTTAGTAAGAGTGTTTTCTCTAAAGCCTTTCTGTAAGCCCTAGATGCAAAATCAAATTTGGGGCTACCAGTTACTTATAAGGTGTGATATCTTCGTGATTTTGGTGAAGGTAAGATTATCATTTTTAAAGTCTGAAAAGATTTCCACTTCCCTGTTCTTCTTAAATGGTGTTCATTTTCTTAGATTTGCATGGATCTGAGTGCTCTTTCCTACCGTGTGACCGTTGTGACTTTCTGCTCCTGCTGTTTTGCAGCTTCAGTGAAGCCACTCTTTCACACATGCTGTGCGTGCATGCGCGCGCGCACACAGACAGGATAGAAAACACTAGGAGTGAATTAGTTTTTGTTTGAGGTTTTTAGTGCCTAGAACTTGACTCTGCCAGCCAAGATCCACTCCTGTCTAATGTTAAAGTTGGTCAGTTTACTAGAGCCTGCAGTGATGCTCTCCTCAAGAATACAATGGTATCTAGTTTGACATTGAAGTACTTAGTAATCTCTTTTCTGTTTCCTCTTGAAACAGTTTACTCCCTTAATAATTCTAGATTTCTTCTGATTTGCTAACACTTTTTCATAATACAGAATTATTGATAGTACATTTAGATTTTTAATAATTTGTTTGTAGAAATTCTAGTTTTTAAATTTGTTTTCCTTATGGCTTTGTAATGATTTCTCATAATGCAAATTAACTAGCAGAGTACTATTTAATATATTTCCAACTATGTGCTATTTTCTTTGTTGAAAATGTAGATTGTTACTTGTGTTAACTTGAAAAATAGCAACTGAATTTTTATATACCTTGTCTAGCTAGTACCAAAAGTTTTACCAAATATTTACTTTAGTAGTTAAATAAAATATATTAACAAAATTATTGCATGTTTTTGAAGCACTTAGTAAATAGTAAGGGAATAGTTTATATGCCAGAAGAGCTCTTACCTATTTTTATATTTGAAACCTTACAGCAATATTAGCCACATACTATTCTGGACAGAGTAAAAAAATGGGGTTTTTCTTTAAATGAGGATAAATTCTAGTTATAAAAACTTGACTCAGGAAGACCCTATTTATAGAATTTAACTCATGGCAAACTTGATGCTCGGGTGGGTCTGGAAATTGTAACTACCCATGCCGCTCATTGAGGATTCTTCATTTTGTCGTCATAGCAGGTGCAACCAACACCACCCTGACCCCAACCTCACAACCTGAGCGGAAGTCTACCTTTGATGCAGCCAGCTTCATTGGAGGAATTGTTCTTGTCTTGGGCGTGCAGGCTGTAATTTTCTTCCTCTATAAATTCTGCAAATCTAAAGAACGAAATTACCACACTCTGTAAACAGACCCGTTAAATGAATGCAGACTGGCAGTTAATATGTAACTCACTGAAACCAAAATATTCTTTCATGAAGTCCCACATGGAAGCCACTGTTCCAGGACCTTAACATTTCCAAAGGATGCATACAGGATATTGTGGAGCATCGTTCTTGAAGAAAAGTCAGTTAAACCATTTTGCTTAACAGGAATATTTAAAATATTCTGCATGAATCCATGTGGCTGTCATCTTTTGTTTATAGAGTGGCTGCTGCTGTGCGATTATGTTTTTCCTCTGACATGCCAAATGTGACTCTCTATAAGCTATGGAAGGTGGTGTCCTGTGCAGGCAACCTTACTAGCAGTTAAATGTAGTCATTTAAAAACCTAAAGTCTGTGTTATTTTCATCCTAACTCCAGGTGTGACTTAGTGGCCAGAATTCAGAAGAGTGCCAGATGGGCGGGCAGCAGTCAGGTAGACTGAGGTCTTGACTTCAGAAGGAGACTAAATTGACTAGTACTAAACTACCTTTAGAGTGTTGTATTTGATGGTTGTATTTGATACACTAGAAATATGATGCCGTGCAGGGAATCACATTCCAGATTTAGAGAAAGGAAAGGATGCAGACCATTAATGTATAACAGGTTTTGTTCATACTCATAAAACACTGTATTAAGAAAACAGAACAGTGCCTTAAGACAGACCGAGATGGTGGCAGGACAGAAATGTATTCACATTGTGGGAGGTCAAGCTTGGTCTGAGAATGTAACTGTTGGTGTGAGCAACAGTGAACCCGCTTTTAGATAACATGCTGTTAATGTTTAATTTAAACATTGGTTTCTCCAGAGCGGAGAAATAGAAACTAAAGAATAATTCTAAGCTGAAAGGCTTCCTATATGAAACTATCTAACATTTTTCATAGGGCTGTTGAATAGACATAAAATTGATTTGATTATCTTTCCCTCTGTACACAGAATATCCAAATATTACTATATCTTAAGGATTCCTTCCAGGTTTTCCTGAAAAGTAGTTTGTACATGAGGCGAGAAGGAAGGAGTTTTAGAATCATTTTCTAGTACTTAAAATGAGACAATCACTTTGTTTTCTAACAGATGTGACCTGTGTAACGTAAAACCCTGAGGTTTGAAAAGAGATTGCAGTGGTTTTCTAATGATGATGCCCTGGCTGAATAGGCTGTTCTCTCTTTACTCCTTTTCTTCCTCCTTGGTTTCAGTTCCCATGTGCTGCAATCATGCATACTTTTATTTCTGTAGCTTTAGGTAAAACGCTAATTTGTTTAGTTGTAGAGTCAGTGCTCCCTTGCCTCTGACACATGGACTAGTTCAGAGGCTCCAATTGGAAAGGGGCTTTTGGTGTCCTATGTCATTGAAGTTTTTGTGTTAGTTTCTTTAGAGTAGCCGAGTTTAGCACTTGTTTTCCATTGTTTATAGCAAGAAATGACAGATTGCTTTGTTCATTTCTTCATAAAGTGAAACTCCCTGTACTCTTACAATGAAGTTTCTGTTTCTTTGTCACTTATTGGTACAGCTGAAGTTTGTTTTACTTGCACATTTGTACATAAACCTAATGTTTTCAAGTGCCTTACTTGTTTAAAATCTCTGGCTTCAAAGGTTTTTGGGGAAAGATAGGTTTACCTCACAGTTTGTTTCCATTATAATATTCTAGGTACCTCACGAAATTTATTACAGTGCCATGGCTGTTTTAAGTAAGTGCTAAAGTTCTTTTGAAAAATACACAGAATTTTCATTCCTTATAAGGTGGCAAAATTGGTGTAATTGTCATTTACCTCTGTGACTTCCTTGCCCCATATAAATGTCAGCACATGTAGCAAGTTCTCTGAGAATGTAAATTAATTTGAAACTCCTCTAGTTTTGAGCACTGCTCTAACATCATAGACAGTTAGTGACATTTTGCAAGTCTCTACATAAGCTCTTGCTACAGAATTCACAGCTGCCATCACTCTTTCCCACCTTTGTTTAGTAAGGTAGTATTTTGAGCCATTAATGATTTTTGGGGTTTTTTTTAATCCAGAAGGTATATAGAAACCTTTTCAGAGTTTTCATCTGATTTGTCCTGAAGTTCTGTCAAATACCTTATTTTACCTTTACTGTACTTGCTGCACAAGCAGACACTGCTGTACTTAGAAGTTTCTATTTGAGTTCAATAAAAACTATAAAACTAATCTGTATGTGTACCAAACTGATTTAAAATAAATACATGTTTATTGAATTAGTCTCTATTGATCAAAAGTGTCACATTTTGATTATAAAATTTAACGTTATATTTGCCTTACCTGTCCATTTGAGGCTTGGTTGTCTACTGTTTTTGTGTTCTGTAAGCTAGTATATGGTTCCTAAGGGTTATGGATTCGAACCTTAGAAACAATAGCTGGACAGAGGATAAAAGAGACACCCCCCAAGCTCACCTTAACCAAGAGTGAGTGAGAGAGAGAGTTAGGTGTGGGTCAGAGACAGCTTTTGTGGAGTCGGGTCTCCTTTCATCTCTGTGGGTTCCAGAGATTGAGCCATCTTGCTAGCCACATCCTGCCCTTCAGAGTGCATGTGAAATGAAACTTAGCTTGTATTTAGAGCATCAGGCCATATGCTGCCGTATGAAATCTGGTTCTGCTGGACCACGTGCAGAAGCATCTGTATTTGATCATTTCTATTACTCTAAGGGTCTTCACTGCTCCCTTGCAAGTCTGAGTATAAGGATAGATTTAGTGGTTTACCTTAGAAATGAGGCCTTCAGTTCCATGTTAGTGCCTTATCTTTTGGTAATTACATAAAACTTAGAGCTAGCCCAGATAGGTAATTAGCCTCTGGACCTGCAACATCCCAGTCTCCACAGTACTCAGCCTCCACAAACACAGCTGCTTTCTGGTTCTCCAGAAACCACTCTTCCGTATGCTTTGNTTTGTTTTCATGAAAAGCAAAAGACAGAGCCACATGTTCTCTTACCTAACCACTTGGGAGGTAGAGGCAGTGGATCGGTTCAAACCAGCCCTATACAGTGACTTGAGTAGCCTGGACTACATGAGATTGTCTCAGAGAGAGAAAGAATTCTTATGTTCTAACTTTTAGCTATTCAAGCAATACATAAATGCATGTGTATTAACCTTTTTATTGCTGTGAACAAAACTGACAGAAGCAACTTGAAGGCTTGTTCTTGCTCACACCTTGGGATGTAGATAAGGCATGGGAACTGTTTGGTTATCAGTAGCCCAGAAAGCAGAGAAGGGAATACAGAAACACATTAGATTTTCCTCCTTTTGGGGGGTCGTAGGAGGGTGGCAGGGTTGAAACAGGATCTCACTTTGTAGCTCTGGCATGAAATTCAGATCTGCATGCTTCTCTAAGCACTGAGATTAAATGATGGTGCTGTGCCACGCCACTCCTGGCTCGTCATTGTTTTTCAAAATACTCTTAAGTGGATCTTCGCTCAGCAATCTCTTTGGAACTTCCTTATGTCTCTCAGGCAATACCCAGAGGTTAAGTCTCTCGTAGGTAATCCTAAAGTCCAGTCAGGTTGATGAAGTTAACCGCCACAAACTATTTGTCAATAAACCATTACATCCCACCCTTGACCCTCATAAGCTCATGGACATCTCATAAAGATGATTCAGTCCCATTTTAAATGGTCCTATGGCCATAGCAGTATGAACACTTCTATTTTATAGTCTGTTCTCAGACTTAAGGCAGTCTCTTTGATCATGAGCCCTGTAAAACCAAAACACATACTTCTAACACACACTGGTACAGTAAACCCTTGCAGTCCAAAAGGGAAGGATGGGAAGATAACGAGAATAGACTTGACCAAAGCAAGACAAACTCAGCTGGGAAAGACTGCAGTTCCATGCTCAGTATCTGGAGCTTTTGATGAGATCTGGGCTCCAGTGGGCTTGAGTAGCTCTGCCTCGAGCCTGGCAATGGTAGTACACATAACATCTTTTGGCCCATCTCCACTCCATCCCTGTAGCTTTCTTTGGTGCATGCTCGGCATCTAGTGCAGTGAGACTTCTGGGGAGAGGCGACCAAAGATCTGTTTACCTCAGATGGTGTTGATTATTGTCAAATTCATAATAATTATGAATTTGACAATAAAGCTGTGAATTTGGAGAATTGGTGACAGGTTACTATGAGACCATAGATGACTCAAACAGCTGCATCACTGAACAGCCAACTCCATCTTGGGTGCTGACTCACAAAAGCTGTCATCCTAGAGTCCTGTGTGATGTGCAGGCAGCTGACAGGCTGGAGAGCCTCCCTTCTCAACAGTACTGCTTACAGCCTTGGTGGGGATCAGGTGAACTGCATGAATCCTGCAAGTTTCAGGAACTCTGTGAGACGAGTTGTTTCCTGTTTCCTGGGAGCCTCCCTCTAGGACAGTGGTTCTTAGTCTTTTCCTGATGGCCTATGACCTGGAAGTTGTAGGTCAAATCCCTCCGAGTTGCTTTTGGTCAGTATTTTATCACATAACAGGAAACTAACAGGTCTGTTCCAGCTTCTGCTTCCTCACGGCTTCACACAACAGTGTCTTGGTCTCCCTGTCATATCCCCTTCACAGGCTTTGCTTGGCCTCAGCAGCTTCCGTGGACATCAGTGTGGGCCTGCATGTACCACATAACTGGATTGTGCTTGTCTTTAAAACAGTGTAGTCTGTTCTACTAAGTTCTGCACAAATTTGAGACGTGGTCTGGCCCCTTTTACCACAGCTGTGATGATCTCCACCGAGGTTGCTTTCTAGCAGGGAACTCCTTCAGTAATATTCTCACATCAAGTTCTCTCCTTCCCAATGAGTTTGCGTTTTCACAAAATGGAGTCTTCATGGGAGGAGGTGATTCTTGCTTTTAGAGCACCATTCCTGTTGTCCCAATGTAGAACATAAGATTTTTTGTTTTATGGTACTAATCTCTTGAGGAGTTACAGCTGCTCTCTGTACTAAACTTATTTGCTTCTTTAAATTTGGTCGTACCTCTTTCCTTGACAGACTGTACTTTTCATATAACATTTTACAGTCTAGGTCCTACGCTGGTTTGAAATTCCCACTCTAAACAGCTGTACCGGTTTGAATGAGAATGGCCCTCATAGGCTCATATATTTGAATGTTTGGTTACCAGTTGGCGGACTGTTTAGGAAAAACTAGGAGGTGTGGCCTTGTTGGAGGAGGAGGTGTGTCACTGGAGGTGAGTGTTGAGGTTTTAAAAGCCTATGTCAGGCCCAGGATGCCCCTGCTCCATCTCTGCCTGCTGCTTGTATATCAGATGTAAGCTCTCAGCTCCTGCTGCAGCACCATCTGTGCTTGCCTGCATCCGTGCTTGCCTGCATCCATGCCCCCCTCACCATGATGGCCATGGACTCACCCTCTGAAGCCATAAACAACCTCCCAATTAAATGCTTTCTTTTGTAAGTTATCTTGGTCATGGTGTCTCTTTACAGCAAGTAGAACAAAAGCTAAGACAATTACTTAGTCCACTGCTTTTTAATTCAGCTTTAGTATTCAGGACATGGGCAGAATGCAGTCTGATTCTATGTCAGAATGGGAGCACGAATGGCCTTCTAGCTCAGTTCCCAAGAGTCCTTGTTCCCCTCTGAAGCCTCATGAGCTCAGGCAGTACTGTACTCATTTCCACTGTACTCTGGTCTTTCAGCCCCCCACCCAAATTCACCCCTTAAGTTGTATTGACAGCCTTCTGGGCTTCTGTAGTCCACAGTTCCAAACATTGGTCCCACAAAACAGTTCAAGGCCCAGGAATCACAGGTTTCTTAAAGCAACAATCCCACTTTGGGTGCCAGTTTTCTATATTAGCTACATTTTTGTTATTGCTGCAACCAATGTTATCAGTAATTAAAGGTAAAAGCCTCAATAAGCTGGGTTTAGCCACCTGTCTTTAAGCCAGTTGAGCGAACAATAGTAAAAAGGAGGTTTATTCAATGTGGCCACATTGGAAAAGGAACAGAGAGATACAGTGGCACCTCCCCGCAAAGCCCATATTTGAGGTCTTGGCATGAGGTTTAAAAATGTAGTGGGCAAGAGTATTCATAGCTAAGCATCCCAATCAAGGTATGGTCTACCCCATCTCTGTCACATCTAACTTGCCTGCAAGTTTCTCCTGTCTCCATCTTCCGTTCCACTGTAGGAGAGCTGGAATTACAGATGTGCACTAGCACACCTGGCTTTATGTACATTCTGGTGATCCGGACTCAGGTCCTCGTGCTTTCATGGTAAACATCCTACCCGCTGAGCCATCTCCCCAGCAGAGGCAGAGGTTCTCATTTGCCTGGAATTTACCCAGTGTCAACTCCATGGGAAACAATTGTATGTCTGGCAGCAGGCTGATTGTATTAGACTTTTTTTCATTAAGAAGGGGCCAGAGATTAATCTTCCCTAACTTAAGTACAAATTCTGGATAAGACTTGCCTCCCTTGCCCATAATGCTTCTGCCAACACTACCAAATCCCTGTGGTTGCTTTACTCATCATTGTGATTTGAATGAGAATGGCTTATTTCCATAGGCTCATAGATTTGGATGCTTAGTCACCAAAGAGTGGCACTGTTTGAAAGGATGTGGGGGTGTGGCCTTGCTGGAGGATGTGTGTCATTGGGGATGGGGTTTGAGATTTTAGAAGCCCCTGCCAAGCCCAGAGGCTCCTTCTTCCTTCTGTCTAGAGATCCAGATGTAGAATTCTCAGCTACTTCTCCAGCATCACATCTGCCTGCATGCTGCCATGCTCCCTGCCATGGTGACAGTGAACTAAATCTCTGAAATTGTAAGCCAGCCCCAATTAAATGGTGTCCTTTAGAAGAGCTGACATGGTCATAGCTTCTCTCCATGACATTCCCATAGGACTGCTTCTCTCTCTCTCTCTCTCTCTCTCTCTCTCTCTCTCTCTCTCTCTCTCTGTTTACAGGCATGTTTGTGTCTGTGGATGGAGGCCAGAGGTCGATCTCAGATGTCTTTTTCAATTGTTCTCCACCTTTTTTGAGACAGGATTGCTCACTGAGCTTGAACCTTCCCTGATTGGCTAGACTGGCTGACTGGTGAGTTCCTGGGCTCCTCCTGTCTCCTCCTCCTGGCACTGAGATTACAGGTGTGCACTGTACAAGAGCAAGCATGAGGACCTAGTTTACTTTAGATCCCCAGTACTTACATGTCCCCACCCTCGTCCAGCAAGGAAAAGACGCGACACTGGAGCTCTTCTTGTCAGCTTTTTATTCAGAACCTTTTCACAGCAATGGAGTCTCTCTCCGGGTAAGCCTTTCCCAGCCCTTAAATAGGCCAAGGCTGCCAACCCTGGATGGCCACATGGGCATAGTCTATTGGTCCTGGCAATTACGCAAGCATCTGATGATCA
>LOEQ01000657.1:454918-467435 GCA_001685075.1 Bramus lutescens | reverse complement strand
GTAATTGCCATGGCCTTCTGCCATGGGCTCCCTAGGCAGCAGGCTTTCCGCAGCAGGAGCAAGGGGTCCCTGGTGAGTTTGGATGGCACCCCGGAGGTGAGAGTTGTCAGAACTCTACACATAAGCACCTCCCAAGACGAGCTAGAGAGGTCTTGCTGCTTCCTTCTCCCAGGAGGCTCCACTGCACTCAGCCTTCTGGGAAGAGCATAGGAAGCCTCTTGAACAGCAGGTGCTGGACCCTGGGGCTTCTGCTGGCCCTCCCAGGAACCCTTAGATGTACCCCTACCTTTCAGGTCCCTACTCCTGTAGAGGCAGCTGGAACAGGTCTCACCCTCCCGCTTCCCCGCATTGGCCCAGATTTTCCCAGTAGGCACCACCACCCTCCTCTGGACGGGCTCCACTGCAGCATTTAAACAGCGTTTAACCCTGAGACTATGCCTGGAAGAACAGTAGGTTGCCCCGTTTGCTGATTGTTCAAGACAGCCAGTCTTGGGTGAGGCCTGGAGGGTGCCAGGGCTTATTCTGCTTCCAGTGACTTTATAGGAGTGTGCCACCACACCCAACACAAACAATTTGTTTCATGTCAGGCACAAAAGTGTTCTGGAGGTTTCTAAAACACCACTTCTGTTGGTGTGTTCCTACTGGGACTCACTCCCAAGGATTGCACACAGGGCCATTCCACATCTAACCCTATCCAGCGTGTCCCCCCAAACCCTGCTGTGCCATCTGTCCCCTCTCTGTCTTCCTTTTGCCACTTCCTCCTTGTGCCTCCAGATTTGACCCTAACAGCATCTCTGTTGGGAAACCTTCCTCTGGCCTCTGTGTGCCCTCTCTTCAGAAATAAATAACGTACTAAAAATTTAAATATTCTCTTTTTAATAAACTGCAACTCTGCCTCAGAGGGGGAAAATAATAGAACCAATGATGGATGGAGGCTGGTTTTCTAGAAATTGGAAAGAGACTAGACACCAACATGAGTTTTAAAAAAGAAATCTGCCAGATTGACCTGATTTTCTCAGGAAATAGAGCAGACAGGATCCCTGGTTTCCAGCAGGATGCCTGGAAAGGGGACTGGGAGAACATGGCTGGATGGCCGAATAAGTGCGCATACCCCTGGCTCATGGATGATCTGGTCTGAGACAGCTGCACAGCCTGTGTGGGCAGCTTGGGACCTTTGGGACTGTCCTGTCTTCACTGTTACTAATGGCTTAGAGAGGATGCTCAGAGCAGGCTGAAAGAGTAACCAGATGCTGGAAATATAGACCTGTAAAGATCTCAAGAGTGGACCAAATTGATCGAGAACAAGCCAGATGATGGAGCAGTAACTCAGTGTCTGAGTGCACCCTGTGGCTTCAGGGGACAGCTCACTGTGCCAGAGTGATGTGGCTGCCCAACCCAGCACACTTCCAGGCAGTAGTACAAGAGAAACCTCAAGGCCAAGGTCACTGCGTGCTGACCAGACAACAGAGATTTTAAAGGAGACTGGCCACAATGGCAAGCGTGTGCCTACTGAATGGTGGAAAGCAACGGGGTGGCTTATATAGGGGAGGGCTGGTAGGCTGAGGCCCCCAGGTCACTGCCCAGTCCACTGTGCATGGAAGAAAACAGTAAAGGGGTTCACGAAAACTCTGCTTCCCTGTCTGCATGCTCTGGTGTGGAGTCACAGGATCTGAGGAAAGGGATCCAACCGATGTGCACCCCCCCCCGACTTGTTATCCCGAGTAAGCCCCTTACTGAACCAGGCAGAGACTCCACCCACCATGGCAATGGCTCTAATGGGCCTGGGATATCTGAGGCTCACTGTCAGCATCCTAGGCATGATCTGTAGGTGCCCAGGGACAGAGGATCTATGGTGAAGATGTACAGGGAAGGCCAAATATAGCTTAGTAACAGCTGACCACATCCAAGCTGCCTGGGGTGGGGGCAGCTGGGTTGGAGCAAGCTCTTGGTTCCCGCGAGTGAGCAGAAGAGGCTGATGGCCCACCAGGTAGGGACATGAGGGGAATGGAGCATCCCCAACCTCTCTAAGCACTTCTCAAGTTGCAGATGTACCTGATAGGGGTTCACCCTGCTTTTGAATCCTACATTTCTTTCCTACAAGACATTATCCTTGGCGGGAGATGGTGGCATATGCCTGTGATCTCAGCAGCTGGGATGTGGGAGTAGGAGGATGGTAGGCGGGAGGCCAGGCAGAGGTACGTAGCGAGATCCTGTCTCAAAATGAAAGCAACATTTTGTCTCCCACCAAAAATCAAAATCCTTACCCTCAGTGATGTGAAGAGTAACAGGGTGTATGCAGAGAGGTGAGCAGGAGTCGTATATGTATGTATGTATGTATGTATGTATGTATGTATGTATGTATGTATGTAATCTACAGCTATATACCATAAAATGTATTCTTTTAACTACCATCAAGTATAAAACAGTGGAGCCATCACTACCCCATGGTAAATTTCTTCTCATCTTACAGAATGAGAACAGTACCCACTGAACGCTGCTTTGCCCTCCTGTCCCCGACCCCTGGAGCCACCGTTCTGCTTGCTGTCTCTGTCTCACTCCTCCGGGCACCTGACAAACATGGAATTAAGAATCCTTTCACGCCTTCACATGTGTCCTCACGGTTCATCAGGCGGCAACACGGGTCAGAATGCCCTTCATATTTTTACTTTTAAGGTTTTATGCATTATTTTTATTTACGAATATGTATGTGTGCCTGCATAGTTGATGGGTACCACATACAGGTAAATGCATTTGTAGGAAGCCCAGTGTGGGTGCCAACAGCCGAAGCTGGGTCCTCCAGAAGAGCAGCCAGCTTTCTTAACTCCAAGGCCACCTCTCCAGCCCCTTTTTAAAGTGAGCCGCTCTGTGTTTGGACTGAAACATCCCTGCCCTTGGAAGATGGAGCTGTTCCTCAGCACACGGGATGATGTTTCAGTGTAACTGAAAGCTAAGTGAGAATATGTATGTGGCTGAGTCTGGAGGAACTACATCCCCAACTGTGCTTGGGGATTTTCTACCTCATAATTAAGGACCAAAGTGTTTATTTTAAAATTTGCAGAAGCATTTCCAAAAGCTTAAGAAAAATGTAAATTTGAAGAAAACAACATAAAAATATTGATCACATTTTGCCAATACAGATTTTTTAAAAGTTTAAAACTTTATTTATATATTTACCAATTTGTTTCAGAGTTTTGCTGTATAGCCCAGGCTGGTCTGGAATTCTTGTTTTCTTTCCTTTAGTTACTTACCTACCTACCTACCTACCTATCTCTGTCTGTCTGTCTGTCTGTCTGTCTGTCTGTCTGTCTGTCTRTCTATCTATCTATCNTCTGTCTGTCTGTCTGTCTGTCTGTCTGTCTGTCTGTCTGTCTATCTATCTATCTATGTATTTATGTATGTACGTATGTATGTATCTATCTATCTATCTGACTAACTAACTAGTATATGTATGTTTATGTGTGGAGGTCAGAGGGCAACCTGCTGGGGCCTGCTCTCCTGCTACTGTGTGGGTTCTGGGCTTCAAACTCAGATCACCAGACTTGGTAACAAGAATCTTTACTCACTCGACTAGCTCACTGGCCCTTGACCTAGAACTCTTCCCCCCCCCATTATTTATTTGTGCATGTGTGTATGATATGTGTGTGTGCACACGTGTACGTGCACTTGTGTGTGGGTCAGATGTGGCAACTTTCATGAGTTGGTTCTCCACTTCCACCACGTGGGTCCCACTGATGGAGCTCAGGAGTCCAGGTTTGACTTCAACCTCCTTTACACAGTGATCCGTCTCACAGGCTCCTGGTCTGGAACTTTTCATCTAAGTGCCTCAGCCTCCTGAGTGCTAGAATCATGGGTGTGCACCACCATGCCAAACAGCACAGATATTTTTTTTTATGGTTGGGTGGAGGTGATTTTTATGTTAAGCACTTAGTAATGATCCTGAAACGGGTGTTCAAATACTTGCGTTTGCTCTCTTATCTCGCCTTTTCAATGGATTCTTTTGACTGCAGCAAACACTTTCGGGCAAGGGCAAATACTGTTAAATGTTACAGTGTATGGTGCTATATGAGTTCAGATAGATTTTCTGGAAGGATACAAACACAAAATTATTGGTGCCACTTCCCCTGGAGAGGAAATGTTGCCTTTTGGTGGTGGAGGCCTTTTTCCCAAACTGTAGACTTTAAAAATGTTTCCTAGTTAGATGTATTATGGGTCTTTTTGGTCTTCCTCTTTTTTTTTTCTTTTAGTACTGGAAAATCAACAACAGGAAACTGCTTTAAAAAAAAACAACAACTCATACAAAAGTTCCAAGTTTGTCTTTTAAACATTTGACCAATTTTTTTGTTACCCAATGATCATTTTCTGATTACTCCATAAATGGACAAGCATTGGACTTCTTCATACTGAAATGGTAGTGAGCAGTGGTATTGGGGTTCAGCCTCAGTAATCACATCCTATGGGAGAGTAGGGAGCACCAGTGTATGTTAATGGCAGCCTTCCTCATGTGTGTTTCTGTTCAAAGGGGAGCAGAGCAGTTCATTTTGAGTGCATACCTCGGGCCCATCGTCTTGGGAACTCTCCATCAGTCTCTGTATAAATTTCTCCACGATCTGGGGTCTCATGACTGAAAAGTTTTCTTTCATGACTTGGTGTTTCCAAAGGTCTAGGAAAAAAAAGCCAACAACCACCAGATCAGAACAGGAATCACAAAACACAGACAAGTACCAAGGACATGACTCCACAGCTCCCAAAAGATGCCAACACAACAATCTGCCACTTTGAAATGTAAGCGGGGAGGGGAGGAGGCAGTCCAGGACATAGAACCCTCTGGAACATGGAGGAAGGGAGATATCTAGCAAGGTTCTTAATAAAAACATCTGGGGAAGGCCTCCTGGAGACCAGTGCACAGTATTGTAGACAAAACCCAGAAGGAAACGCTACTGCGCGGCTACTCCTCTTTCATGATGTCTGCCTTGTTAACACCCCGCGTTTGCAGGATGATCTCAGTGGCGTGTGCTTATCAGAAGTCAACGAAGAACAAGGCTGATGCGTAGACGAGGAGGCATGCACGGCACAAACTCATTCAGAGCAAAGTTTCATATGGCGGCAGACGCTGCGGGAAACAGCTGGCTGTCATTCGGGGTCATTTTCAATTATTNCCCCCCCCCCAGCGGAATAGCAGGCCACTGTTCACAGGAAGAATGTTGATGGTGTTGACCAAATTCCAAAATTCCAACCACCTCGGGTTAGGAAGTGAAAATGGCAAGGCAAAGAACAGTGGCTATAGAAGGAGCCCACTCAGCGCCGGGCTCCAGGAGTCCCCCCAGACCCCCGTCTTTGCTCCGTCATCATCCTCCCTCCTTTGGGACTGCCCACAGCAGCGCGTGCCTTTCCGCTACTTTATTAAAACCCTCCTGGTTCTCCTCTAGCGGTTTTACCGTCTCATTTCTTTGCATCTTTTACGGCAGAATTCCCAGAAAGCAAAGTCGTCCCTCAAACCCACTTGCTTGGTTTTCACTTCCACAAGTCTGGGGGAACTGATTTTATTACAAATACCCACAACTTCCACTGAAGCCAATGGCTTGACTTGCCTGCCCCAGCATTTTGCCAAGGTCGTCACTTCCCCTCTGGGGAAGCTGCCCCTCTCAAGGCACTGGGACACCTTCAAAAGCCTTGATTTCTTCTTAGCTCATCGGCACCTAGCTTTCTTTGTCACTGAGGAGCTCTTCTCTTCCACACTCCCCCGGCCCCAGGCCTTAGTCTCTGCCCACTTGCTCATTTTAGTGTACTCATAATTATAATCATTGTAATAATATCTCAAGTTTGGGCTAACAGCTTTTTTATTCTAAGGTCACTTAAAACTTAATATATGCTTAATTAAGTTACCAGCGTCCCCTCTCTAAATGATTCCATCTGCAGCTTGCCCCATGTCAAAGACAGAACTTCCATCTTCCCAGACGTTCAAAAGCCTGAGATAGTGATGGACTGCTCTTTTCTAATGATCCGTGTTGTGTCTGATCAGTCATTGCTGCCTCAGAAGGTACCCCAGCATCCCACCACTTTTATTTTCTCTGCTTCCAGTTCCAAGACAGGGGCTGGAGAGGTGGCACTAACAGTCAAGGGCTTGCCTTGCAAGAAAATGACCTAAGTTCTATCCTTGGAACACACCTATAAAAGTCAGTTGGGTGTGGTCCATTTCTGGGAAGCTGGAGGCAAGACCCACAGGGCTCACTGGAGAGAGGCAAGCAGACCTCCAGGCCTTACTGGGGAGAGGCAAGCGGACTCAGGGTTTACCGGCCTTGGGGCCTTGGAGCTTAGCTGGTTGGTGAGCTCCAGGCTAGGGAGGGGTCCTATTTCACAAACAGGTAGATGTTTTATGGAGAATGACACTTGAGTTTGTCCTCCAGCCTTCACACGCACGTGTACTCAAGTGTAGACGTACATACATACACACACACACACACACACACACACACACACACACATTTAAAATAAAGCATACGCCAGATCATGTCACTATACTGGGGCCTAAGGAATCTTAGAAGCTGTGGATATGTTGAAGAAGTCAAGCCCCTCTGCTCCCTCCTCTGTTGCCTGCTGTAGCTTCTCATTTCCTCTCAGCTGAGAGTCCCTGCCACACATACTCCAAAATACATGGGATGATCTGAGAACAAGCACCAGTATTCGCTACCATCTGGTCAGAAACAGCCGCGCCTCCAGGATTTATAGGCTGTGCTATTGACCCCCAGGTCTTCATTTTGAAAATGGGATTCTACATTTCTTCTACAGATGACTACTTTTCATAATGAACCTATAAATCATAGTTCATACTTCTTAAGATGCTTAGCGCTTTAATAAACTCTGATAACTCTGATGGAACAGACAGAGCTTGTGATTATTACAGAAAACTTCAGGCAAGAGAAGAGCTTGGATGATTTTCCCAGGGTGCTGTAGGGCAGAGGCCCATTGAGGTGTTGCATCATCCATCACAAGCTCCAAGCTTGGGACCAGTTTGGGGTTTATCTGTGCCTCCAGCTAAAGAGAAGCCTTTTCCAGCTCTCTCCCTGCACGAGTTCAAATTCAGACACACAGCTGTACTTATAGGCTGGAACCAGGGAGAGAAGAAGTCTTTCAAGGAATTTCTGGCAAAGAGGAGCCAGCTTCCACATCTACCTTGTTCTCAGTGCACGTGTGTGGCCATGGCATCTTCAATATGGAGGATATATGTTCTTGCTCTCTCTCTTTGTGTATGTCTCTGTGTGTGCACATGTGTATGTGTGAGTGAGTGTGCATGTATATGTGCATGCGTGTTCACATATATGTATCTGTGTGCACACACTCGTGTGTGCATGTGAGGGAAGAGGTATGGTGAGTGTAAATGCGGGTCGGAGTAGAGGTCAGAGGTTAACTTCCGGCGTTGGTCCTTGCCTTTTGTTTTGAACCAGGATCTTTGCTTGATTTTTCCCATTGCATTTTAGCAGGCTAGCCTGTCTTTCTGGAGGGGTGTGCTGGGACCACTGTGTGCGGCAGCACCCAGCTTATATGATTCTGCGAGTTCCCCTCTGTGTGGCCAGCACTCTACCCTGCCTTGAAGCCACAGTTTTGGCAGAGGCTCAGAAGTGGGAGGGAGGAAGCATCCTTGCGGTTAAGTGATGATCTTTTTCTCTATCCCTTGCCCTTGACTAAAGGAAAGTTTGATTTTGAGTTGGCCAAACCATTTCCCCTTTCTCCCCCTCTCAGAAACTTAGCTTGAAGCTCTGCACTTCCCCCACATAACCCGGTTCTCGGTCATGAGAATCCAAGACAGAGTGAAGGCTGAAGGCACACAGGTGCAGTCAGAGGTGCTCCTCCCCTCCCTTTCCTTCCCTCCTCTCCCCTCCCCAACAACAAGTGGGAGCTTGAAATGCAGGGAGGTAAAGACTGTTCTCCTGTGATCTCCAAACTGCCACCCCACACCCTAGTTTCCCAAGCACGGCATTATTTTCTGGACAGTATAGCAGTAATGATACATAAAGGCTCTAGGGTCTAGACTAGGAGGAAATTCACACAAGACTTTCCCTGCGTTTTCCAAACGTACTGCAATGGTTATTACTGACTGTCAGCTGGAGAGGCCCTAGAATCCTCCAGGAGACCAACTTCTGGGTGTGGCCAAAGGAAGTTTCTAGACAGGATTCATTGAGGTGAGAAAACCCACTCGAAATGTGGGCCAACAGTGGGTGGCAACACTCTGAATAAGGAGAGTGAAGCAGAGCTTCATTGTTTCCCTCTCAGTATCTCTCTCTCTCTCTCTCTCTCTCTCTCTCTCTCTCTCTCTCTCTCCTCCCTGACTGTGTCTACAACGTGACCAGCTGTTTCATGCTCCTGTTGCATGGCGTCCCTGCCATGATCGACTGTAACCTCCACCTGGGAGCCAGAACAAACCCATTTTCCCTTGAGTTGTCAGACCTTCAGTCACAAGAAAGAGGAAAGTAAAAGACAGTTACCTTGACAGAAAACAAGCCAGGATGGTGTTCAATCCTGTAGGTTTTGTGCTCAGAGGCTCAGGGAGGGCAAGCTCAAGGATAGCCTTGGCTACATAGTGAGATTGTATCTCAAAAATTAAAAAAAAAAAACAAAGCAAAAAACAAGGTATTGACATGTAGGTCAGTGACAGAGCACTTGCCTGGCATGCTTGAATCCTGAGGTTCAATTCACAGTGTTGGGAGAAAAAGACTAATGGTTGGGAAGTCAATTAAAAGAGGCCAACTAAAGCAGAGGCCACTTTCAAAGAAATTGTGCTATCTGTATTTGATTTTACTTAAAATACACAAGTCTACAAATACTTGCCGCTACCTCACACTGAGTGCAGGCCTCTGCACATGCCCATTGCAGTACGGCTGGGGAGGGAGCACCTCTCCGTAAACATGATGAGGGTCCCATACACTGTGGTTCGCTGTTGATTCCGTGGTCTGTAGACTTTGGCAAAAGTGACTGTAAAGGGTAAGGGTGACGTTTCTAGGTGTATTTGTCTTGAAAAGGAGTAATTAAAGATTATGAAACTCTAAATGCATTATTTTGTAAATTTTCACAATTTTGCCCCTTCTATCATCTGTCCCAAACAACTATACTTTCAATGAGTTTTTCCAAAAAATTTCAAGTCAGTGTTTTAAAAATCCTTTTTTTTTTTTTTNCTTGACAGGCTGGCTGGCCTGGCACTTTCCACGATAGCCTCAAACTTGCAGTCTTTCTGTCTTTGGAGTGTTGGAATTATAGGTGTGAGCCACTAAGCCCAGCATGTGAACTGAGCTCCTGGAAAAGCAGTTTTCAGCTCACAGCCGAGTACAGTGCGCTCACAGACGGCTTGTCCTCCAAGACACCCGGCCTCTATTGGCCATACTGTGCATCCGAGTGACACAGCGACCCCAGGGGCACCCCTGCCACGGCAGCAAGGGGTGAACCTCATCGTGGACTGCCACCCTCGGTGCTGTTCACACCTGGTGTTCCACACTCAGCGAGTTGTGAGGATTGCTTAGTGACATGTGCGCACCATTATAGTGTTAACTGTCGTTGTCCGGCTGTCCCTGCTTCCCACATGGCTCCCCTGGCAATGGCTGCTTGTTGTTGTTGTTGTTTTGTTTTTACTGCCTCAGTGATTTTGACTCTCTTCCCAGGTCACATAGTTGAAATCATGCACGGCTGCATTTTCAGAACAGCATCTTTCACTTAGCAATAGGTATTTAATCTTCGTCCATGTCGTTTTAAAAAATTATAATTACAGCTTTTTTTCCTTCCCTTTCTTTCCTCCAAACCTTTTCTATTCTCCTCCCTGATCTCCTTCTAATTCGTAGCCTTTCTTCACTGGTTATTATTGCATGCATGTATATGCATCATACATATATACACATATGTATTTGTAAATTAAACCTGTTTGGTCTGTCTGATGTCACTTGTATAAATGTTGGTTGATCTTTGGGCACTGGACAAGCATTGGTGTGTTCTTCCCTCAGGAGGGCCACTTCTTCCATGCCTAGTTCTCCTCAGTTGCCAGTGGTTCTTTGTGTAGGGTGGAGGAAATGTCCAGACATTTCCCCATCCACTTAGTCACGTTCGTTTGTGTCTTCCTTATTCAGCTCACATTTGAGAAGCCGTATTGGTGAGACCTCGTGTGTAGTTTCTGATATTACTGGGAGACACAGACTCAAAGCGAACTCCCTGATCTTATGGCTCTTACAATCTTTCTGCTCCTTTTTCTGCCGTGGTCTCTGAACTTTAGGTTAATATACATTTAATCTTCCTTCATGTCTGTTTATGAGTTGGTAGCTCATTCTTTCTTTTTCTCTTTTTCCTTTTTTTCTTTTCTTTTCTTCCTTTTTGGTAGTACTGAACTTGCATGCTAGGCAAGAACTCTATCCTTCCTTCCTTCCTTCCTTCCTTCCTTCCTTCCTTCCTTCCTCTTTCTCTTTCAAGACAGGATCTCCCTTCACAGCCTTGGTATGTAGAGCTGGCTGGCCTCGAATTCACAAAGGTTCAATTGCCTCTGCCTCTTGAGTTTTGAGATTAAAGGTTCCAACTTCTTTTTTAATGTTGATTTAATTTTTAAGATGATATGTATGTGGGTATGTGGGTATCCATGGAGGCCAGAGGCGTCAGATCCTCAGTGTGGGGAATTGAACTTGGGTCCTCTGGATTAGCAGTACTCCCCCTTAGCCACTGTGTTATCTCCTCAGCCTTCAAATTTTGGGTGGGTTTTGTTATTGTTGAATTTTTTTTGTCCTTTGTTTGTTTTGAGCCAAGGTTTCTCTACATAGCCCTGGCTGTCCTGGAACTCACTATGTAGACCAGGCTGGCCTCAAACTCACAGAGATCTACCTGCTTCTTCCTCCTGAGTGTTGGGATTAAAAATATGCACTATCACATCCAGCTTGTTTTTTTTTCTTTTTAGTATTTAAGAATATTCTATTAGATAGATGTATCACAGTTTAAGCAAATCAACTTGATTTTTATAGAAACGACAGATCTCTGTACGTAGTCTGCCTTCATTTGCTTATGTAATTTCAAATGAAATCACTCAAATTCAAGGACAACTAAAACCTTCATAAGCAGGTTTGGAACAGACAATGATCAAAGGGACAAAAACAGGTCAGAGGTTGTGACTAACCCATACTCTGCTGGTTTGCATCCCCAAAGGATGATAATGCACACATACATTCATACATATATACATACAAACATGCACATACACACATATATGTATGTATGTATTCCACTTTGGGGACTCTTGGCTTTCCAATTATTAAGGGAAAATTAGAAAATCTGTTTAAAAATCAGTTTAATGCCACAGTGTCAAAGACAGAGGTGGCTGGGTCTCTCTGAATTCAGGAAGACTGTGTTGATGTGGAAAGCTTCAGGCTGAACCAGGGTATCTGGAGCCACTGCTAGCTCTGGTCTTGGGGGCAGAGAGGGGGACAACTAGTTAAGCTATCAAAAGCTAATACCAGGACCAGGTGTGGATGCCATATCTCTGCAGCCTCCCTGATAAACTGGAGACCATGAATAAAAAGATTAAGCACCAAAGACGTGGTGGAAGGGAGATAAGAGGGGGAGGGAGACCGAGAAAAATCTTCCAGAGTGTGTGTGTGTGTGTGTGTGTGTGTGTGTGTGTGTGTGTACATGGACCCTGAGGCTAGAGGTTGGCATTTATTTTCCACCTTATATTTTGAGACAGGGTCATCCACTGGGCTGCCTGGACGGTGAGTCTCTACCTTTCTAGTGCTGAATTACATGCCCGGCTTTTTACATGAGTACTGAGAATCTGAACTCAAGTCCTCACGCTTAGGAGGCGAGCACCTTTCTCTAAGCAGTCTCTGGTGCCCTTGAGTTCCCCTTTGGCGGGTACAAAGACAAACCCTGGTCTAGCCAAAGCAAAGACCTGAGGGAAAACCCTGGAGCCTCTGGTAAACCTGCAGGGTTACTGGGCTTCTAACCGTTCCCTAATCCTAACTTCTGCTGAGAAGCACCCAGCTCCAGACTAACCGTGGTGCCAAAGCTAACCACTAACTGCTGTTTCTCTGGAGCAGAAACTGCCTCTGGAAGCTTTGCCGGTTGTAGCTGCAGTGAACTGTAGGTGGGTGGAGAGTCCAGGGTTCTAATTAATCAAATGTTAGTGGCACAGATTAAACTGGAGAGACACAGCATCCATGGCACACAGTTGGGACCTACTTGCTTGCTTTAGGGAACTCAGTTGACCCAGACCTCCGTGCTGAGACAGACTGCCCCCCCCCCAGACCAAAGGCCAAAACCAAAATAAAACAAATACAGTAGCAATCACTGCATTCATCAGTCCTGACTTTTATTTTATTTGTGTGTGTGGTGTTGAGGACTGGCATATGCTAAGCAAACACTCTGAGCTTTTTGGGTTTAAATCCTTGTAAGGATGGTCAGTACACTCTAGCCAGTGTGTACTGTGACCACAGTTCAGAATATTCCACTCTGCTCCTCTGCTTCCCCCTACCCCACTGGTTTTTACACAAAACTCCCTGGA
>LOEQ01000657.1:432425-445342 GCA_001685075.1 Bramus lutescens | reverse complement strand
TGTGTGTGTGTGTGTGTGTGTGTGTGTGTGTGGTGTGTGTGTGTGTATGTGTGTGTGTTTCTTTTCTAATTTAAGTCCTGCCCAGGGGGACAACCTGTTATTGTGACAAGTTCACTCTAAGATGCAGACAAGCCTCAGAGGAAGAGCAGAGACAGTTTCCCGAGGATAGTGGTTTGGAGGGGGACATCTGTGAGCAAACAGAGCGGTTCCTCTGAGGAGAGAATTCCTCACTGCAGGTGAAGTTCGGAAGACAGCCTGGTCCACGTGCCAAAAGGAAGAGACCAGGAGGAGAAATGCTGAGAGAAGCTCGGAGTATTTTAAAGTAATAAGGGCTTTACAAGGAAAGAAGTGACAGGATCCAGCTCACACTTCAAAACAGTATCCTGGGGGATGGAGTGATGGCTTGCTGTTAAGATGCAGCTCCTCCTCCTAAAGAGGACCAGAGTTTGGTTCCCAGCACGCACATAAGGTGGCTCACAACAGCCTGCAACTCCAGCTATAAGGGATCTAACACTCTCGTCTACCCTCTGTGGGCACCTGCACAGATGCACATACAAACAGACAGACAGGCAGACAGAGAGACAGACATATACACAATAAATAAATACAATTGAAAATTTAAAAAAAAAAAGAAATGACAACAGCGTTAGCGAGGGGGCTGGGAAAGAGGACACACACCCACTGTGAGCGGGAGTGCAAACACCCACTGTGAGCGGGAGTGCAAACGGGTAGAGCCACTGTGGTAAGCAGTGTAGAGCCATCTCGGAAACCTAAAATTAGGGCTTCCACGGAATCCGGCTTTGCCACTCCTGGCATTTACTCAAAGGACTCTATATCCTACTACAGAGATAGGATCTGTGTTCATCTATGTTCATTGCTGCTCCGGGGATAAAGCAAGGAAATGTAATCAGACTTGCCGTCCATCAGAGGATGAACGGATAAGGAAATATGGGCCATATGCAGAAGAAGCTGAATTATTCAATGTGTAAACAAATGGATGGAACCGGGAAAGATTAAACAAGGTAAGCCAGGCTTAGGAAGATGGGCACTGATGGTCATGTGCATACTAGACCTTCTCCTTTTTATAGATGTGTAACTGTGGGGGGAGGGAGGACAAATGCACAGACATAGACAGGGTCCGTGAGAGGGGAAAGAAAACTTTCCGGCAGGAAATTATCCTACCATTAAATCTCAGTAATGCGTGTCTGTGTTGTGATAGAGGCCCCCCAAGAGCCAAGGAAAAGAAAGACAATAGCCATGCCAGCTGATTGGTGTCCTTGAGTGTCCGTGGGGCTAGGAAACAGACAACAGTAGGCTTCTAGAAGGTTGAGGTCTGAGAAGAAAGCACTTCAGGTAGGGGTCTGGCTAGTTCACTGACTGCAACATGCCACTACCTGGCTTCTAGTTCATGAAGTTTTATTTAGAGCTATTTTACACGATGGGGAATGATTCTTGTGCCTGAAACTTCAGAAAGTTAAAGCGAGGAGATGCTGCCAGTCTGGCACCTCAGGCTAGCTGAGGCTCTCACACATGACTCTGGGATGCCCAATTCTACTGCTAAAACAAGCAACTTGCCAGGAAAGCTTAAACTGAGCGTCTGTCTCAGGAGGCTTCCGTGGACTCCCCAGAGCCTTTGTTCTATTTTAAAAATAAAATACATGGAAGCCAAGGCCAGAAGATTGGAATTCAAGGTCAGCTGGACTACGGAGCAAGACCCCACCTCAAAAACATTTTGAAGTTAAAAAAAATGTTTTTAATTGGCTGGGAGTGGTGGTGCCAGGCCTTTAATCCCAGTGTTCAGGAGGCAGAAGGAGGCCAACCTCTGTGGGTTCAAGGCCAGCCTGGTCTATATGGCAAGTTCCAGGTGAGCCAAAGCTACATGGAGCAGTGGCTCTCAACCTTCCTAATGCTGCAACCCTTTAATACAATTCTTCATGTTGTGATCATCTCCAACCATAACATTATTTTCATTGCTTCTTTGTAACTGTAATTTTGCTAGTGTTATGAATGTAATGTAAATATCTGTGTTTTCTGATGATCCTGGGAGACCCCTGTGAAAGGGTCATTCAACCCTCAAAAAGAGGTCAGGACCTACAGATTGACAACCACTGACATAGAGAAATTGTCTCAAAAACAGACAAAAACTTTTAATTATATATGTGTATGTATGTATTTATCTCTGTGTGTTGATGTGTGCACATCAGTGCAGGTGCCTGAGGAGACAAGAGGAGGGAGTTGGATCCCTGGAACTGGTGTTACAGGTGGTTGTAAGTCACCTAATGTGGGTACTGGGAACAGAACCCCCGTCCTCTGTAAGAGGAGTGGGTGCTCATAACTACTGAGCCATCTCTCCATGCCCAACCCTACCAAAACAAACAAACAAACAAAAAACCTTTTAAGTGAATAAAGTCACTGGGAACTTAATTCTGAGACTCACTGTGTGGCATTGTGGCCTTACCACGGTCTTGGCATCTACTGGGAGCAGCTGTGCAAGATAGACCCTCTAGTTTGACTTTCAAAGTAGGCGAATCCTTCAGTACAACACAGCACTGGCCAAGTCTGTAGCCCACTTGCTAAGAATACCTGTGCCTTGTCCGGTGTGGCCTGCCATTCAGGAGACCCCTCTGTAGTCACATGTGCCTTGTCCAGTGTGGCCTGCCGTTCAGGAGACCCCTCTGTAGTCACCTGTGCCTTGTCCAGTGTGGCCTGCTGTTCAGGAGACCCCTCCATGGTCACGTGATAGCTGCCCAGCAGTACATCTTCCATTAGCACCTGCATGCCCACCAGCTCTCCATGGGCCACTTTGCGGTCACAGTCACTCAGCCCGCAGAGACACATCTAGAAACAAAAATACCTTCCCATTTTGAAGAGGTCTTTGTATCTCTTATAAACGGTTTTGACGATAAATACCAAATGCAACTATAGAACCCTCACGCTCTCAACTAATACAATCAGAGTAATATCTCTAGCTTAAAGTCCTTCTTGAATGTGCTAGGTTTCTGTGTAGGAGCAGTAAATCTCCTGATCTTACAGCAGATAGGACAAATGTGTGGTATGGCCGGTTTCCTTTACAAGTCCAGAGATTCACAGGCATGCCCTGGGGGGAAACCAGGAGAAAGACCCTAATTGTGAACTATTATTGTCTCTGTTTTTGTTTTAAACCCTCTTGCTTTTACTGTTAAAATATTTTTTTTATTTATGGAGGATTTTAAAGACACACACAAATGCAAACAAATTACATTCATCAATATATATATATATGAATTTGTTTGTATTTGTGAGATATATATCTATATATGCCAGAATTGTCCCACCCCAACTCTGTACTCCCTATTCTGAAGCCAAGGTGTAGTTGAATTTTTGTCTTGATTTTAACACACACACACATTTTTAAAATGCATTGGTGTTGACCTAATCATGAGAAAACATAATTTTTTTCAAAACAATTTAAATGATTTAAAAAAGCATCAGGATAAACAGAACAGTTAAAGAAAATTCCCTCCTCGGTCCTGCCTAAGCAGATCTCACGCCAGGTCAGGTGTCCTATGCCTCTAAGTTTCAGGTGACAATTTCTCTAAGAGGCTCAGATGGTGACTCCAGAGCGGCCCTTCTTCTAGGTCATTGCTGTCCTGGGAACTGTGGCTGAGTCTACAGCAAAGGCCCTTAGCGACTGAGAGCGTGACTTTTTTCACAATAAGAAAATATGACTCCCCTTGCTGTCTCGGTGACAGCTTCATAGTTAAACACTCATTTATCTGATAATTTGCCATGGGCTAAAGCATGAACCTAGTGATGCCATGCTTTACAGTCTGTGTTCAGGTCTCTCCAACAAGTGGAAGACAGACCTACCTGCATATCATACTCTAAGGTGTTTGGGATGCTGCTCATAACTGGAAATGGTCCACCATCTTCCAGAAACGCCCTCCATGGGAACATCGTAAATGCCTAAATGAAACAAACAACAGACAAGACAATGGTCTCATGCATCCCTCAAATGAAGATGTTTATGCATGAACAATATCCCTGCATCCATCTCCAAAGCCCCCTCAGAAAGATTTCTCATTGGAGCATGCTCAGTAACACAAAGAAAAGAGTGGCAGTCATTACTAATTTTCCTGAGATGGTCTCAGTATAATAAGGAGGCACCAATATCCAAAGTTCTAGAACAAGAGGTGGCATACACCTGTAATTCCAGCACTTGAGAGACTGATGCAGGAGGATTGTAAGTTTCAGGCCAGTTTCAACTAGATCAGTCATGACCCATTGGGAGTTGAAAGACCCTTTCATAGGGGACGCCAAAGTCCACCAGAAAATACAGATATTTACATTACAGTTATAAAGTAGCAAGGAAAATAATTTTATGGTTGGGGGTCAGCACAGCATGAGGAACTGTATTAAAGGGTCATAGCATTAGGAAGGTTGAGGACCATTGAGCTAGACAATGAGACCCTGTCTCAAAAGAAACAAAACAAAGGAAATTCTGGAATAATACAATACCAAGAGGGTATGCTTTAAATAGCAAAAGTAAACTTAGTTATATGCTGTCCAGATTAGAGACCTTCCAATGTCCTTCCCCATCACTGTGCCCCAATTCTCGGCATCACCTCAGACCAGTGCCCCAGGTGGTGTTGTGACCCTTGTCTTCTCTGCATTACAGAACAACCGAGGCAGGTTCTATTTCCTGTGGCACCATGCAAATCCCGGATCCAGAGGACCGCCCACTGGGCTCCATTCTCTACTTCTAAGCCTGCTTCTTAGTCGCTTCCTAAAGACTGTGACGCAGGACACCCACAGCCACCCAATCCAAGGCAGTATCCAAAGACATGGGCAACAGGCCCATGTCACGGCCAGCTCTGTCCTGTGGTTCTAAAAGAGGGGTGAGGGTTGGACCAAGAGTCACTGTCATTTAGCATGGAAGAATGCCTGTGGTTGATGCCTAGGCATTTGTAATGTTTAAGTAGGATGTTTGCAGGGTGGTTTTAAAGCTATGTACACAAACTCGTTCCATCAGGAGACAGGGTTTAGTGCTTAGGGCTGGGTGCATGCCTGTAATCCTAACACTTGGGACTGGAGACGGGAGAAACAGGAGTTCAAAGTTATATTTGCCTACTTAATAGATCAGCCTGGGATACGTGACACCATCTCTAGAGGAGGGGGCACGCAGAAGCTTGTCACCAAATCTGATGACCTGAGTTTGATCCCAGATTCAGAAGGTGGAAGGAAAGAACTGACTCCCGTCAACTGTCTTCTGTCCTGACATGTGCACACGTGTGAGCAGGAACACACAAACACACACACACACACACAGAAGGGGGGATAGCAAAGAAACTAAAATGGAGGTATGCAGAAGGAGGAAGGGAGGTGACTCTTCGACCCTTTGAACATGGCTGAACTTAAAGGCTCACTGTTAATGACTGGAACATGGCAAAAAGCCAATGGTATCAGTTCTGAAGATAGGTCATGCAATGGCCAAGGCTTCTACCCCAGGCTCCCTCTCTTGCTCTGGGGAAACCATTTTCCTCACAGCCATTGTTGTGAGGAAGTGTTGTAGTGAAGACTGTGGGAACAGCCTTGGATGCACATTTGACAGCTACTGACAGCTGGTGGATTAGGTTGCAGGCGAACTTCTCCTGCTATACGCTGAGATGATGATCTTCAGGCCAGGCCATCTTCTTGATTACACCCTTCAGAGACACAGCCGCCCTCCCCAAGCCAACACTTCTCACCTAAGCTGCTCCCAGCTTCCTGTCTCTCAGAATCTATGAGTGCTAATGAATGCTTATTGTCCTAACCTACTGAACTGGGGTCAGCCTTGTGCTTGTGGCAATAGAAAAGTGACATAAGATTTGGGAACCTAATGCTGCTCTGACTCTTTCAGTGGTTTGATATCTGGCTTTTCTGAACTTTGACCTCTGTCGAGCTGGTTAATGTGCCTGCTTGGGAGTAGTCGTAGTTGCTAGGATTACATTTGATAACACGTGTTGTAACCAGGGCAATCCAAAGCCCAGAATCTGACCTCTTTATGCATTGCCACTGCATCATGATCTATTGGGTAGAAAAGATCAAGCCTTTCAGGGCATCTTGTTTTGTTTTTCCATGACAGCCATGAGCAGGCTGTTGCCCCAATCATTCCATTGAACATTTGCCGAAGAGACCCTGCCTAGAACTAACTCCTGGTCATGAGTCCCCGTGGCCCCCTGGGAGTGAAGGAAGGCCAACGAAGACTGAGGACCACTGAAGTATGAAGACCCTGTAAAACGGAAGCCAAATGGAAATGAAGGGACAACACCCTTGCATTCCACACGGCACTTCTGGAACTCACCTGGAGGCTCCGCGGATCTAGCGGCTGGGGCAGGCTGAGCCCTGAAGAAAAGATGCTCCTCCTGAGAGAGTCGCTCAGTGGTGGCAAACCATGGCACACGCCGTCTGCGACAGACTGGTAGGCGGGAGCATTTCCTGCTGCCAAAAATGTTCTGTCAAAGTGGGGTGAGAGTTTTTGTTCAGTATGGTTACTTATGCTTTCTAGGTCCAGAGCTTTCTTCAAACTTACTGTAGCAAGAGAGTATTTTGAAAGAGGAACATGCTTTCTCCCTCAACCATACCCCCTATGCTTCCCTTCCCTCTCATAGTCCAGAGCCCTCTGGGGGGAAGGTGATCCTTGCAATGGGAGAAATTGACGCTTTCTGTCAAGAAATACTGACAGAACTATCAGGAAGCTGGAAAGTTCAGAAAGCACTGATTCTATGCCATTGTTAAACACCGGAAGTGAAGCTCTTGTGAATGAGGGACAGTTTTAAATTTTACTTAATTTTAGCTACTACTAACTTGAATTACTCAGTCACATGTGGCTGCCAAAGTGGGCATCACACCAATAGCACCAGAACAAAGACTTCAGCTGTCTGTGGAACTCTTAAAGTTAGTAGCTGAAATAAGAGTTCAAATCTATAAAACCAAACTTCAGGTTAAGTGAGATCCAGGGGTGTGAGAGAGAACCCTTTTGGTTTCGTTGAAACAAAATTTGGTTCAGCACGTCAAGAGCCACAAACCCCGAAGACTAGAGCATGAAATTTTTAATGCAAGCAAGAACGAGAGGCATGTGGGATAATTCAGGGCGATTTCCTGCCCCAAGGAAAAGAGATTAGCAAGGAAGGACAGGGTTTCGAGATCTCGGTTAGCCCTCGCTAACATACAAAGAATGTCTAAGGAAAGTGCTGACCTGGGATAATCTGGGGGAGGGTCTCTCCGAGAACTGATGTATTCCATGGAAACCAGTTCTCACCAACCAGGCACGGAAGAGAACAGAGACGCACCAGGCTGAGGGAAATGTCAGCTTACAGAACTGAGGAGGTTAGCAAACCCTCTCTGTGTCGGGAGACTTGGGAGTGCCTGCGGCCCATCAGTGACTGTCCGTGGGCGGGCATGGAACAGGAAACCAACCATGAGAGGTGGGAGTAGACCTGACAACCTACAACAGAAGTGAGTGAAGTGGCCACTGCTGTCTAACTTCCAGCATCTCTTGGGAGCACCGTTTAGAGCTCAGGCTGCCGGGGAGGGTGTTGCGTGAGCTCTGCAATTAAAGCCCGGTATTAGGAGTTGCCTAGACACCTGGAAGGGCCTTGATCGTGTAAGCACAGCTTCTCTCTTCTCCCAGGATAAGGTTCCCGTGTCCACCCACACTCCTCATCAAGGGAGCTGGCACTCTTTCCACTGTCCCCGGGGAACAACTGTTTCCTGCCAGACCCTGGAGCTGGGCAAGCAAACTCATCATGTCCTCCCTAGTAACCCGGGAAGACCACACCCTCTTCCACTGCTGAGTGTGCCTCCTTTGGGCCCTGCGTGTACACTGTATTCACACATGGGCTGCTGCGGCCGGCAGGACATCCTCTCCTTCTGTGAAGACACAGCACTAACAAACCACTATTGATCTTATCTGGTCCAGTCTTTGGTGCCATTTCTTCAGCCATCACAGAACCCAGGGTAGAATCTTTTCCTTACCAATAGGATGACTAGGAGGCAGTAAAACAAACCATAACTAACTGACTTGGCATTCATTCCACGGTGACCACGTTTAAGTACGTGTGACTCAATGATGTGGCATCGGAAAGGGAAATACTTTTTCCGTCAGCAGAAGTAGGGGCCTATGAACTCAATGGTGGAGCACTTAGAGGGTGAACAAAACTACTTATTGGTGGCCTCTGTGTGTGTGTGCGTGCATGTGTGCACACACACGTGCCCGTGTGTGTGTGTGTGTGTGTTGACACTGAACATGCTAAGCATTTATTCAACCACCAAGCTAAACCCTAGCTCGTCACTCTGTTTAGGATGGAGGTTGGAGTTACCTAACTTGCTCCCTGTTTCTTTCAACTTCCATGTGATTTCTCAGTGGAGATGACAACATACCAAGTGCAGCAGTGACATGGTGTGGCTAGAACGTTCACAGTTCCGAGCCAGGAGCTGCCTGAGATTCAACAGCCAACCTCACACAGGCCATCACCTTCACCCACACAGAGCCCCAGGCACCAGTAAGGCTTCTTCCACCTTCCCCTAAAATTTCCAAGATCTGTCTATAGAGTATATATGTGCCATATACATATACCCTACATATGCCTACTTAAAATGCTGGTATGAAAAAGCAGGCCATTTGAACAGAAACACATTTCAGCACAAGTAACGAACGTAAAAGCAAAGTACCTGGGAATAGCTTCTTTCATTGCATGGCTCCTTTGGCGGACACCTGCTCATCTCTACCACCGGTTCTCAGGGTTCTCTGTCTTCTCGCCTCCTCCCTTCCTCCCCCTTTCAGGGGCCGACTTTGTTCAATCTTTCTTGTTCAGTCTCTGACACGATCTCTCTTTCCTGCTTTCTTTTGAGAGTTTACTTTAGAAAATACTATGTGTACGTTGTATGGTGGTGGGGATAAGTGCACGTGAGTGCTGGTGCCCCCAGAGGCCAGAAGAGGGTGTCAAGATCTCCTAGAGCTGGAGTAGCAGGTGGATGTGGACCGCCTGACATGGGTGCTGGGAACTGAACTCTGACCCTGTGCAGGAATGATATGTGCTCTCAATTGCTGAGCCATCCCTCCTGCCCCTGATGTGTTCTATTATTGTCTTAGAAAGTTTGTGAAGTATTTGGGAACAAACGGTTACCAAAGTGGCTTCAATTCTTGGAAAACTTCTAGAGTCCTGCAAAGGAACCAAGGTATTACAGGACATTGCCCTCTGCTATGGCATGACCATTGCCTTCTTGAACACTTAGCAGTAGTGATTACAGGCAAAAGACCAACTCAAGACTATGTCCCTAACTGTTCATCATGAAGGGACAGAGGGGCTCACACGGCAACACCCCTCTCTTAGTCTATATAAGTGGCAAACAGTTGTTTGGGAATGTGGTAAGACCAGACAAGTGGTTTTTCACAGTGCGGCTGCCCATGCTCTTGTAGGTATCATGTCCCCCGCAAGTGACCCAAATTAAACTCAAGCTACGCTTGGCAGGACTGTTTCTTAGGTCTGTATGCCTGCATCCTCTGAGGTGGGTAGCATTTGTCTCCCAGGAAGTCAACAGAACACAAGGCTGCATCCTTCCTTGCATTTCCAGTTCCTCTGTCCACATGCTAGATGCTGTGAGTTGGAGATGGTTTTCAACGCAAGGTTCATGTGTTGGAAGCTTATTAGGGAACTGTACAATGTAATTATTAAGGGGAAACCACAGGAACATAACTGTGAGGCCAATCTTTGTTGTGAGCTTGATTGACTTAGAATTACCTAGGAAACAAACAACTGGATGTTTCTCTGGGGGTGTTTCTGGAGAGGTTAAATTAAGAAGGAAGAGTCACCCTAAATGTGGGTAACGCCATCAAAGGCGGAAGCTTTCCTGTCCCACAGTCACTCTCAAATAATCACTCAGAAGCTTAATATTAATTGCAAATGCTTGACCAATAGCTCAGGTTTGTTACTAACTAGATCTTACAACTTAACCAATTTCTATCACTCTGTGTGCTGACCCCAAGCTCGTGGCTTTCACCTCGATCCTATTTTGTGTGTCTGACTCATTATCCATCTGGCTGGCACCTCCTCTGGCTCCACCCTTCCTTATCCCATCATTCTGAGTTTGGCTTTCCTGCCTAATTTTATCCTGTTCCGCTATTAGTCAGTCAGCTCGTTTATTAAACCAATCATAGTGACATATATTTACCCAGTGTACAGAAGGATTGTTTCACAGCACACCATCTCATGGGCTGGGATCTCAGGCTGAATAAAACAGGAAGAGGATGAAGCAGGTTAAGTGCCGGCATTCATCTCCTTCTGCTCCCTGACTGCTCCCTCACGCCCCTGCTTTCATTCTTTTCTGGCTGTGATGCACTACACCCTTAAACTGTGAGCCGAGATGAGCCTTTCCTTTGTTATGTGATTTTTGTTAGTTATTTTGTCAGAGCAAGAAAAACAAATTCCTATCCTTTTAGCACCAGATCCTCTTTGATGTCCCTCTCCATTAGAGATTTTTCTACCAAACATTTATTAGTATGCTGAATAATTTTATGTCAACTTTACACAAGCTGGAGTCATTTGGGATGAGGGAACCTCAATTGAGAAGCCCCCCACCCCCGGCAGACTGGCCTGTGGGAAAGCCATCTTTTTGACTGTGGGAAAGTACATCTTTTTGACTGACGATTGATGTGGGAAGGTCCAGTTCTCTGTGGGTGGTGCCAACCCTGGACTGTGGTCCTGGGTCCTATAAGAAAGCAGGTTGAGCAATCCATGGGGAGCAAGACAGTAAGCAGCTCTCGTTCATGGCCTCTGCATCAGTTTCTGCCTCCAGGTCCCTGCCCTGACATCCCTGGATGACGGACCGCAAACCGTAAGCTAAAACAAGCCCTTTCCTTCTTAGATGCTTTTGGTCACGATGTTTTATGAGAGCATAGAAATCCTAACTGAGACTATTGTTTCTCCTATTTTCTTTATTGTTTTTGTTGTTGTTTTGTTTTGGAATAGGATCTGATACAGTAGGATCTGATACAGCTCAGGATAGCTTTGGACTCACTGTATATGGAATGTCTGATCCTTCTACTTCTTCCTCCCAAATTGAGGGGTTACAGGTTTGCACTACCTCACCTGTCTTGTTTGTTGTGGGAGACATGGTCTTCCTGTGTATTCACTATGTAGACCAGGCTGTCCTCGAACTCACACCTGCCTCTGCCTCCTGGGCGCTGAGATTAAAGGAGTGCACCACCCCCACCCGCCTGTATTTTCCCTTGTCTAAAGAAATTTACATTGACATCTAACCCCAGACTGCAGAAAAGGGTGGGGGCTATGGGGTCAGGTATGGAGCATAAAGCACAAGTCTTACCACAACAGCCTGGGTGGCCCTGGGCGAGTAACAAAACACCTCTGAATTTCTCTTTCCTTTTCTGCAAAGGCTGTAAAAATAGCTCCCAGCCCACGGACTTGGCACACAGTGGTGACATAACCGACATAGTGGCACAGCCCAGCCCCTACCTCCGTCATCGCATCCTGTGCCAAAGACTCCAGTTCAAACAAACAAACAAAAGAAAAAAGAGAAAGAAGAAGATGAAAGAGTGGAGAGAGAGAGACTCTCTCTCTCTCTCTCTCTCTCTCTCTCTCTCAAAATGCCACATTTTCTTTAGCTACATCATCGTGACTTTGGAAATACTGAAAGAGCCTGGCCTCATTGTGACATGTCACTCAGGTCCCCAGTTAGCACAGCCTGGCCAGGACCCTCTGTAAGTGTTACAGTTCTGAGGGAAAGGTATCCTGGCAGCCCCGAGCCAAGGAATACCACCAAGTCACGCTGCACAACAAACCTCACATGAGATTTATCGGGAGAGTCACAAAGGTGGCTGCCTCTGTTCTGGGGGAGATTTGGGCAGCAGAGACCTGAGCAGGAGGTCGGCTTAATGTAGGGTTTCTTGTGTGGGGTGAGGCTTCCCAGGGTGACCTGGGATTGGTTGGGTTTTGTGGCTTGAACTTGGGCTGTTTTTCTCTGTGGGGCAAAGCTTGGCTGCCTGTATCTCAGGGGGCTGGAAATGGCCATTATGACTGCTAAAGTCCAAGGGTGGGGCCTGGCCGCTTGAGCACCTCCAGGGCTTTACACCCTCTATCAGTGTCTGCCCGGCACAGCTTGTGAACAACACCCAAGATGCTATGGAGGGAACCAATGAGAAGGCTCGCTGGGTAGAAGCCTGGAGAGCTGAGTTCTAGCCCCAGAGCCCATGTACGGCTGGCTAGCCATTTAGGACTTTGGCACTTAACACCTGCTAATAAATCATAAAGACAAGTCTCTCTGCAGCCCAACACAATATCCAACTCTTCAAATGTTCCTGCCGTACCTGTATGCTTCCTTATCAACACATGGCTGGGTGCCCCTAGGGAGGACTACCCAACCGCATGGGAAAGAGCTGCCACTAGCTAGATACCAGGCAAGCTGCTTTAGACAGGACCCAGAAAGTAGTGGACACTCAGGATGTGGACCAGAGCTTTTCCTTGGAAGCAAGAATATGACAAAATCTGCCTTGACAGGCCAGGCACAGTTAAAACTCTGTACTTCTCCAATACTAGAGACTGGGGCCCTGGCCTTGTGCCAAGCACATGTCCCATGAAACTCCCAAATGGTCTTAAGTCACATGTTGACATCTGAATGGCTAGAGGCACTTAAAACAGACCAGCATTAAAAATAAGACCGTATTTAAGATGAAGCAAAACTAAAGAAGAGCCAAGGAGCGAGAAGGCAGTGCTGGTCCATGCACGTGCCCTGCAGCTCCTAAAGGAGGCTTGGAGTTGGTCCGTCCTCAGACACCTCCCCAATTCTCCTGCTCCCAGTCACCTCTAAAGGCAACAGTACATGCAGAGTTGGTATAGGAGGGTCATCTGTCTATGTGTTACTTTCATTGGTTAATAAAGAAA
>LOEQ01000657.1:401703-429033 GCA_001685075.1 Bramus lutescens | reverse complement strand
GAGCAGCTGCTGCTGCCCTTACTGCCCTTACCGGAGGAGATGTCTCATTGCAGCATCGAACTGCAGCCACGTCACCTCCCTGCGGAGGAGGAGGGCCTGGGCCACCTGACCCGGATCCTGGGGACTCTGGAGACTGTCAATCATTTTCTGAAGTTCCTGAAGCTCAGACCCTAGAAAGGGAGAAACACTGGAGTCAGTGTGAAAGACAGGCTGCGATAGCCAACCCATCAGACTCCTCTTTCACCTCCAGACCTAACTTGCCATCCAAATGGACATCCTTTGTTTGTGGATGTGCTAATTATATGTTTTGCAAGGTCAGCAGCTCTAGAAACCAAGGTCTGATTTAGTTTTTCCCTTACCTTCTTTGGAAGATAGACTCCCCCCCACTTCCCTCCCCAACCCCGTGGTTTAGCACAATAAGAATAGACTGTTGAAAGTCTGAAGTCTGCCAGGCCATGGTCTCAAAATAGAATGAAGAAGAAAGATGCGGGATGGGCAGGCAAGTCCTCAGGATACCCACTAGGGACTAAAAGTTACCTTCAGCTAAGACCAAGAGCACTCAAGCTTGGTCGAGGAACCTGGTCTGCCATTGGCTCAAGGTGGGAATTAGATGAAATAGGGGAGCTCAGCCAAAACCAATTTAAGGAGCACTGCAGGGCTGTGGGTTCAGGGATATCTGAATATCAGCCTATTGGGAAAGGTTTGCCAGCTTCCCCTGATGGGAACAGCTTACTACCCTGGCGTAGGAGAGGCCATGAAGCGCCGTCATGGTTCCTCCACTGGTGGCACAAGGGCATAGATGAGATTGCGCCCCCCCCTCTGTGTGCGTGTGTGTATGTGTGTGTGTGTGTGTGTGTGTGTGTGTGTGTCTATTCCAGACCCAAGCAGCCTTCTTCCTACCTGGCTAGTGCTGGGCCTCCTCAGCATTTGCACCTGGGAAAGCAGAGGACTATGGGAACAAACAGGGCAGCTGTCTGTGAGAGCCTGAGCAGGGACAACGGCTGCCAATACCTGCAACACTTTCCTCTGACTTTAGGAAGGATGAACAATCCAGATTTGGTATTCATTTCTTGTTTTATTCATGACAGATAGACAGTTGGGGTTTTCCCAGTCAATAACTGGGTGTAATTATCACATTTTTTAACAAGTCCTCTAAACATGATGGTTCTATTGGGCTCCAAAGAAGTTCCCACTGAAAGGGAGATGGCTGTAACATGAACTGCAGAACTTTTGGAGTGCATGGCAGAAAGAGAGGTGACCACTGAACATCATTTGTTCATGATGTGCGGTTTTGGTCTACAAGCAATACATCTTCAGGCAAGTGGCAGCCAAGTGAAAAATATTTGCAGTAAAATTCCCTACACCCTAGGAGTAAAGCGCTGTAAAACGTAAATGTACAAAGTCTTTGGGCACAGACGATCAGGAAATGACAGTCAATAGAAACACTAAGATGCTTGGGTCACAGTGATTTTGCTCATTTCCACATGTCCACTGTCATGTTGTCTGCATGCTTTTGTTTGTGACCCAAACACTTGTGTGCTGCCGAAAATCAACTAAAAATGGACAAAGGCCTGAATCTCAAGCCTGCAGCCCTGAAACTGCTAGAAGAAGGAATCCCAGAGCACACAGGGCGAAAGCACAGGCACGGGCCAAGCAGAACTCCAACAGCACAGAGAACACTGCCAGAGTTGACAAATAGGATTATATGATATTAGGAACCTGCCCAGCAAAGGGAGCCGGCCACAAAGCAAATGGCCTACAGAGGGTAGAATGTCTAAAGCTGCACTTCAGACTGGGGTGGGGGTAATGTCTAGAATATATAAACTGCGAAAATTAAACACTGAGAAAACCCACTGCCAATTAATAGATCAGTGACTGGTCTGAATGCAGCTCTCAAGAGAAGAAACACAACTGGCCAATCAGTGTTTTTAAAAACGGTAGTCAGCATCCTTAGCTGCCGGGAAATGCAAGCTGAACTGCACCAAGAATCCAGCTCACCCTAGTCAGAACAACTAACATTAAGAAAACAAATGACAGCAAAATTCTGGTAAGTGATTGGGGAAGAAGAAGCCCTCTTGCTGCTGGAGGGTGGGAAAGCCACCACACCCATCAAGATGAGGTTTCTCAAAACACTAAAAATAGAACTACCCTATGACCCAGTTGTGCGGCTCCCGAAGATGTACCCAAAAAAACTCTGCATCCTACTACAGAGACTTGGAAACCACGCTGGTTGATGGCCTGCTCAGAATAGCAGGGATGTGGATCGGCTGTCTGCCCACAGATGAGCAGATAAGGAAAATGTGGTACATATACGCAATTTTAATCAGCCATGGAGAAATACGAAATGTGCAAAAATAGGTGGATCCAGAAATGGCTACGTTAGCTGAGGTAACCCAGACTCAGGAAGACAAATATCACATGGTCTTTCTCAAACGCAAAGCCGCTGTGTGTGTGTGTGTGTGTGTGTGTGTATGTGTGTGTGTGGTGTATGTGTACATATGTGAGTGTGTACAAAGAGGCCTTAAGGGGAGGAAAAATAGGATAATGTGATATCTAAGTGGAAAGGGAACTGCTGCAGATAATGAAACCTATTACTTTTTAGAACACAATTAAAACATCACCAAACATAACACAAATAAACCGGTGTGCGGCAAATGTGTGCCCCCACACCCTTGATCCCGGCACTGGGGCGGCAGCGGCAGGTGGCTCTGTGCGAGTGTAGTTATGTGTGGGAATACGACTTATTCCAGTGCGGCTGTCCTGCTGGGAAGCTCCTCCCCTTTGCCTCCTACTGACTTCATTCTGCTTCCTTTGTCAGTAGGGACTGCATGCTCGTGGAGAGGAAGTGGCAAATGTGGGCAGGGAAAGCAGCTTGGGACTGCCAGTGGAGTGCAAGGTGGCCAGAGGACCTGGGAAACATCGGAAAAGGGAAGGAAGTAAGTCTTTTCTCCAGAGGAGGCTTCTGTGTGGTGAGTCTCCCACCTCCCCCCTACTCCCTCCACACTCACGCTGGAGGGGGAGAACAGAGAGGGAGAGTTTAGTAACTGTGTTTGGGCTCTAACTGGCCTTTTGATCTTTGGCAAGGAAAATTAAGGGTAAACTCCCCGACTCTGCTCCTGTGTTTCACACTGACTGCTTGTCGAGGAGGGGAGAATTTGTGTCCATAGAAGCCCTCAGTTGGTCAGGATGCCTTTGTTTGGTCATGGGGGAGGACCATAAGCTCATATCCAGAGTACCCATGGGAAAAAATATTTCAAAGTGTGGACGTCCAGAAAAGTAATTTTATCTCCCTCCAATACATGCCAGACACAATCCCCTCTCTCACTGTTATTCTTCTGCCTCCTCTGGGATCTGGGCTGGGAGCTATGCAGCCTAGACCTCTTCTTAGGAAGAAGATTATTGATGTGGGACTCCTCTCTGTATGCTGTGATTACCATTAATGAATAAAGAAACTGCTTTGGACCTATACAGGGCAGAACAGAGGTAGGTGGGGAAAACTAAACTGAATGCTGGGAGGAAGAANCTCTGTATGCTGTGATTACCATTAATGAATAAAGAAACTGCTTTGGACCTATACAGGGCAGAACAGAGGTAGGTGGGGAAAACTAAACTGAATGCTGGGAGGAAGAAGGTGGAGTTAGAGAGAATCCATGGAGCCACCACTGGAGACAGATGTGCTGACAGAAACTTTGCTGGTAGGCCATGACCTCGTGGTAATGCACAGATTAATGGAGATAGGTTTAATTAAGATGTAAGAGTCAGCCAATAAGAAGCTAGAGCTAATGGGCCAAGCAGTGATTTAATTAATACAATTTCTGTGTAGTTATTTCAGGAGTCTGGGTGGCCTAGGAACAAAGAAATGGCCTCCCTACTACAGACTGTCTTAGAGGGATTTTTCTCCTTTTTCACTTAATTTTGTTCTTCATCTATTTTCAGCAAATCACAGCATGCAAAACTTTGCACATATTCCCCTGAGCACATTTTTCCCCTTTACTTGCAACAAGTAAAGTGTGCAGTCTCTAAATGACACTTTGGAAAACCCAAGCTCCTGCGCAGCTCTGTGAGCTCCAGGTTTGTGATCCACCGGCAGCAAGGACACACCTTCCTCAGTTCTGAACTCCAGGCCCTCAGAGGTCTCCCTGTCTCCGCGGACCCTCAGCGGTTCCATGAAGGGCTGATGGCCTGGGCCAGAGTGTTTTTCTCGTCTTGTTAGGACCCTCCCTGTTTCCCCCAAGGGTTTGGTTAGGGCAAGTAGTACTCTTCTGCCCAGCTACCAGAGAACTTCCTGGGCAGCAGCCAACTGGAAATATGGCTCTGGCTGTCTCAGGCTCTAGGAACAGGATGGACTTTTTCATGGCCCACCCTCCTTTCCCCGAATACTCTGAAACCTAGCACCCACAGTTTTCCAGAACCCTCCCCCAAGTATGCGGCTTAGTATGTTCTAAACAAACCCCAATAGACCCTATATTAGTGAGGGCACTTTCGTATGGCTTGTGTTGTATGTCTTCAAGACTTGCTTGTGTCCAGTTGAGATCAGTAACCCGAGACAGTTCCAAGCTTTTTGCTGAGTCAGTACCAGCACCAACTTTCTCCCCATCTCTTCACCTTGGTCACACAGTCAGTATCCTCCTACATCAGCAGGATGCCCTTCCCTGTGCCCTGAATCAGAACATCTAGATCTCCTCTGTGTGTGTTAGCATGGTGCAACTTAATTTGTATGAGGCAAATCACTAAAATAAAATCACTCTCTGATTCCAATAAGTCCTATTTACAATAAGATTCTGCTGTTGAGGCTGGAGAGGTGGCTCAGCAGTTAAGAATGCTTACTGTTCTTCTAGAGGACCTGAGTTCAGTTCCTAGCACCCATGTTGCACAGCTCATGATGGCTACCTGTAATTCCAGTCCTGGGGGACCTGACACCCTCTTCTGGATTCCAAGGGTTCCATACATGTGTCATCCCACCCCACCCCAACACACACACACACACAGACATACACACACACACAGAGTGAGGTGTGAAGTGAGACGTGTGTTAGCATGTCAACAGGGTTTGAATGTCTGATGCAAGCCCGGGCCAGAGACCACCAGCCTTGGATGTTGTTCCTCCGGTGCCATTTACCTTATTTTTCAAACAGCGTTTCTCATTGCAAAATTTTCCAATTAGGTTGGATAGGATGGCCAAGGAGCCCCAGAGACCCACTTGTCTGTGCCTCCCAGGAACTCAGAGCACAAGTTTTTTTTTTTAAATGCGGTCTTAAGTCTTCATGGGTAAAAGGCAAACACTTCGCTGCTAGCCCTATCTCTCTGGCCTCTACTGCATAGCATCTTCCCACTACTAGACGCATTAGGACACCATCTGGTAACCTCATGTCCCTTCACTGATTAGAATAGAAATAAAAGCCTCCCTCATTCTGACCACAGTCCGGAGATTCTGAGCTATCAGGACTCTCGGCATCTTCACAGTGGTTGCTTGGGTTGGAACTTGTCATGTAAGTCACAAGGACGAGGAAGGAAAGGGAATGAAAACTAATCTTTAGAGTGGCCTTAAGTATCCGTACATAGATTTCAACCCAGAGGATATCTCTGTGAGACATTACCCCATCTTACAGATAGGCAAATAGAGATGTGGGGAGTAATTCATGGCTCACATCCAGTGGCAGAGGCAGGGTCGAAGCTGGGTCTCTGGACTCCTGACTCAGTATACTTTCCCGTGAGCCTTTGAGTGTGAAGCTGATCAGTAGAAACTACACTTGGAGACAGTACGCAACAGGACTTTTCCTGAGTCCTTCCTATTGCTGTCATGAGGAGATACAGTCCCGGGTTTCCAACATTAACCATTTCTTAGAATTGCCACCGAACAGATCCGGAGATTCTAATAATGACTGTTAGTTACTTACCAACGCCCTTGGCTCCTCCCCAGTCACTCCTCAAAGGGCGAGGGCTTAGAGGAAAGTCAAAGCACGCTGGGCAACTGCCAAGTTTGGCAAAACTGAAAAGGTAGGCCACGATGTCATGGAGAGAAGCCACAAGCTGGAGAGTCAGTTTCAGGGCTCTAAAGGCTGCCTGTGGGTAGGAACAACACAAGAAAACGGGAGTTTCGGGAACTTGCAAGGGGCCGATGCAACTTTTCAGAGCGACTAGGAAAATACACATACAGTGGTCCTCAGTGTCCACAGGGCTTGGCCTCAGGATACTGCAGTACCATCGCAGGCAGGTAGACACTCAAGTGCCTTATGTAATGGACAGTGTGTCTGCTTTGCTTACGTAGAGCCTCCTGTGAACCTTTAATTATCTTAAATTACTTACAATATCTATATCTGAACAGTAGAATTTCCACCTGTCTTTGAGCAGGGGTTTATTGAGGCATGTGGTCTCCAGCATGGGTCATGCTTAAGCAAACATTTTCACGGTGCGCCCAGGATAATAAGTGAGAAAACAGAAACAATAAACCTATTCAAAGACAGCGCTGCTCTTAGACAAAGGCTCCACTGTGGGGGTTAAGGCACCATGTTTCTGTTTAAAGTCACCACGGCTGGCCTTGAACACAGCAGTGTGCTCATTGATTAGCAGGGCATCACCAGGGTCTCGGCAGGGACTCTCATCCAGGCAGTGTTATTCTGAACATCTATAACTGAGGCATGGGTGTTTATAGTCTTAAAGAAAATTCAGACTACTCCTCAAAGGTCATATTCAGCAGGACACCTCAGCACCCATTTTCATACCAATATTCTGAGGGTTCTCAACATTATTCTTAATCATCCAGTTGCCGAGTGAACCCTTAAATACTGCAGCCTGTTAGATGTGGTGGCACACACCTGTAATCCAGCCCTTGGAACGGACAGCAGCAGCATTGACACAGGTTCCAGGCCAGCCTGGCCTAGATAGTGAGTTCCAGCCCAGTCAGGGCTTTCTGGTGTGATTCCCAAAGAACAATCAAAATAAAACAACACCCCAGTAGGCAGCTGGACACAGTATCACACCCTTGTCATCCTTCCCCTCCTGGGAAGCTGAAGCAGGGACTCCTATGTTCGAGGTCAGCCCGGACTAGTTGTGAGACTGTTTCAAAAACAAACAAAGCACACCCCAAGGGCTACCATCCTCTGGTTGTTTCAGGACAACAAAAGTGGGGTTTTGTTGAAGGGCCTGGAGGAAACTGGGAATGAATGAGGGATACTAGAAGTCCAAATTACTGTTCATCAATGAACTGATAAGTCTCAAGAGCAAGAGAAAATGTAACAAGCCGGCAAAAGTAGCAGGAGCTGGGAAAAGTCTTGGTGCTCAGATACCATAGGAAAATTACTCTCTCAATGCGATCAACGCTGGGACCTGAAAAGTGACCGTTTCCACTCTGGAGCACACCCCAACACTCCACAAACCTCTTTTGGCAGAGTTTTGAACATAAGGAGCACTTCCGAAGGGTGGGGAATAAACCATAAGTTGAGGAAGACTCTTCCGTCAGCTGACAGCAAACTTCGAGGCCGAGGCTGAAAACTCCTGCAATGGGAGAAAAAAAGGGCACAGCTGAGACCCTACCAAGCCAGAGGCCGTCCTGTGTAAAGGGTCACTGCAGTCCCAGTGCCCAAGCCCAGGGAGCAGCCTCCTGCTCCCAGGTGGCCAGAATGACTTATAAATATCGTATAAATAACTCATCAGGAGAAAGAGCCGAGGGGGCTGATTTTAGCCGGGGCTGTGTGGGAGGAAGGAAGGCGTGGGTATGGAGGGAGGGAACCTGGGCTAAGAAAGGAAAGCAATTATGGCCGGCCTCATACTGGGTGCTACATATTTTATGTCACTTAATGTCTTAATGGTCTATTTTTGTCCCTGTTTCACAGCTGAGGAAATTGAGGTTTTTGAGGGATGGTGTGGCTCCTGCCTGCCAGCTCCCGAGGGTACGTTAGCACTTCTGTGCACATCTGCCTAGCTCTAGAGTCCTCTTAGATGCCAGTCAGCTCTGTTTTCCTTCCCTGCCCACCATGCTTCCGTTAGATAAAGCAATAGTGGCAGAAATGCAGTGGTCGGTCTGGGAAAAGGGCAGAATTCTCTTCAGAAGATGTTGGTTATCAGAAGGAAGGGCTTTGGGGACCCCACGTGACCTAGGGGTCGATGGTGAAGTCAGATGTGATGGCAGTGGGGAAGGAATGTTAACCCTCTAAAACTTCACTAACAGTGGGAATGAGAGAGAGAGAGAGAGAGAGAGAGAGAGGTGGGATGTGAGTGTGGAGGTGTGACCTGGTCACTTCAGGCTGTGGGATCTGGCTTGTCGAGTGAACACTGTTACTTGGAAAGACAGGCTGATATTCTAGTAGTTTCTTGCCAGATTCCCAGGCCCAGGCCTTGGACTTCTGTTTTTCTTCCCCCAAATATCAACACCACATCACTTTTAGGCAGTCTCCTTGTTGCAGGCTTATAGACAAATGTCTATCTGTAAATGTGTGGGGTAAGGATGCACAGAAGCCCAGGTACCGGGCTTAACAGAATGTCACCCACACCCTTGAAGCCTGATGTGATCTTCCCAGAGTAGCCTTCTTGAGTTTTACATTAATCAATACCTTTGTGTTATTATTATTATTAATTAAATTTATTCATTTATTGAATATCCCAATCACAGTTTCCCCTTCCTCCTCTCCTCCCATTCCCTCCCCCCACCTGTCCCCACCCCTCCCAATCAACTGTTCCTGTTTCTGTTCAGAAAGGGCAGATCTCCCATGGGTGTCAATGAAGCATAGCATATCAAGCTGAGGCAAACTAATCTCCCCTTGTATTAAGGCTAGATAAAGCAACCCAGTATGAGGAATAGTTTCCAGAAAGCCAGACAAAGCATTAGGGACAGGCCTGCCCCCACCAGTAGGAGTCCCATGAGCAGATCAAGCTACACAATGGTCACACAGATGTAGAAGGTCTACGTCAGTTCCACAGCTGTTGGTCTGAGCCAGGATGGTTAAGGTCATCACAAGGGAACACACAGAAACAACTAACCTGGGCTCATAGGAGCACACAGATTTTGGGCTTTGCTTTTTTTAAAAGATGTATTTTATTTTATGCACGTGAGTATTTTGCCTGAATGAGCATATGTGTACCACATGCTTGCCTGATCCCCATAGAGGCCAGGAGAGTATCCAATTCCCCTGGAAGTGGAGTTATGTATGGTTGTGAGTCACCGTGTAGGTGCTGGGAATCGAACCCATGTCCTCTGCAAGAGCAACAAATGCTCTTAACCAGTAAGCCGTCTCTATTGCTTTAATCAATACCTTTTGAGATGGCTCAGGAGGCAAAAAGCACTGGCCTCTCATGTCTGATGATCCAAGTTCCTTCCCTAGAATCCACAGGAGGAAAAATAAAAAAACAAAACGACAGATTCTTGGCCTGCATCTGTAATCCCAGCGTCTGCCAGTGTGACCGGAAGCAGAAACAGGAGAATTGTCAAGCCGGTGGGCCAGCTAGCCTGGAGTCCACAGTGTGGCAGAAACAAGAGAGATCTGCGTCAACATGGTTGAAGGAAAGAAGCAATCTAGAAAGTTTTCCTCTGACTTCCACATGTGTGTCATAGCACGCCATCCCTGCTCTTACACACACATCACACAGAAAAATTACAAGCTGGAAACAAAGAAAGGCGCTGTCACCTGAATGGGGGACTCCGGGTGACATCCTAGGTCCCTCTTTCTTCCTTGGTTCCACATTAAATCTGGAACCTAGTCTCATTGACTTCACCTCCTAAGTGATGTCACTGACAGCCACGCTGATCCCTTCCTGTCCCCTGAAAGACAGGTATGAGTTCCCTGGACCTTGCTCATCCCTTCATATCGCCATTGCACTCTCTGACACCCTGAGCACAGACAGAAGTCAGCCAGTCTGCCGCCTTCTATTTCGGTGACCGTAAATTCCAATCTCCCAGTTTCAACTGGATTTCCCTTCTCTGCCCGCCTAGAATGTTAGTTGTCAAACCAAGACGCAGGCTAAACATGGTCTCCCTGAGGTCTTCCCAATGCCCACCCTCATCTCCCAACCTTCCTGTTGCTGTGGTAAGACACCAAAGTCAAGGCAACTAAAGAAAAAAGTTTGTTTGGCTTCTGGTTCCTGAAGTTGAGAGTCCATCAAGGTAGGGAGGTATAGCAGCAGGCAGCAGGCAGGGCTGCTGGGACAGGAAGCTGAGAGTTCATACCCTCAATCCAATCATGAAGCAGAGAGAGCAAGCTGAAGTAGGGTAGGGTGAGGCTGTACAGTCTCAACGCTCATCCCCAGGGACTCCCTACAGTAAAGCTGCCCCACTGACACCTCTACACTGCTAATAACAAAGAAGTTATTCAATCCCAGAGTCAATTGGGGCATTTGGCATTCAAAACACCACAGACACAGTGAGTGTTTCTTTTTCTTTATAAAATTTATGTGTATGGATGTTTTGCCTACATGTATGTGTGTGCAGCACCTGCATACCTGGCCCTAGGAGGCCAGAAGAGGATGGCAGATCCTCTGGAACTGGAGTTGCAGGTGCTTGTTAGGTCCTCTGAGGAGCCACAAGTGTTCCTGACTGCTGATCCATCTCTCCAGCTTAACATTTTTTGATTGGTATGTTCATTAGACATTTATTTTATCTTGCTCCATATCACGGTGTACTGGTATGGCCTGTCTATTTCTCCTTGCTAGACAAGGACCTTGACAGTTTCATCGTATGGCAGCTGGATAGCCACTTCCAGGCTGAGCTCTCAGGCAAGTTGATAGGGGTTAGCCTGTGCTTTCCTTACCAGGCCCTGTGTTCCACCATTGGCCACACCCACGCAGAAGTAGGGATACCGTCTTGTGATTTTCACAAAGTGGTTGTATGGAATGACAGCTACTCTCCTTGTCACAGAGTGAGTAACCAACTATCACTGCCCCCCACCCCCCTCTGTTTACTGTCTTTGCTCNTGTCTTTGCTCCACCATCAGCCTGCCCCTCTGGGGCAGGAGTGACATCCTGGTCTTCAGACTCCAACCTCCCCTGGAATAGCCAAGGGAACAGACGTCCCAAGGGACCTTATGGGATGAGGGCTCCCTTGGTAGCTCCCTCTCTGACAAAGACTTGGCTTTGGGTGGCGGCAGGGGGAGGCTCTGCTAGACTACCAGACATTAGAGCCTTTAAATGATGAAGCTGCATCTTGCAATTTTAAACTCACACAACTCATGGGACTCTTGACCATGGCAGACATTGCCAATCAATTATCATACTCTCATAAACAAAACATCTCCAAATCCTCAGTAGGGACACTAATAAATTGTTGGAACTGGCATTTAAAATAAAGGTTATGCCTTCTCTTCAATGTAGCCCAGCCTCTTGTTTTATGACTGAAATGAGGATCCCTTTCTTCTGTCCCTCCTCCTCTTCACTCCCCTCTCTTCTCTAGTTGTCTTTGCCTGGGCTGGCCCCATCTAACTCTTCCCAAGCAGTCACGGGGATGGCCTCGTTTTTCCAGACAGCTCTTCCTTGGCAACCCCGCTTCTTGTGGACTCGCTCTAGAGAACTGAGCACTGAGAGCAGAGTGTGTTTGACCTCAGAGAACTGCTTCAGTGTCCCCAGTCCTGAGAAGAGACTGAAGTCCAGAGGTTGAAGATAGCGATTTTCCCAAGACCCCACGGCAACACGTGACTGCCTAGGTAATTCCCAGGCTAGGATCCCTGCTGCACCTTTGTTTGACTGAATGTTGTGTTTTGGATTGAATTTAAGGACGTTCCCCTTGAAAAAAGTTCTTAATGGACTCTTTTCGTTATGAGCAGTCTGGAGGGGATGGATTGGAGCACGGTGGTCTTTTTAAGGGTAAAGTCTATGGGCCTGGTCATAGGTCAGTTAGTGGTGTGCCCTTGGAAGGGACTTTTGGCTTCCAGTGTCTCTCTGTCTTCCTGACTTTTAAAATTATTTTTCAGAGGTGGGGTTACGTTGAGATAGCATTTTGTAGCCCTGTCTGGTGTTAAATTTTCTGTGTAGCCAAGGCTGACCTTGAACTCCTGATCCCCCTGCCTCCACCTCCCAAGCACGTCACCAAGCCTAACTATGCTTTCCTGATATTTAACATTATTTCTTCCTTCTAAACTCACTTCCACGATGATGAAACTAAGAAAATGTTCTTTCCAGAATCAGCTGATGCTGGTGTTCTGCCCATAGACTTCCAAAGCTGAGCTAAAATAGACCATCTCATTCAAATATAAAGTTAACTTGCTCCTGATGCTACTGCCCTGTGTCTACAGTCACAGAACCATAGTCCTTCATAGTCTTAGGAAGCACTTTCCCCAAACTTCAATATAAGACAGAAGTTCTTCTACATTTGTACAAACGAGAGTATTAAAAGACATACCAGGGGCTGGAGTGTGATTCAGTGGCTTAGAGGGCTTGCTGCTCTTTTGGAGGGTCTGGGTTTAGCTCCAGTACCCACATGGTGGCTCACAACCACCTGGACTCCTGTTTCAGGAGAATCATCCCCCCTTCTGATCTCTGTGGGTGCCTGCACTCATGAGGAGTCACTCATGAGATGTGCCTACATACATGCAGTCACACACATGTATACATAAAATAAAAATAATGATCATTTAAAAGAGCAAGGCATTCATATGAGATGGCATAGGAAGCAGGAGATGAGGGCTGTGGAGAAACAGCAGAGCTGCACCAGCACTGCCTCAGGTAGTCCTTACTTTAACCAATTTCTACTTCAAGACTCTGTCCTGAAGTCATCACACTTAACTGAGCATCTCCTCAGGATTAAGCAACCAACTTAGAAGCCACATCCCTTGTTCTTTAGGAAAGCCATCATCCAGGAGACATCTGTGCTGGTTTCGATGTCAACACAACTAAGACAACAGCAAAGAGAACAGAGCAAAGCCACAAGCCACACAGGTCCGCCTCCCCTCTTCACGCCTTCGCCTCCACATTGCTTACTGCAGATTAAACGCATCAGAACCCAAAACTGGCTGCACTATACATTTCACCCTAAATAAAAATGTAGTGAATTCATGAATAGGTTTCTGGAAAGAACTTTAAAAAGCTTGATGCCAAGCGTAGATTGGTCACCTGGCCTAGAGGGTAGAAAACTGGTCAAACAAAGAGGTCTTAAAGGATTGGCCTGGGCTGCTTCTTACGAGAGATAAATGTATTGGAACCCCCCTGAGCTGAAGATGTCCCGCAAACCCGTCCACAAAAGAGTTCTACGGAGGTGTCTTCACCTATCTCCTCTCTGAAATGTGTCCTTCTAAGTCCTGAAGTCTACTCAAGGAAAGTGCTGGCTGACCTGAAAACTAAGAACTCTGGTTTTACCCATGTCCAGAGTGCCTTGTAAACACCAAGGCAAGATGGGGCCCATCAGCCAGTCAAGGCGATGAAGGACTTCAACTCCTTCATTCGTGGGCCTTCACTGACTATTCCACTTTCTTGGTGAACTCCACTTTCCCATTACTTGTTTTTATTCCTCTCTGAAGTCCTGGGGTAGAGCTAAACATCTCTCTGTTGGGGTATCGCCACTTGGCTGTGGCTTACCAGCAAGGTTCCAGGCTGTGGCTTACTGGCAAGGTTCCGGTGGGCTCCAGCAGAGGTATCTGTCTCCTGCGGGCAGCTACATGGCTTCTCTCCGACTCTTCCTACTCTCTCTATATATCTCTTTCAGCCTGGCTTTACTCTGTTAAGCCATTGACCAAAAGAAGAGTCTTTATTAACCATGGCAATAAAACATATTCACAGCATACATCACCTCCTACATCACCCCTCCGCTGTACCTTCGTGATCTTTGAGGACTGACTCTAACACATTGTCTCGGGACTTAGACGATCATTGAGCTTTCCTCTGGAGACAATGAACTGTTCACTGTTGTACCTCTAGCATGGTACAGCATGCCTGGGACTAAGCAAAGCCTGGCCAGATGATGGTTGGTGTGCATACATGTAAGGGGACATGACAGCCAGCCCTAAGCTGATGACATTGTGTTATTGCCTGTCTAGAAATAAACTGCTCTATCCCAGTCAGCAGAATGCTCAAACCTGAGCAATAATTTAAACAGTTCTCCTATGGTGGCTAAAACAACTCAGTATGGAGCCAGGCATCCCTTAAGGGCCGTTGACCTTTAGATAAGAATAGGATAATGGGCTGGGAGGCAGGGACAGCTGCCTTTGCATCTGTAAAACCTGCTTATTACTATGGGAAAGGGATGAAATGGTATTTTTTTCTTCTTCTATATATTGGGAAAGAAAGAAACAACTGAGGGAAATAAAATGCTTCTGCCCAGCTATGGATCCCATGGGTAGCTGTAATGTACACCTTCCTGATGTTCCCCTTAAAAACCCCCTTTAACCCCCTTCCACACAGCATGCTGCTTGGCTCTAAGGTTGCCACCCTCCTGATAGCAATAATAATAAATTCATTAATCTAGATTTGAGTCTAAGTCTTTGTTCTTTCCCAGTAAATTCGAATGCCACAACGCATTCACGGATGAACAAATGGACATGTGGTCTGAAACATGGCATCTTCCAAAGCCTTTCATCTGTCTCCTCTGTGATCATATGTTCAATGTTATTGCTGCTCAAACTCCATACTATGCAGGAAATGAGTGAGGGGTGAGGCAAGCTTCTTGGACCTGTATAACCTGTAACACAGGCTCCCTCTTCTCCACAATCAAGGCAGTGTGGGCAATGACCGCACAGGCACACCAGCACCTCCACCCGGGAGGGTGGTCCTGGGTAGACTGGGTTAAGAACACTTGGAAATCTAGACGGAAGCATGGAAGCAGCCCTTGTCTTTTCAGCCTCTCTCTGTCACAGTGCTGGCTAATTATCATTTTCTTCAAATATTCCTTCTCCACTGAGTGGACTATTGGAAGCCAGAACAGCTAAAAGCCAAACTCCCGTTTGCTTAATTATTTTAGACATTAGCTTGTAGAAAGGGGCTACGACTGGTGAGAATCTCTGGCCTTCCCAAGAGAAAACAAAACCTCACTGACTGAAAACCGCAGTCACACACACATAAACAAAGGGCGCCTTCAGAGACAAAGAGGCTCTCATTCTTGGAGCGCTGATGTTTTCTTCTGACTGTTCAAACCAGAAAGTCAAAATCAAGGGCAATAAAGCCAGAAGGTCAGCTTTCCGCTACTATAACAAGTACCTAAAACAATCTATTCATAACGAGAAAATGTTATTGTGCTGTTTGGGCCTGATGTTTTAGGTGAGGCTGTCTATCATGGTGACAGCACTCAGGGCAACAATGTTGCTCACTTTGTGGCTGAAAGGTGAAGGAGCGGAGGGGGGAAGGGATGGTGATGAAGAAGTATCCAGCACCACCAGCTCCTCTTCAAGGACACACCTGCAAGGACCTAAAGTCTCCCACCAGATTTCCACCTCTGAGAAGCTCCACTGTTTCCTAATAGTGAGCATCCCTACCTAGCAACTCTTGATCCCCGGATCTTTAGGAACACTGCAGCACCAAGAGTTTCTGTACCTAATAATGCTCTCTTGGGAGAGGGCGGGCCTAGGTAGTAGAACAACAAGCTTTAATAGCCTGGTATACCTGGGATCAGCCTTGAATTCCCCACTGGAGTCCTTCAAGCCCTTCTTCTCATTAGGTTGTCCCACCATGAAGAAGGTGTCTCTGATGGTAGGAAAATCGTCCAGTAGAACTCTCAGGCTATTGCAGTATGCCATGATCTGACCCCGAAGGGCATAGTGAGACATGTGGAGGTTCAACCTGGAAGCCAGAGGAAGAGACGGTGTCCTGAAGAAGAATCCAAGATCTTCTACCTCTCAGAGAAGTTCCAGAAGCTACTTCCTGAGGGGACTTTTCAAAGAGAACAGAACATTCTCTGTTGAGAAGACATTGCCACCTGGGTAAGGTTGGCATTGTCTGGAGGCAGAAACATGAACCTCTTCAAAGCACCCCTGTCCTTACTTCTGATGCCCGCAGCGTGTGAGTCTCTCTTGGTTCTATCCAAGCAGTATGGCCGTGGTTTATTTGCATACAAACTATGGTCTGGGTTTCTAGATAACTCTGTTGCTGACAAGGGTACCAGTCAGAGAAACCAGAGTGCATTATTCATATAGACTCTACTTACTTTTGGCAATATTCAACTATTAGTTCCCTCTTGACTTTTTCAATGTCATCCTGTCAATAAAATAGAAAATATAAAGATACGTACGTACATACCTACCTACCTACCTACATACACACAGTAAACCAGCACTCAAATGATTGCATGATCAAGTTCAAGTGGCTATGTTCAATAGCCATGAAGCTGAGACTTTCTTTCTGAGGGTAAATGCGTTGGGAGACTTGTATTGGTCTCTTCTATCTGCTCCCATCTTGTTGAGCATGCCAACAATGTGAGACCCTCAACACTTTCTATCAGAGCCATTTCTCAGGGTTGTGTTTGCCGAGAGCAACCCTCAGGTCCGAGGTAGGGTCCCTCTCTAGGAAAAAGGGCGGTTTGCTATAAGAGAGATGTCCCACCCAGCTTTGTGGTTTCTGACAGAAACCCACTGGTGCTTGGTGGCTCTTCCACTCTGTCTCTGTGGGACTTCAGTAAGGACACAACATATGACCCTCATGTGCCTGCTCTGCTGTGAGGTGTAAGTGCTGTCTGTGAGCACAGCTGCACACTTCAGCCAGCATCCATGGGATGGTGAGAGACCAACTTGTTCACTTGTCAGAAGGCCAAAATCCTGCAGCCAGCAAACCTGCTCTAATATCGCCTGAGTTCTTTCTGGTCTGGTAGGCATTGGGTAACCCTGGAGCTCTGTCATCCAGTCACTGTTTTATGAGAATTGTTTATTTGGGGCAGAAAGGCATCGGTTCTCCTCAAAATAAACAATTCTCAAGAAAATAGTGAATGCCTTTGCTTCCGCTATCACCCATCAGTACAGGAAACGTCTGCCTGCCCTCTCATTTCATTTGCATGCCTGCATTAGCTAAGCCTTCCCTTACCTGTCACGGGAAGGGACAAAGCCTTTCTCTTCCATTTTGTTTCCTTCCAGACAACTGTGTACTACCAAAAACTTAATGAATAACGAAACACTATTAACAAAATAGGGAGTTTAAATGATTAAAGGTTTGAGTTTTGTAATACTTTCTAAATGATCTAATATTTGAAAAAACTTAAATAGGAACACATCAGTAGCTTCTGATAAACAAAGATGATGTGTGCGCACCTGCCTACCTTGCCCAAGCCACCTACCCCTGCAGGTCACTCAAAAGTAGCAAAAGTCACAGAACAGGTACTCAGACTAGTCCCTTTAGAAAGAAATTAGACCAAAACATAGCTTTGGGAAAACGTGCATTCCTTAAAACATGATTGTGGGCTGTGTGAGAAGATCCTGTCCTGACTGGGTTCCATGGGCAGTTTGTATTCAATAGCTTTATCCACATGGTTTAATCTAACAGATGCCAAATTCAGAATGTTTATTTGCTCATATATATATATATATATATNAGCAAGCCCTCCTCCTCTCACACTCACAGGGCTCTCCATCCGGTCAGCCGTCGTCTGTTTTCTGCGCAGGAAGGTCTTCAGCATGGTGTCCCGCAAACCCACCTTTTCTAGCTGAATAGACACGAAGGCCTCTGGCGCCCTGACAAATGAGGAAAGAGAGCTGAGTTGAGGGCTGTGGCCGGCAGGCGAGTGGCTCTCATAACTCACACATGGGGCACTGTGGCAGGAAGACAGGCTGTTCGCTCCCACAGTCGCCACCTTCTTGAGTGTTTCTGATGACTCAGCTGCCGTTGTGCTCCTCTGAAGACCCCATTGAGCTAAAGCATGCGTCAGCGGTCCCTTCCCAGACATCATAGCCTGGGCAGTGTGCCCTCTTGATGGTGGCCATTGAGATACCGGAACGGAAGAGTCCTCTCAACCAGACACTGATCTTAAATCTCCGACCCACACTGGGAATGTGGTCTGAAGACACTTGACCAATGGCCATGTGTCCCATTAGCAGCAACTCAAATAAAAGTTGTTTTACCTGTCATCACTTTTCATTCCATATTCGCCCAATTAAATTAGAGTGTCTTTGGTACCCAACAAAATAGCCAGAGTGGCCATAATTATTAGAGAATATGTCTATGTCTTTCTCCATCACGGTAGGGAGAGATCAAGGCATAGTAGAGCGTCCTTAGTGGTAGACATACCTCTGTGGACACCATGATTCTCAGAACTCACCCTCCAGTTTTTCTGTCTTTGTTTTTTTGAACAACAGTAAAACCTTTGTTAGAATAGTGAAAGCAGTTCCGTGTTTTCAGTCTTACGTGGTTGCAGAAGTCTGGAGCAGCCTGTTTATCACTCTGCTTGTGAAGGAGAGTATGAGAAAGTCTACAGAGAAATAGGCAGGAGGCAGTGAAGGGAAGAAAGAGACATTGAAGAGAGGAGAGGAAAGAGGAAGAGAGGAGAAAAGGGCTAAAACCGGGATGAACTGACCCTCCATCATAGACTGGTCTGTATCCGAAGGAGTATTCATATAGCATTTCATATGAGGTCTTAAAAGCACAAACCTCACACAAGTCACTCTATCCTCCCACTAGACAGAGTCGGTACCTTCTGGTAGTCTTAAATCCTGAAGAACGAGTAAGGGTGTCCGGAGCTTTTGGAGTTGGGGCTAATGGCATGCACTCAATGCCACTGGCAGTTCTGGATTCTCTTCTGGTTGGACTTCTTCTGCCATGATGCCTCACAGCCAAACATGCTCCCTAAACAGTTTGAAACCCAGGTGAGTTCAGTGTGTCAGATACAGAGGCCCTGGAAGGGACTACAGCAACTCCACAGGTCTGTGATGGCAGGAGAAGACTCGAGACACTAGAGGGAAATGGGAGGGGAGTAGGTGGGGATGGGAGGGGGCATCAGTTTGCACCCTAAAGGGGTAAGGTACAAAGCAGGGCTCTTTCCAGAACGTGAATATGGTTATGTCAAGTTCTCAGAAAAGTTCTTCACCCGATGAAGGAGTTGCGTGGAATTCTGTGTATAGACCAGCCTCTAAAGAACTGCTCACGGACCATGCGGATCTGTAAGATGGATTACACAGATCTGCTAATGAATGCCACAGTTATAAGTTCTGGAAAATTCCCTCAGGAATATCTGGGTTAGATATGTCTCCTTTGGCACTGATAGTGAAGGGAAGTGGGAATGAGGGAGGACAGGAGAGCACTGACCTCCGGAGTGCTGGGGAGGAAAAAAGAAAATCAGTTTCTTCTACTATTCCAGCATGGTGCATTATGGGGAATGCTGGGTAGAAGTCTTTTATGTGTAATTAACTACTAACTGAAAAGTTAAATCTTCCAAGGGAAGGTCATTCTTCAATGACATAACCAAGGAGTCATTATATTGAAATTATGTCAGGAGGATGAGTCCAAAGGGAAGAAAAATTTCAGAGATGAAAAAAATCTAAAGCTTCCAACCTCATTTTCCTCCCTGGACACCCCTGGGGCATCCTGGTGTGCAGGAAATGGAAGTCTCTACCGGTTCAGAAGAGGGGTCCTCTTGCCAGGCCGTGAGACAGTGGGAAGAAAGAGAGCACAAGTTCTGAGTTCCACCAGGGGCTGATGCTCACCCACAGGTCTCTTCTATTTCCTTAGTCTAGCTAGAACCTGTTTCTTTACCCAGGACAAAGCCAGCTAGCTCATGGCGGGGCGGTGGGGGGATTCCTTTAGCCTTTGTTTCCATGATGTGGCTTCCCGCCACCTGGGATCTCAGAAGCTGCTGCATCCAGCACCCACACCCTCATCCATCTTCTGGACCTGCAGCTGTGACTATGCCCAACTTTGATTTCTGTGCCCAACCTACTTCCCCTTTTCAGTGCTCGCAAAAAAGTCCACATCGCTTTTCACCCCTTAATCCTCCCATACTCTTAAATTGCTTCCTTGGGTCTAACCTAATTGTTGTTGTGGTTTTATGAGACAGAGCCTCGTGTAGCTCCTGCCTTCTTGACTTTGGTCCTGGGCCTTTTACTCTAGTGAACAGAACTCCTGGGTCAGCAGGGAGACTGTGAACATCAAACATCTTCATCTCTAACCTGTACCCATCCACTTTGCCCCCCTGCATTTAGATCTATAAAATTTGGCTCTCTTTTTTCAAAACAGTAATTTTGTTTATTGGGGAATAGTTGACATTTTATAAAGACAATTTAAAGTATATGGTTAGGTAAGTTCTGACACATTTTTTTTTAAATGTACTCAACTATGACATCATTGCCACCATTTTAGCTTACAACCCACACACCATCCTTCTCTCCCTACTCCCGTTCCTCCACTACTCCTCTGTTTTTGGCAATTCTAGGCTAGAATGGATTGCCTAAAATTTTACATACATTCCTGCAGAATGTGGTCCTTTTATCTGGCTTCATCCATATCACTGTAGTGTTAATATTTATGTCTTTGTGCTGCTGTGTAGAATGCCATCATATGTGATGTGGGATGTCTCTCCGTATGCTGTAAATATGCTTTATTACCACTGGTTAATAAAGAAGCTGATTTGGCCAAGAGCCAAGCAGAAACGAGCCAGACAGGAAATCCAAACAGAGATACAGGGAGAAAAAGGGCGGAGTCAGGGAGATGCTAGCAGCTGCCAGGGAAGCAAGATGATGTGAGGTAACAAGTCATGAGCCCCATGGTAAATATAGAATAATAAAAATGGGTAAGTTTAAATTGTAAAACCTAGTTAATAATAAGCCTGAGCTAATAGGCCAAAGAGTTTGTAATTAATACTAAGCCTCAGAGTGGTTTTTCAGGAGCTGTCGGGCAGGAGAGAAAACTCCAGTTACATACTGATATGCCAAAATATGTTTATGTGATAATCCACTGAAGGACTTGATTCTTTCCTGTTCTTGAATACAACTATTATGGATATTCACATACAAATTTTTGTATGGCCACGGGCTTTCATTTCTCTTGATCAGATACCTAGTTGTTGAGTGTACATGTTTAACCTTTTAAGAAATTGCTAAATTATTTTCCAGATGGTTGCACCATTTTCATTCTAATCAGCAGCATACAAAGGTTTCAGATGGCCAACCTCCTCGCCACACAGAAGGTGGTCAGTCTTTTACATTTTAACCATTCTAGTGGGTGTGGGCTGGTTCTCAATGGGGTTTTAACTCACTTTTTCTAGTGGTTCCTGGCGTTGAGCATCTTTTCACTGCTCATTCGCCAGGCTGTCCTGTTGGTGGCTCACTACTTCTGAACTAAACTCCGTTAGCATCGGTGGCAGGACATGCTTGTTCTGTTTCATTTCCTCTTTCAGTCTCGCTCAGTCTCTTGATTATGCTTTCTGACCCTTTCCTGCTCCACAGTCGGAAAAAATTTATAAGTGCATTTGTACATACATTTTATGAAGAAGCAGTCATAAAATTTACTTTAGCAGAGTTCAAAGGGGACTGGATGTTTTCTGGAAGACAACTGGGAAAAGAGTGTGCAGAGGTTCCTCCATGTTGTATTCTACTGAGGCCATTTCAGGTTTAACTAGATTTTGATCTCCCCCATGGAGAATCTCACAAAAATCACCCAACTCTATTCTAGGAACCTGAGGCCAAGACGCCTGTCTAACTTATTTATCTTCTGTTAAATAACAGCCTACCTGTGGAGACCTCCCCCTGCAGCTCACTGCTTATCTTATCTTCTGTTAAACAGCTTGCTTGTGCAGACCTCTCCCTGCAGCTGTTGAGCTAGATAACAGGATGTGATTTTTGCTTTTAAAAGCCCCCTGGAGTTACACGTGGGTCTCTAAACACCTGGGTATAGTCCCAGCCATCTGAAATAAAGACTTTCAGTGGGCTATACACTGTCTAAGAGGTCATCTCTGGTGGGCTCCCTGTAACAATAATAGCTGAGTTGAAACATGGAGGATGAGCAACTTCCTCTAGACCAAAAAAAAAAAAATGTGTGAGGAGGAAGGAGGAGGAGGAGTAGGGTGTGGTATAGCAAGGACAAAATGTTCTGGGGAAACAGGAGCAGAGGCAGAAAGACCCACTGAGTGCACAGTGTCTAGGACTCTGGAGATAGAGTTTAGAAGAAAGGCAGGAGAAGGAGAGGGAACTTGGGCCAGAGAGGGAAGGCCTTGTACTCCCAACTAAGGATACTGGGTCTTGTTCTTTGGGCCACAAAGAGTCACTACAGGATTTAATCACTGCAGCATAATTGCTCTGGGCCTTGTGTGTAGTAGTGCTCACGCAGCACTACTCCTAATAGCTGAAAAGGAAAGGCAATTCATTGACGAATGGATAGATAAAATGCAATGTACTTTGTCTCCACGTGACAGAATATTATCCGGCAATAAAAAGGAATGATGTGTAATAGATGCTGTAACAGACGGACTTCGAAAACATCATGCTGAGTGAAAAAAAGCCAAACATAAAAGGCCACACATATGAAACATTGACATGAGCAGTAAGTCCAGAGGCAGGAAGTACTTTAGTGGTTTCCAGGGACCGAGGGGAGGGGGATTGGGAATGCTCACACAGGTACAGGGTTTCTTTAGAAAGTGATATAGCATTTTAAAATAGAAACTGGTGATGGTTGCATGGTCCTATGCATAGGCTAAAAAACATTGAATCAGCCACTTTTTGAAACTTTTATTTTTGTTTATGTGTATACGAACCTGTGTTTGTTGTGAGTATCTGCCCACGTGTGTGTGTAAGTGTGTGTATGTATCTGAGGAGGCCGTGTGTGTGTATGTGTGTGTATGTGTGTGTGTATGTGTGTGTGTGTGTCTGAGGAGGCCGTGTGTGTGTGCATGTGTATATGTGTGTGTATGTATTTGAGGAGGCCGTGTGTGTGCGTGTGTGTGTATGTGTGAAGTGCATGTGTGTGTGTATGTGCATGTGTGTGTGTATCTAAGGAGGCCGTGTGTGTGTGTCTGAGGAGGCTGTGTGTGTGTGTATGTGTAAAGTGCATGTGTGTGAGTGTGTGCGTGTGTGTGTGTGTGTATCTAAGGAGCCCACTTGTATGGTGGTGCCTGAGGAGAGCACAGCAATCAGAGGCTTGAGAACTAGAGCTGCAGGCAGTTGTGAGCAGAGAGGTATGACTCTGGGAACAGAACTCACGTCCTCTGGAAGAGCAGCAAGTGCTCTTTACTGCTAGGGCCATCTGTCCAGTCCCTGAATTAGCCACTTCAAAGGAGTAATTTTATGTTCTATTACACCTCTACCACAAAAACAAGCACCCCCCCCCACACAAAATCTTCAAAACTCTGAGAGAAAGGGGAATATACAGTGTGGTGGTTTTGTGGGGAAAAAAAGAATCAGGGGCCAGCAAGATGGCCCAGTGGGTAGAGGCACTTGCCCTCAAGCCTGAGACCTGAGTTCCATCCAGAGCCCACATGGTAGGGGGAGAGAGCTGACTCCTACAAGATCTTCTCTGATCTCTACACTGTCACAGCGGTGTGTTCACTGGCCCCTGACCACTAGCTACAATGTTACAAACAAACAATAAAACCAATAAAAAGGATCAAATGTGTCTACCTGCATTTTCCAGAAGAATCATAGGAAGAATAAACAAGAAAACAACAGGATACTCTGTCTACAGCGGGAAAGGTTGAGAGCTGGTTCGTTTTGTCTGGATGAGTCTAGCCATTCAGTACTTTAGCATAATCTACCAGGGAAACATCAGCTGGTTACCACTGACAAACAGCAAAGAAGCTAGGGGGGGGGCAAGAAAAAAGGAAGGTAAGAAAATGGGATATGATATATGTGCATTTTCATGTTGCTTTGGGGTTCTTGACTCAACCCTCCCAAGGCCTTGTTACTGCCTAAGCAGCTGGAATAACCCTGAGGCCCTTAAGCCTTGCAACAAGTCCCTGAGGGCAAACTGGTATCCTCACCTTCCACCCCAATCCCCCTCCACCACCTTTCACCTGCTCCTTTCTCCCAGAGGTGGGCCAAGGAATCTGGAATTTCCTTCTGCAGAGGTCAAAGAAACCCTAGTCTTAAATACCCAGATCTGCCTTTTAAGAGTAGATGTGACCTTTTTGCAGAAGTGACTTTGCCCCAGGCCCTCAGGAAGTAGGTACTGAAGAGTCTGCACAGACAGGCCTGTGGGGTCTTCTGGTGGCTGCGTAGGCAAGGAGTTAGATGTGACATTACCAGACCCAGCTGCTGGGTCTTGGTCACCAGGTCTCTGGGTTGGGGTTATCAGATCCAGCTGCTGTGTCTTGGTCACCAGGTCTCTGGGTTAGATGAGATTTAGACCCTCAGGCCCTAGATAACAGCTGTGTCTTAGGAGGGTCAGGGTGCCTCTTGCTGGTGAAATATCCTTGAAGCCACACTGAAAGTTCTTCCCTTTAGATCAGAAACTCAGGCTCCAGGAAACTTTCTAAGCTGCCACATGTGTATTAGTGTAGGTTTTGTATCATCAAAGGACCCTGGCTTCATCAGAAGATTATTAGTATTGTGATTTTTGGTGTCCCTTTTCCACAAGAACTTTTCGAGTGGACCATAGAAAGAAATATTGTAAAAGAGAGGTGAGGTCTGCTTTGATTTGGGGGGTGTCACTTTACCTCATACATATCCTGACCCCCACATTAAAAGTTAAAACACAGACGCCAGCGGGCTTCTAAACCCTCTTTCACCCGCCACCACACCGCCAATCTCACTTTTCAGTTGAGCCCAATCTAATCTCTCTCTAGAAGGAATTGCCCTCTGCTTCATTCTGCTCAATACACTTCTGCTTAAACTATCTCTGTCCCTTGGCTGAATTCTGAGGAGACAAGATCTGAAGAGAACTCTCCCCTAGTCAGCTCTCACCAATCCCTTCCAACAGGATGACACCGTTTCTGTCTAGTTGCTTTTCCACATTCTTGTCCAAGCCCCTGGGTAGGTCACATGACCAATCTGGCCCATGCAATAAGTCTTTCCAAAGGGCAGAGGATGGAAAACCTCAGAACAGCTGGACTGTCAGAGGCCTGCACAAAAGGGTGACCCTTTCACATGCCGCCTTGGCGCACCCAACCCTATGGGGACAATAGCCCTTGAATCCAGAACCCTTCCACATTCCAGGAAGATGGTTCACCCAATGCTATGGGGACAACAGATCCTGATCCGGCACCCTCCAGGCTTTGCCTCAGGGGTCTGTCTTTCACCTGGTTGTCTGTTTATATCCTTCTGAGCAGACTTTGTCATAAACTGTAGTGTGCTTCCCTCTGTTCTCTGAGAACTCTAGCAACTTGCGGAAGGAGTCCCAGGAACCCCAATTTGCAGTCAGCCAATCAGAAGTTCCAGAGACCCAGACTTGTGCCTGGGTCTGAGAAGGGAGCAGTGTTGGTGCTGAAGCCCTTTAACCTGCGGTATCTGCAGCCACCCGTGGATGCACGGTGTCATCACTGAATGGGTTATGAGCAGTCCCAGACGGCGCCTTGTGCAGAATTTACCGCTCGCTTGATGTCGGGGAGAAATGCGCACGGCTTTTGGAGCACAGACGTAGTCTGTGTTTGAAGTGTGCAGTATGAGAAACTGCATCCGTTTTCCCGGCTGAGATAAGAAAGAGATGGTGATAGAGGGCGGAAAGGGAGGGAGATGAAATGGAGAAAGAAAGAGAAAAGAAGAAGGAAAATGGGAGGGAAGGAGAAGGAAACAGGACAGCCTGGCCTTAGCTTCTGGCGGGAGCAGCATGCCTCTGGCTTCTCCATCCTATAGGCTGACCTTGATATCAACAGGACTGTCTACTGCAGGAATGTCATAGAAGAACACCTGTTGAATGGCCACCATCAAAGCATTCTTCTGAGCAGTTTGGCAGGCGAGGGTCACTTGCATATTTTCCACTCCCGAATGGAGCAAGAGCTACAGGAAGAGAATACGAACGTGTTAGAGATCGCTCCCAGAGGGAGGAGAAGCTGATGGTGGGGCGCATGGCTCCCTTAAACCCCCAAAACACCCAGGACTAGAACTGAGGGGTACACTGGGCTTCCTGTTACTCAGCTGTAGGACTGTGCCTGCTCTTGCCCCGGCAGCGGTACACGCCAGGCCAGCGGCCTCCTGGTCTGGACTACTGGGTAGCTGTGGACACCAGGCAGTTCCCCTGTGGTCAGGGGAGGGCTCTGATAAATCACAGGGGCTCTGAAGAAACTCTCAAAAGCCCGGATTAGATTGAAGTCACCAAGAAAAATATCCACAAAAAAAAAAAGAACAAAGTTATTTAAGGCAAAGGTGAAAAATAGCACCAGGTTTTAAAAGATAAGATGAAAGCTCCAATAATAAGCGCATACTCTAAAAGCTTGTTTTTTCTCTCTAACAGAAGTGATTATATGTGGGCTGCAGTCCTCATGGTTCAAGCCAGGCCTGCACAAGGCCAGCATTATTAATAATAAAGGAAAGCTTTTCTTTTGTTTGGATCAGGCTCTCACGTAGCCCAGGCTGGCCTCAAATTTAAACTTGCTGTGTAGCTGAGAGTGGCCTTGAACCCCCAATCCTCCTGCCTCCATACCCCCACACCCCGCCCCAGTTCTGGGATTACAGATGTGTGCCATGATGTCAGGTAAGGCTTGGAGAAGAGAAGAATAAATTGCTTTGCTTTGTTTTAGCTTCTTTTTCAAATTTTAGCATCTTTTTTAAGGAAATACACAAAATTGTTTACCTTGAGGATGGCGTCTTTTGTATAGCAACTGAACTTGCCAATTTGGTTGTCACCCAGCTCAGCGATGGCTAAGTCGAGGGCAGCAGGGGAGTATCTGGAAGGAGACAGGTGGAGCTGGCCTGTCCTGACACATGCCTATCTGTCAGGACATGCCTATCTGATAGCACAGGATGGCATCTGGCCAGATCCAGGATGCCAACGGTAGCAGCAAGCTGGACTTGGTTATGGTGACCACTCCATACTATGAGACGCTATCTTTTCTTCATCACCCCCTTTCCTTCTTACTTTCTTGACCACACCTGTCCAGGACCCCCCACTAACCCCTTCTTTTGTTAAATGGCATCTACTTCTTGCTCTCTTGTGGTTCCAGCCACCATCGCACCCGTTCTCTACAGTGTTCCCACCTTGGGACATGGTCCTTTGTAAGATGTAACTTTCCGGCAAGTAACTTAGTACTGAACAATCTTTGTTTTCTCATCTCGGATGGGACTGTTAGCTACTGTAGTATTAGGGCAATTGGGAAGTTCGTACGCACGCATGTGCTTTGTGAAGGGTGAGTCATCATATCATGCTGCCTGCATGCTACTTTTACTTTGTCACTCCAAAGGGACAACTTCAGGAAATTGACATATGTAAAAGTAAGTCAAGCTGCAAGCTCTCTAAATGCATAAATCACCCCTTCCAAAAGGCTCTTCTTCCCTTGAAACAAGCCTGGACATTCCTGGGAGATCCAGTCACCACTTGCTCAGACCACAGGGCCGCAGGAAGTTTGTGCCAATAGGTGGATTCTAG
>LOEQ01000657.1:362800-381247 GCA_001685075.1 Bramus lutescens | reverse complement strand
GAGAGAGAGAGAGAGAGAGCATACACTGAAGATCAAGAGGTCAACCTAAAGTGCTGTCCCACGGGAGCCCCAAACTTTTGGGGATGTTGTGGGTTCTCTCACTGGGACCTGAGTTTCACCATGTACGATAAGCTGACTGCTCTTCAAACCTAGGGACCATCCTGCCTCCGCCTCCCAGAACAGGTACTACAGAGCTTGCTTTTGGGGGTGGGGGAAGGGATGAACTCATATCCTCAGAATCAAAAGGCAAGCACTTGTGCTGACTGAGCTGGCTCCCCAACCCTATTATTTTCATTAACGTTAACTATGTCAAAAAATTTCCAGAGTCTTCTAAGACACCCCTTAATTATATTAATTGCCACGTTAAATCAGCAAAGTTAATCATCATCACCATTTGGCAGAAATATTTTCTATTGGATTAGTGTTAGCGTCACTGTGAACATGATTATTGCTTCCAATTTATAAGAGGCCTGCTTCAGGAGAAAATACTAGAAGGCCAGAAACATCCAGGTGCCAACATGCTGAGTAATGACTGACTCCGTGATGGATGTTCAGCAAGAGCCAGGCTCTGACGAGGGTCCTCTCGGGCAGCAGAAAGCATTTCACAATGGGTGACTAAAGCCCTACTAGCCAGCTTCAAGGAAGGATGTCCTTGTGGTTAAATGTGTTTCAACCGAATTAAATTCTCAGCAGGCAGAAATAGTCACATCGGATGATCAGTTAATATGGACAAATGTTGGATGTAGTATAACCAGTGAAAATGAAAGCTAAGAGCTAAAATGAAATGTTCTAGAAGGTTCAGGGCCAGATTCACATATTCACGGTTGCAATGATGACCACATAGTCGAGTTTGTTCAGTGTCAATATTAAATTAACTCCGCCTGGGACCTCAAAGCTGGCGGTCAAACTTCCCTCGAGAAGCTTGTTTGAACATAATGAAGGTGAACTATCTTCTGTCACAGTCTACAGGCATTTGGACACAGTGCAAACACCTTCTAAACTCCTCCTCCTGTACTCCAGTATGTCTAGAAATTCTTAGCTCTTTCCAAATGCAATAGGAAACCTCCTGGGGACTATCCTTACCTTACTTACTTTTAAAATTGGAAGTTTAGGTGATGGTGCCAAAAAGAAGCAAGAATGGTGATATGGGTTGCTTGATTAGCCCAAGTCATGAGTCCTCCTTCTGGGACATCTCTGGCATTCTCTTAGCCAGATCCCCCGGCATGCCCATGGTTACTTTTAGGAATCAATCCAGTGATGTCTCTTGCTTCTAAATGCAGTCTCCTCGGCATCATTGGCTCAGGAGAAACATCATTCATTGCACTTGCTTCCTTTGTTTTCCCCAGGGTGCTGTACTGCATCCCTTCTACTCAGTGGGAGATGTAGAATTTCCCTGGGTGACATGCAGTCTAACAACTACAAGAATTACAACTGATCCCTTAGAGAGCACGGCTCCATCACAAAGGAGAGTTGAGCCCCAGGCACACACTTGGGTCAGGGGTAGTGTATGCTTACTCAGATTTTAAAAACTATTGTTCGGTCATTGATTTGTGTGTTTTTGTTTGTGTATCTGCTTGTTTTCATTACTGGAACTCTACAAGAGCCTTGTGCACAACAACCAAGTACTCTACTCTTGAGCTTCATACCCGACCCTGGCCAGTTGATTTTTTTTTCCTTTAATCTGCCTCCTTACTTTTTTCTTTCTCAATGTAATGGCTGGCAATGAGCAGCAGTTCCGACTCCAGTTCCTCCAGATCTTGCAAGGCGCTGTCATACATGACATACAGGCCAAACTGGTCCTGAGTGTGGACACAGCCATCCTGCGTGCTGTGGAAGTCGTCCTGGTTTTCAGCTTCTGAGAACTCCAGGAATTGCACGCTGTGGACCTAGGGAAAGAAGGCCAAACCCAAACCCCAAAGTTACTGGAAAAGGGAGAGTTATATTTTGTCAGTCCCAATGTCCCAGGCAGTGGGTTTCTCCTCCTACACAGCAGACTGCTGAGGCATAGCCAAAAGGGAAGAATCAAATTATATATATAAGCTTCTGTCAAACACTGTGGAACGTTTGTTTACCACAAAGAATTCAAATATTTTTATACCCCACCCCGCATTATGAGACCTTTATGCAAATGCTCTAATCCTCCCACCTGTAAAACTTGTTTACACAAAAGCCTGCTGCTTCCTCATAATTTGAGACTTGAGTAACTGACCCCTCCCCGCTTCCTTCATCAAAGACATTCATTTCCAGCAAATGGAGAAAAGACACAGTCACCAGCACTGGAATAAAACCCGAGTGAATCTGCCATCTAGACATGCTTGCTCTTCCACTTTTACGACAAGCACACCCTTCTGAACAACAGTGAAGGTCTACCTTGTCAAGATGCTTTAGTTGGAGTAGCGCTCTCTTCCTCTGTGCCCCTGAACTACTTGTTTCTAACACACACACATACACACACACAAAATGTTGGTGGGGAGAGGTTGCTCCTGAGGCACATAAAAGAGTTTGTTTTTCTAGTTAATTCTAGAGCAACTGGAACAGGGTACTTAGTGGTCCAGAATTTCAGTGGCCTTTGAAGTCAGAGGCTGGGACAAAGGACTGCCAGGATCTTACCCTGGTTGAACCACGCAGCTGCTCTTAGGCCACTAGCAAAATGGGAGGGGTAGGACATTATGATTTAGGAATATTGGGGAGCCTTTGAGAATAATGGAGCCTTTCTCAGCTTTCCCCACTGCTAGCTAAGCCCACCAAAAGCTGAAAAACTCTAAAGTCACCAAAGTAACCCTGAGTCAGTGGCTTTCCAGGTCTTAGAAATACAAACAATGAGATTCATGGATCACAGAATTTTAGTGGGGAACTTATTATTGAGCCACGGGGGGGAGGGGCTTAAAAGGGAGAGGGAGCACGGCTTCCATAGAGCCCGGTGGGCCCCAGGAAACAGGCTACCATCTAGATGCTTTTCAAGGCAGAAATAGGGGTGAGGGATAGGAAGGGAGATGAGCTAGTTGGTCCAGTTGGTCCAACCAGGTGCCCAGGTGCCTCTTCAGAGTCTCTGTCACTCACTTCTAGCCTTTAGGTGGAGGTGATATTTAGAAGATAACAAACAGAAACCAGAACTCGCTGCTGGCATTTCTGGCCTCCAGCAAGGACTTTCTCAGTGTGACTGCCTTGGGTTGCTGCTGAATCTGATCATATCCCATCTCCCGCTCATGTGTCTACACTACATTAATTGTACGGAATATGTAACACCACATAGACGGGGCACACTGGATCCGTACATATTAGCTGTTAAAAACATTTTTCTTTTAATTAATGAGTTCTGGGCTGGAACGGCTCAGTGGGTAACATACTAACCAACAAAGCCTCCTGGCCTGAGTTTGATCTCCACAACACGTGTAAAAAAGCCAGATGTAATGGCTCACATCTCTATTCCCAGGATACATCTATAATCCCAACTCTCCTACCTAGAGAGGGGGAGCAGAGACAGAATTGCCTGGAAGCTCGCAGGCCAGCTAGCCTGAGTAAGCTGTACAGCTGCAGAAACAAGAGGGACTGCCTTGAAACAGGCTGGACAATGAGGACTCCTGAAAGTTGTCCCATGGCGCGTGCATATGCACGCGCACGCACAAACACACATACACACACTCAATTCATGTTTAGTTCTTTAAGTTCCAACAAAATGCATTAGTAATCTCATGTCTTAGTAATTTACTGTGTTGGGTAATGTCCTCCCAAATTCATGTACACCTGGAAATCTTTTTTTTTTTAGATTTTTCGAGACAGGGTTTCTCTGTGTATCTTTGGCTGTCCTGGAACTAGCTCATGTAGACCAGGCTGGCCTCAAACTCACAGAGATTCACCTGCCTCTGCCTCCCGAGTACCCGGATTAAAGGAGTGTGCCACCACCGCTGGCATACTTGGTAATCTTTGAACAAGACTTTATTTGGAAACAAGGTCTTTACAGAAATAAAGTAAAAGATCATCCTACTGGGTTAGAGTGGGTTCTAATCCAACAAGTGGTGTCCTTACGAAAAGAAGGAAATTGGAGCTTGACACCAAGGGGAGAAGGCCCCAGAGCTTAGCAAGGATTTATCTGTAAATCAAGGAATGTCCAAGTGGCACACACCTGTAAAGCCAGCTGCCCCAGAGGTGGAAACAGGAGGATCACACACCGTGGGCCGACCTGACAAATTTGTGAGCTCTAGTCTCTAAATTAAACTGAAAACTGGAGAGGAGAGCTACAGACGTAGTCAGTGGAAATCTCTAAGCTGAGCTTGTGTGAGGCCCTGGGCTTGACTCCTAGTGCCTCACTCAAGAAAATGAGGAGGGTGAAGGTGAAGGGAAGAGAGAGAAGGAGCAGGAAGAGGGGCAGGTAGGGAGGACGAAGGAGAAGAAGGGCCAGAAAATGGCAAGAATTGCCCGAAACTACCAGAAGCTGGAAGAGGCTCAGAAGGCTCTCCTTTGGAGAAAGTGTGGTCCTGCCAACACATTAGCTCCCGACAGGCGGTACTCAGAGCTGTGGCAGTCCATTTCTGCCATGAGCCACTCACTTTGCTGTGGCAGCTCCAGCAAATTATCACAACTGAGAAATACTTCAACTGCATCACTGTTAATGGAAAGTTCCTGAGACTCTTTGCGTTTCTCTCCAAGGCATTTTAGTCACAGCTGCACAGAGGTGACTGGCCTGTCCCCGGCCCTGCCTGGGTTGTGGCTCCCTTACTCTCCTGCTTCCTTCCCTCACCTGCAAGTTTTCACAGTCCTATGAAGACCCTCTTTATAAAGGCTTTCTTTGTGGTTTAGAAAGTTGGTCCTGTCATATTGTTCTTGGAGGAACAGCAGGAAAAGGAGGGCAGTAATTGGTGTCTGAGCAAGAAATAATATGACATTTGGAATGATCCATGTGTGCTGGATAGTAACTTGGACCAAGGTAATTATTTGACAAATAAAGTAACTGCAGGAAAACTAGGGACCGTCATGTGTTTTACATCCTGCTCTGACGTACCAACGTGAGCTTTAGGCCTTTCTGTGACATAGGGGAACTTATCTGACTGATTTATACTTTCCTGAAGTATCCTGCATTAAGATAATATTAATAGTCATTCAGCCTAAGACCCCAGTCAAAACTATTGGGCAAATGACAGACTTAATAGCTTCCATTTTTAAAACATTTTTTTAAAACATTCTCTCTGTCCCTCCTTCCCTTCTTCCCCTCCCTCCTTCCCTCACTTCATCCTTCACTCCTTCTCTCTTCCACTTTCCCCTCCCTAGTCTCTGTGCATGCTGTGCATGTGTGCATACGGTGTGTGTGTGTGTGTGTGTGTGTGTGTGTAAGTGCACATGGGGGGGTCAGAGGACAGCCTGCAGGTCTCAGTTTTTTCCTTCCATCATGTGAACTCCTAGGAGCTAGCCCAGGTTGCCAAGCTTGGTGGCAAGCATCTTTACCCACAGTGCCATCTCACTGGGACCAGGGGTCTTTTATAAAGAAGATCAAAGATTTTTTTCCCACTCTTTCTCCTGCTCTGTAAGTTATTATTGTAGATGGAAGTTTCTGTCTCACCTGGTCCCACAGCCATTCAGTCCCAAAGAAACACACAGGAACTTATAGAGCTTATATTAATTATAAACTGTTTGGCCTATTGCTTAGACTTATTACTAATTAGCTCTTATGACTTAAATTCACCCATAATTCTTATCTATGTTTAGCCACACAGCTTGGTACCTTATCTCAGTGAGGCATTCTCATCTTGCTTCCTCAGTGTCTGCGTCTGGTAACTTCAGACTGAGCCTCTCCTCTTCCCAGAATTCTCCTGGTCTGGTAGCCCCACTTATACCTCTGCCTGGCTATTGGCAGGTCAGCGTTTTATGAAACCAATATGAGTGATGAATCAATCTTTACAGGGTGCAAGAGCATTGTCCCAGAGCACATTATTGCTGCAGCGAATCATTCTACATTTCAGCAGCACGATGCACCTCAGAGAGCACTTCCATGTAGTCTTCTTATGATCTGAACATTCTGTTATGAGTAGAGCCTTTCCTTGCAACTAAACATTAAATAAATACGACCATGTGAAAGATAAAAATCCAGGTCTTGATAGGTGGTGGTGCACACCTTTAATCCCAGCACTCAGGAGGCAGAGTCAGGTATATCTGAGCTCAAGGCCAGCCTGGTCTTCAGAGCTAATTCTAGGACAGCCAGGGCTACACAGAGAAATCCTGTCTCGAATACAACAACAACAAAAAGTCTCAGCTTCCTTTTATTACTCGAGCATCCAGTAAGCACCTTCAACTTCCCACATCCTACATGAGATTCTGACTGTTCTCAGTCCAATCTCAGTTGACAACAGCAACTCCAAACTTCTGGTGCTCAGGTCAAAACAACTTTGGAACCACTCTTGACTTCTGGAAGTCATTCTGGATGTATCTTTAACATACAATCACATGCTATTTAATGGCTACTTTGTTCTGATGTTGTTAGATCATTCCATTGTTGCATGACCGCTGCAGAATGTGTTTGTCCAGCTCTAGGTTATATAGCCTACTACATATATGGTATAGCGTGTTGCTGTAGGCTATAAATCTAGACAGCACCTTTCTATACTTAATGTGATAGACAGTCATAAAAGAATCATAAGCATTTGGATATCAGAACATCTAAACAGGTTTGTTTATCAGCATCAAGCCACAAACATGGGCTACAGTGTCCCCATGTAACAGACATTTTTCATCTTATGAGAAAAACAGTCTTCTGAGGTCATTGTGTATGATCCACCATTGACTGAAATATGGTCATATGGTACATGAACATATGTTCAGAATCTACCATTTTTTTATTCAAGGTTGAATTTTTTTATTTTGTGTTAATGTTTTTGCCTACATGTATGTATATGTACTCTGTGTGTCTGGTGTGTCAGAAGAGAACGTCAGATCCGCAGGAACTGGAGTTACAGATGGTATAAGCCAGCATGTGGGTGCTGGGGACTGGACCCAGGGCCTCTGCAAAAGCAACGAAAGCTCTTAGCCACTGAGCCATCTCTTTGGCCCCAGAATCTGTCATTGTTACTGGCTGTTTGCTCAGACATATTGTCTTGGAGTTGATTTAATGAAGCAGTCTCCTATCGTGGCTCAATGCAAAGCCCTGGAGTGCTGTCCCCAAACCAACACAATGAGCAGTTGCGTGAAAGTCAAATGGCTTCAAGGTTCTGTTTAAATCCTACAAGGGCTTGCTCCCCTTCTGGCTCAGATATAAAACCAAAATCCTTGCCATGGCTCCCGAAGCCAGGTAGAATCTTCCTCCTCCTCTTATGCCTCATTGCTTCCTGTTTTTCTCTTTGTCCACTCTGGTCACACTGAACTTCTCGATGGCTTTGCAGTGGACTGGGCACAGCCGTGCTTGGGGCCTCTGCATTGACCTTCCCCCTGCTAGGCACTCTCCCAGTAAGTCAGATAGCTTCCTGAGTTCCTTCAGGCCTTCCCTCCCACAGTGCCTCCTTTGTAAGACTCTCCCCTTCACCTCCTCACTGGAAGCATCCACTGCCCACTCCACGTTCACCAGGAGCATCCACTGCCAAATCCGCGTTCACCAGGGGCATCCACTGCTCACTCCACATTCACCAGGGGGCATCTACTGCCCACTCCACATTCACCAGGGGCATCCACTGCTCACTCCGCATTCACCAGGGGGCATCTACTGCCCACTCCGTGTTCACCAGGGGCATCCATTGCCCACTCCATGTTCACGGAGAGCATCCACAGCCCACTCCATGTTCACTGAAGGCATCCACTGACCACTCCAACATGTTCGCTGGGGGCATCCACTGCCCACTCCACGTTCACCAGGGGGATCCACTACCCCACTCGAGTGCTCTTGGTTCTCCATTGCACCATCACAGTCCTCAGGAGTCCACAAAGGCTATGTTACCCCATGGTCAATAGCTCTAAAGCACAGTGGCAGAAGTGAATTTCTCACTCATAGAGAGCCATTGCAGGACCAGCGGCTCTCTGGGCCGTCACACTAGATCAGCAACCAAAGATGGCAATGTTTCCATCTTCCCATGTGACCATCGCCTTCTACTGGCTGAAGCAGGGGAAGACAGCCAGAGGGTGTGGAGCAGCTCCTAGTGTTCTGGACTGACACTGACACCTACCATTTCTGCTCACAGCTCAAAGCTAGTCACAGGCCCACTTACCTGCAAGAGCCAGGAAGTCCGGGGAAACTTTAGTGTCATCTCACCCTATATTTGATACATGTTATATGTTTTTTAATGTCTCTTACTGTGTGGTAAGTTTCCTTATGGTGAGAACTTGTTCTAGTTTTGTGTGCTGCTATTCTGTGCCTAGAATAGAGCCTAGTTTAACTATCTGTCAGCATACTTGTGGGAGGAAGGAAGGAAGCACTGGCTCACAGCCTATGGGGACAGATAAGCCAACAATGGGGCACGGCTCTGTGCTGGATCCTATGACAATATGACAAGCCATTAGATGAAGCCGTCGTTCTACGCAGAGATATAAAGAAGGGTTTCCCAGAGAGATTTTAGGAATGGACTCTTGAGTCAGAATACACGTTTGCCAAGGAGAGAATGGGAGAGTGGCAGGGGAGCCCGGAGGCCTGGATGGCTTTGTAGAGAGAGAGGAGGGTTCGACCCTACCTCATGGAGAGTCTAAAGGCAGCAGAGGGAAATGAGGTCAAAGAGTTTGGCAGGGCCCAGAACATGCTCAGCCTTGTAAATGTCACCAAGAAACCCGGACTTCATCTTGTGAGGAAAAGGAAACTCATCAAGGACTTCCAGCAAAATAGCAAGCGTGTTTATATCTGGGCAGCCCCTGAGAAACTTACAAAGCCAGAGGGAGGTATTCTCTTTAAAATCCTCCAATTCCCATTACCTTAGGAACTGGTCCCACGTCGAAGGAGAGCCAAGCCCCCAGTGGTCTGGCTCACTCTTTCTTGAAGCCTCACCTCCCACCACTTCCTCTCCAAAGCCTTCTGCAAGTTGCAGACCAAGTTGCAACACACCCTGAACTCACCGTTGGGCGTCAGGTTCCCATGACCTAGGAGCGACAGGCAAGGTTCTACACTAGGAGAAGCCTATTGTCTCTCAGGTGGGGCTACTTCTACCTTGCCATGTTATGTTGGCACATAAGACGACAAGGTGGCTCTGAGAGACCGTAGAAGACTTCTTTGGCTAGCACGGCTGTTAAGTAAATAATCATTAATATTAAAGCCCAAAACTTTCCTTGTGGGATTAAAACAGGGGCCAAACGAATGTGCTGGGAAGGAAGCTTCCATCTCAGGTGCTTGACCCATACCCAATAAACTAGCTTGTCTTGTCCCAGCAGCTTCCTTCCTGGACTCAATGAGATGAACACAGTGGATAAGCATCTGTACCCTTTTTCCCCATCCCCAGGGCTGGATATCCTAATGTAAATATTTGGTCCTATTAAAGACCTGACAGAAGGTACTGCCTGGTGTGTCTCACATTAAACAACAGCAGCTGGGAGTGTTTTTAGTCTGATGCCTATCATTTATGGGAGAACAGAAATGACATACTGCAAAGCCCCAAGATGCTAGTCCTACAGTTAACAGGGGAGGATGGTATTTGTCTCCTGTGGTAATTTGAATATAGTTGGCACCCATATGTTCATAGGGAGTGGCACTATTAGGAGGTGTGGCTTTGTTGGAGTAGATGAGGCTTGTTGGAAGAAGTTTGTCACAGTGGGGGGGTCTCATGTATGCTCAAGTCACACCCAGTATTTCAGTTCAGTTCCTGCTGCCTACAGGTCAGTATACAGAGCTCTCAGCTCCATCTCCAGCACCATGTCTGCCTGCATGCCGCCGTGTCCCACCATGATGATAATGGACTAAACCTCTGAAAATGTAAGCCGCCCCAACTTAAATGTTTTCCTTTATAAGAGTTGCAGTGGTCATGGCAGTAGAAACCCTAACTAAGGCATCTTGTCTCCCCCACTTTATTTTTTTCTATTCCTCACTCCAGCTCAGAACAAACAAAGGGGGAGAAGGCCCTTTTTTCGTTAGGGGATATTTGTACACTATGTGAAGGTGTATTGCTGTGATTGGTGTAATAAAAAGCTGAACGGCAGATAGCTAGGCAGGAGGTATAGACAATTTCCAGGGAGAGAGAGGAAGAGAAGGAGGAATCAAGGTGCAAGAGAGATCCCCGGAGAGACAGAGAGGAAACAGGAGGTGCGAGATAGAAGAGACGTAATGCAAAGTGATAGAATGTAGAGAATAAAATGCATTCATGTAAGTTATAAGAGCTAGTTAGGAACAAGCCTAAGCTTTCATAATTACTAAGTCTCTGTGTTGGTATTTGTGAACCGCGACCCAAAAACCCGACTACGGTACATCACAGCGGTGGTGGGATCAATATAGGAAAGAGAAAGATGCATTTGCGTTGCACAGGTGTTTGTCTGAAGAGAGTTTTGAGCCTCTTCCACAGGTCCATGGAGCAGTAAGCCAGTCGGGACTACGATTGAGCTCAAAGGAGTTAGGAACCCGAAGAGCAAAGTGATCAGGGCAGAAGTCTGAGTGTCATGAGCGGGGAGAAGGTACAAGAGCTCATGAAAGGTCAGGAGAATGCTGCCCTGGATACTGAGTGGGAAACTCTATGTGACTGGGTGAAGAAAACAAAATACTCCCCAATATCCAGAGCTGCACTGGCCAATGTGGTAGCCTCAAGCCAATGCACTTTCTGTGGACCATATGCCCCAGATTCTAAAAAATTCAGACAAAAGTGTGTGCCCTATTTCACCATTAATTTTTTAAAATACTGATTACATGTGAGAATAATGTCTCTTGTACATGGGGTTACATGGGTTGTATTGAAATTAATTTCACACATTTATTTACATGTTTTAAATGTAGCTACTAGGAAATTTGATATTATGTATATTGCTCTCATATGCTTCTACGGCACAGGGAGAGCTGTCTGCTCTCCATGCGAAGCCACAGTTAACGGAATTCCCTGTCTTATAGGTGCAGCAGGCTATGTCAGGGAGCACAGTCCAGAATATCACCTGTCCAAAGCTAAACAAGTCTTACTTTCACATTTGTCTTTTTTATTTTATTTTATTTTATTTATCTTGTGTTTTTTTATTTTTGTTTTTTGTTTTGTTTTGTTTTTGAGACAGGGTTTCTCTATAGCTTTGGAGCCTGTCCATGTTTGTCAATCTAATTTCATTCTCCTTAAAATTTTTAATTCATTTTAAGACACTTATTTATTGTATGTGCATGCATGGGTGTTCATGCCACAGTGAGTGTGTAAATGCACACATACACATCACAAATACGGAGGTCAGAGGTCAACTTGCAGGAGCCACGTTTTCCTTCCACCATGGTCCTAGGGATTATACTCAGTTTGCAATTCTTGAAGGCAAGCACCTTTACCCAATGAGCCATCTTGCTGGTCTTCAAACTCTTCATTTTTGATATGTTCCCACTATGCAGCCTACGATGGACTCAGACTCACGCCCCTGGGCCTCACCTCGGCAGTACTTGTACTACGGGTATCTAGGAGACACTGCCTGGCTTCATCTAGTATCTTCTGGGAAACGGGGTTAGGAAGTCTCATGTAGTCAGGTCTGGCCCCAGTCACATAGCTGAAGATGACCTCAGACTCCAGGTATTTCTACCTGGACTTCAGAGTGTGAGGACTCGAGTCAGGCACAAACACACTTGGCTTAATCTACTATTGCTTTAAAGGGCTTGAGATCACAAAGGTATGTGGCACATTGTCAGAGAGAGTCTTAGAAGGATCTGGTGAGACACGTGGGCCAGGAGAGGGAAGCACTTGTCACTTTCTGTCACTCTGAAGCCAGCTACCCAGGGGTCCGACTCCTTACTTCCTGATGTGGCTGTGGCTGCTCCTGCTCTCAAGCGGTCACTGTCAGGGCTTGTTCATTAGCTTAGCTCTGAGACAAGGTTTCACTGCACGCACAGCTCAAGTCCTTCCGCTCAGCTCTCACAGGCTGTGATCACAGCCATTGTCATCACGCTCAGCTCTGGCCACCAAGTTTAGTGGTCCTTACCGTCATTTCCTCTTTCTCTGCGTCTTTATTACCACACATTAATTGTACCAATAATGGGGTTCACTGTGCATTTTATATAGATACATAATATGCTTCAGGCATTTTTACATGGCCCTCATTGTCTGTTGGTCCCCACCCCTCAGTTCCTACTCTAAATGGTCATTCTCCACCAGGCTTACTTTGCTTCACTATGCTAACTGATGGTAGTGCTAAGGAAACGTTTGAAAGACACACTAATCGGGGCATAAAAACTCAGCAGAGTAGCTCACCTTGTGCTCAGCAGGTGTCCCATGGACATAGTGGTGAGCTCCTAGGCCTTGCGAGGTGCCCAAGCCTCCTTTTGCCATATTTACCCAGGAATTATCTCCCATAGTGGGGACCAGCTTCCCCGAAACCAAGGTAAGGCCTGAAGTGTTGATCGTCAAAGTCCGCTCAACGGATCTGAAGTAGTTAAGAACTCCCAGACAGACGCGCTGGAACAGAGGGAGAATGGCGTCAGGACTCCGCCCTGCACTTTGCCCTGCCCTACAGAGCAGAACCTGATGGGGACTTCAAGGGGGCAGCCCTACTGTGGAGAAAGGAAGCCACCGTCCCTGGAACTGATTTCACACACACGCAATAATGAAGAGCGAATGCATTGCTATTAAAGGTAGGAATGCCCCCATTCTAGGCGATCTCCAATGCAAGGAGCCGGGGGTGCCATCGTGCCTGCACCTGTAGCTCCCGGATGTGCAGGTGACGCAGACACAGGAAGGAGAAGTATGCCCCTCTCATCAGGACAGGATCCCGCTCAGGCTCAGTCCCGTCGCTCAAGCCCAGCAGTTGCAGGGTCATAGCATAGCTGCTTCTTTAGCACAGAAGAAACAGTATGAGCGGGTCCCATCCCAAAGCTGCTCAGAAAACCCGCACATCCCACAGGGCACGTGGCCGAACTGAAGGGGCTTTGCAATAGATAGCTCCTCTTCAGAAACGCGCTGGAAGAAAAACCACTGCCCCACATGTGTAACACAAAGAGCATTTCACTGAACAACCACCCCCTTTGAAAGCCACCGTCCTGGGGTGAGACAGGAATTCAGATATCTGACCCTTGTTCATAGTTCTGCTTTCATTCTGACTTCAAATATTTTTGAGGTAACATGTAAACTACACACATCAGTCACTCAAATTTCCCCACAGTTTTAAACCCACTTCCATGAATCACCAATCCACAGATTTCATTACCCCGTCTCTGTCTTCTGCTTGAGAGACCCATCAGAGCTTTGGCTGAGATGTGTCTTCGCAAGGTCACGGTCGCTTGGTTTCACCAAAAGACCCTCATCCTTCACATTTTCATTCTGTCAGAAAACGGTATTAGATCAATTTTTGTAAGCATTTATGTTACCAACAAAAATCACAGGTCACCAAAAAGTAAATGTCATGATCCAAAGCACAGCAGATGTGTCGTTGTAAATGTGTCTTAATTCTAATCATCATATGAAGATCTATATTTCTACAATAAATGAGGGAGTAACTGTTTTTACCGGAAAAAAAAATCTTTGTTTTATTGACATCTTCTATATAAAAAACACTCCATTTCTTGTCTTTTATGTGGTTTGCTTCATGAAAAAAAATACTTGATAGAACATTTTTCAAGAACATATATGCACTCTCTCTCTCTCTCTCTCTCTCTCTCTCTCTCTCTGTGTGTGTGTGTGTGCGTGCGTGCGTGCGTGCCCAAGGATGTATATGTCCACATCTGCACCTGCCTGAAGAGGCAGCCAGAATCTGCAGCTGGGTGTCAGCTGTCTCCTTCAGTCACTTTGCCACCACCATCCCTTTGTTTTTTGAGACAATGCTGCCTATTGAACAGGGGGCCCATGGGATTGTCTAGACTGACAAGCTCCAGGTTTAGTGAGAGCCCCTGTCAGGGCTCTTGTGGATGCATGGGTTGTGGGTGTCTGACACACTCCTCTTTCCTGGTGCTCAGAAGGGTCCGGTCATGTACCTAGGCTCCCAGGGACAACTGTGGTGGAGGTGTTATTAATGACCTGCCCTTGGCCCTCCATGGTGACCCAATGGCAGAGGTGGAAACCTGTGTGAGTTATGTGTATGCTAGCATCTGGTTCACGGGATGGCAGAGTCCTCCAAGTGGTCCACATTGCCATTGTCCTCTCTGACTCCAGCAACAGACTATCCACCCTGGCACTTGGCTGCTCAGATGAACGTGGCATTTCCAGCCATACTGCAGCTTCTGGGAATAACCCAAAGACGTGGGCTCCTGGAAACTGCAGTGTGGCTGGACTTTGACCCTCTCTCCTCCCTTTCCCCATTCATTTAATCACAGGGCTACAGTGACCAGGTGGGGAGGCTTGGAAATATCACATTCGTCTGAGAGGCCAAGTGCCTGGATGAATCTTCTGTTACTGTAGTAAAGGAGGAAATGGCTATTTGGACCCTCCTCCTTAGAACAGGAATGTGACAGCTGGGCTGTTTTAGGCCACGCCATCTCCGGTATGGCAGTCACACTTTTGAAACTTCAGGACAGACAGAGCTGCCCAAGGACTCCAAGGAACAGAGTTACCCATCATCTCCGTGCTTCCTATCTATATCTAGATCTTCAATCCAGGAGAAGGAGTAATTTCCAATTCATTTGATCCCTCACCATTGTGTTTTACCATGACTAATAGATGACTTATGTTTAAGGGACACAGTTCCCAAGGCTGTATGTGAGGAGGGCCATTTCCTTGCTGAGCCTGTAGTGTTCCCAGCTACAGTTCAGCACGTACCCAGAAGGGAAGCTCTGAGCTGCTGCCTTTCTCTGAGGGGATTGTGAGTTTTTCAGTTGCTTCAAAAATTACCAGAGCAAAAAGTGACATCGGATTACAGTGAAAGACATTTGAAAGAATGATCAAATAAGGCACCAGTGGACGCTGGGCCAGTGTATTGCCAGGAAGGAAGCAAGAAGGAAGAGACGATGCAGCATCTCCAGGAAAATGGACCCAACCACAGGAAATGTTTAAAGACCAGGAGAACACATTCCTCAGGAGCAGTAGAACTGCTGGGAAGCCCAGGGTAGATCAGAGTGTCCACAACACCACCCCTGTCTGTGGTTGCTCTTTCTTCCCAGGAGGCAGATCTTTGCCCTTGACTCTGCCTGTGACAGGTTGTTTTCCAAGATGGCTGAGCTCATGAATTTTGAGTTTGGAATTTCTACTGACTGCCAAACTTACTTCTTTCTTAAAAACTGGCAAAAACAGTGGGCTGGAAAGTAGAATGGGAAGAAAAATTAGAGGAAAGGTCTATTACATATTTCCTCATTCTCAAGCGTCCACCGTTTATGAGTGTGCATCCATGGAATATCCTTGTAGCCAGGATGTAAAGGGAACATTTAAAACTGTGCCGCTTCAGATTATAAAGTCAAGTATTTTTCATACTTTTCTGTATTTCCTAATTTCCCTTGATAAATATGCATCCCTACTATCATTCAACAATATTTACTTTTAAAACATTTTAAGTGTGTATGTTTGCACGTATGTGCATGTGTGCGTGTGGCATGTGTGTGTGTGTGTGTGTGTGTGTGTGTGATATAGGACAGCTTTTAGCAGTCAGTTCTTTCCACCATGAGCTCCAGTGACTGAACTCAGGTCATCATGTTTTTGTGGCAAATCAATTTTACCCACTGAGCCATCTTGCTAGCCCAAAATTATTTATTTATTTTTAATTAGATTTATTTTATTTTTCATGATATGGGTGTTTTGCCTGCATGGAAGTTGGTATAGCATGTGTGAGCCTAGTGTTCTTGGAGGCTAGAAGAGGTCATTGAGTCCTTTGGAACTAGAGTTATAGTGGTTGTGAGCCTCTTGGTGGATATTGAAATGAACCCAGGTCCTCTGGAAGAGCAGCCAGTGCTCTTAACCACTGACCTATCTCTCCAGTTCCAGAAAAATATTTACAATAAAAATTCTACTGAATTTGATGAGGAGCACCAAGAAAAAGTCCTGTATTTTGCTGATCTTGCTTTTGGGAATTGCCATGTCCCATACTACTGGGTGGGCCTCATACTGACTGCCTTTCACCATCTCTGGAGTTAATCTGGAGAAGTGATAGGAAGGGTGTCTCTGGTGCATGGCCACTGAGCACGGGTGAAGGCTCTACCACTGCTCACCGGTTCTGTAGCCAGAATGTGGTTCTTCCTGCCATGGATCACTCCCTGAGCTTCCTGTTTAAACTGTGTCTTAAGCATCATCATCAGAAGAAAATCTCTGTATCAAGCCAGTTTAAAATGTGTTTCCTTAGGGAGGTGGCATAGGACACTGGACTGACAAGCAGGTTGTGGGTTCCAGAGGACAGCATAGCCTAGCTGGTTCTTCCCTTGTCCAGATCAAGACTATAGCTAAATACACTTCGTCATTGTCAAAGACTAATAAAAACTATGGTCCATATGATTCAGGGTCATGTCAAGCATATAGCACCATCAAGTAATAATAATAAGAAAACCTGATGTGTTTTTTTATTTCCAAACTCCAGACCTTGAAGTCAATATAGAATTAGAATTACATTGAAAAGAAAGGTCAGCCTTTAGTGTTAATGGCTAATAGAAGACAAAGTCAAACTGTGATAGCATCATTGTAAACATTAGTGATACCCCAGGCACAAAAATCCCTGTCAGAAAACACAGAGGAACCAGGATGCCCATCAGTGACTGGTATGGAGGATGTGATGCCACTCTGGCATCCTCTATGCCTGAAAATTTTATTTCTGTATCTATTTTAATGTAACACACACTTAAGTGATGTGGGATTCCCCTCTGTATGCTGTGAGTACCATTGGTTAATAAAGAAAATGTTTTGAGCCTATGGCAGGGCAGAACAGAACTAGGCAAGGAAAGCTAGACTGTATGCTGGGAGAAAGAGGGCTCAGTCAGAGAGAAGCCATGGAACTGCCACCAGAGACAGACATGCTAAAACTTTAGCAGGTAAGCCACAGCTACACAGATTACTAGATTTGGGTTAAATTAAGATATAAGTGTTAGCCAATAAGAAGCTAGAGCTAATGGGTCAAGCAGTGTTTTAAATAATATAGTTTCTGTATTATTATTTCAGGGCTGAGCATCCAGGAACCTACAAGTGGTCTCCCAACAACACTTAAGGAAAGCAGGCTCCCTTCAGCAAATCCTAATCCTAGCACTTGGGAGGTGGAGGCAGGCAAATCTCAGAGTTCAAGGCCAGCATGGTCTATAGAGAGAGTTCCAGGACAGCCAGGCTTACACAGAGAAACCTTGTCTCAGAAAAAGAAAAAAAAGAGAGAAGAGAAGAAAAGAGAAGAGAAGAGTTAGCTTAACCCCTGAAATAACCATACAGAAATTGTATTAATTAAATTATTGCCTGACCCATTAGCTCCAGCCTCTTATTGGCTAACTCTCATATCTTGATTAACCCATTTCTATTAAATCTGTGTATCACCACGTGACTGTGTCTTACCAGCAAGATTCTAACCTACGTCCATCTCAGGCCAGAGATTCATGGCGTCTGCCACTCTGCCCTTCTTCCCAGAATTCTGTTCCATCTCCCCCCCCATCTAAGTTCTGCCCTATCAAAAGGTCAAGGCAGTTTCTTTATTCAATCAATGAAAGCAACACAAATACAGAAGGGCCTCCTACACCAGGGAGGTAGAGACAGGAGGATCTCTGGTACTTGCAGGCCAGTCGACCTAGCCAATCATTGAGCTTCAGGTTCAGTGAGAGATCCTGTCTCAAAATATAAGGTGGATAGAGATTAAGGGAGACACTTGGCATTGACCTCTAGCCTCCAATGTGCACATGTGCACGTGCATGTGCACGTGTACACACACACACACATGAGAGAGAGAGCAATAGAGACAGATTTCCCAGATATATTATCACATAGAAAAATCAAGTTATAGAAAGATATTCACATGGAATGACATGTTATAAATAGAAAATTCAAACATAAAGCTCTCCTGTGTGTATTTTAACAGATGTATTCATATGGATGGAAGCAGTCACCACACTTATCACAGAGATGAGGGCTGAGTATAGGGGTGGGCAGTCACAAGAAATCCAGTTCTTCGCTTATGTTTGAATGTTCTAGAAGCATGATGCCTTGGGAGGCAGAGGCAGGAGAATCTCTGTGAATTCAAGGTCAGCCTTGTCTATGTAGAGAGTTCCAGGACAGCCAGGGATACACAGTAAGACCTGGTCTCAAATAAAAAACAAAACAAACAAACAAACAAAAACCTAGAATTTTCTTTTAAGAAAGAAATAGTGACTCCAGTGGGAAACCCGGCAAATGCGGCAAAGCTAACTAAGGAGATAAAGTCAACACGGCTAGTAACTTTGTGATTTGTGTTGCATCACGCTCCAAGAGCATTCTGTTTCCCCAAGCTCATACCCCCCCTACTGTGGACATG
>LOEQ01000657.1:329169-343668 GCA_001685075.1 Bramus lutescens | reverse complement strand
AGCAGCTCCCCTCCATGGCTTCTGTATCAGCTCCTGCCCCCAGGTTCCAGGCCTGCTTGAGTTTCTGTCCTCACGTCCTCCAGTGATGGACTATGATCTGGGAGTGGACATCAAAAAAACCCTTTCCTCCCCAACTTGCGTTTTGGTCATGGTGGTTTTTGTCACAGCAGTAGAAACCCTGACAACGACAGTGGGGCAACCCTATCTGGGTTCCGTGGTGAGTGGATTATGCCAGGGACAAATTAACCAGCGCCTCCATTTGCTTTTCCTGGCTCACTCACATTAAACTTCCGGAAGAAACCAAGGCACCTTCGCCTTCCTTGTCCCAGCCACTGGCTGCCCATCCAGGTGGTGCTCCTGGGACATTCTGTATATAATGGGATGTCACTCAAGTGCCCTCAGAGCAGAAACCTGAGCAGGCCTCTCAGTTCTATGTAATATAAAGTAAGGGAGGATAGACTATGAAATTGATTCTGATGTAAATTCTCCAGCAGTTGTGTGATACTCAACCTGATCAGCATCTTAGAGATCATTTCACCTGAAAGGGTTAATATGGAAATGAGTAAACTGAGGCCCAGGGAAGTAACCTGCAGGGCCATATGAGGCTGTGACAGAAACAGGCCCAGAGGCCAGTGTCCTTGCTTCTTAATATGCTAGCTCTAAAGATGGAGACAGAAATGTATATGGCCACTGTCTTCCATTAGGAAATATTAATAGTAAATTACAATTTATTACAAAGATGCAACTTCTTGGCATATAGGTAATGTTCTGGAAGATCATGGAACAAAAGAGGCCGTGCACAAAACCACAGCCCTCCCTTCTCCATTCTTCCCTAGTAAGGGCCAATGTCTTACCTGAGATGCTGGAACCCATGGGACCGGGAGATGCAGAGTTAAGGTCAGCCACACCGGTGTTTTCCTTTTCCTCGCTAGGTCCATAGACTCGGTTATCAGCTAGACTCAGCGCTCTGGAGATGGGCAAGTACTGGAGGGCCTACAGAGACACAACCACAGGACACAGGTGTTTTCACTGTGACAGAGAAAGGAGGGAGGCTGGATGGTACCTTAGAAACCTGCCCAGTGGCAGAGGACAGAGCTGGGAGATGCAACTGCTTCCAACTCCGAAGTACCCANGCCCCACAGTGGTCATACACATGGGTGGAAAAGTTCTGTGTGGGGTGCTCAAGGTGTGAAGAGAAAGGAATCAGGTCTTAGTGAAAGTCCCAGACTTAGGAGCATGTGTCTGTACTGTCATATGGCTGGGGAAGAAGAAGAAGAGCCCACAGTGGCTGCCTGTACTGTCATATGGCTGGGGAGGAAGAAGAAGAGCCCACAGTGGCTGCCTGGCTTTGAAGAGAGGATGGAGTTGGGTGACCACCAGTTTCTGGGAATGAGATCAAGTTACCATTTTGTGATCCTCTAACCTGACTTTGGGCCTCTCCTACATGACTCTTCACCCCATGGCTCTCCCCTGACTCCTCTCCCTGGCAGTGCTGGGGGTTGAACTCTTGGCCCTGCTCAAGCTATCTTACATATTCTACCACTGTGACATTACAGCCACCTTACTGTTTACATTATTATCAGCCGTTATTATTTCTGAGACAAGTGTTCACCGTGGACAGGTTGACCTCCAACTCACTGTGGAGCCCAGGTTGGTCTCAGATTCAAGGCTCTCCTGACACAGCCGCCAGGGTGCTGGGACCAGGTGGCATCACCACGTCCAGCCCGGCTCTCCTTTTTTACCCCATCATATGGTGATAGAAATTTACCTGTCCTCTTTCCAGGACCCTGTTAACTTTTCAGCAAAGGCCAGGTCTTTGTTGAGTGGGCCTAGGGAAAATATCCTGACCTATGATTTCCTCCTGAAACACTGCCAAGTCAAAGAATGTGTCCAATTCATGAAGAAAACTAATCCTAAGAAACTAACGGAAGCAGGAGCTGAGGGTGTGAGAGAGGTTTGCAAGAGAACCAAACTGACACAGTGCGCGGTAGAGGATGTTTTCCCGGCTGCCAGCAGCCTTTATAGGCAGGGCACTGGGCAGTGAGCACCCCAAGCCAGAGCACTCGGCAGTGAACACCCCAAACCGGGTGCAGGGGGACACTGAGCTTCCCCTCCCCTTCCCCGGAGGCCTGGACCAGCACTCTATGGTCCCTACTACCTGCAGGTAGTGATGGATGGGTCGGAGCGAGTGCAGGTGACACACTAACCACCTGGTGTAGATCGTCAGGTCTTCTTGCGTCACAAGGTTGGGAGGATTGCTTTTTCCCATGAGGAAGTTCTCTCTAGCCACCGACAGTCTTTCTGCTCTCTGAACTGCATCATTGAACTCCTGCATGATGTAGCCGACTTGTCCCTGTTTCAAAGAGATGCAAACAGACCATGAGCTGTTGGCAAGCCTCGCTCTCTGCCATGCTATCTGGCTTTGGGAACCCCTGAGTTCTTCTACAGTTTGGGCTTGGGTGATAGAAGCCGTGGTCATCCTATCCCAACTCTGAGGGACAATAATTTGATAGTCAGTGCAGGAGGCTGTGTGGTAACAGGAATACCCCTCTGAGCTTCCTGCCTTGGGTCTATGAGAAAAATGCATATCTTCTATGTAACACCCGTAACTCCAGTTTTAGGGGGAATCTGATGCCCTCTTCTGGCCTCTATGAGCTCTGCATTCATGTGGACTAACACACAATTTAAAATAAAGTCTTTAAGAATACATGTCTGGAGGCCACAGGCTCTGCCCCCGGCTTCCTACCTTGTACAGTGGGTGGAGCTCTTCCATGGTCTCACTGGTCTGACAGAGCCGCTTCCACCTCAGCATATGCAAATATTTACTCTGGGCCAGGTGTGTAATTCTCTCCGTGTAATACTTTCCCAACAACAAAAATAAGAAGTTACCAGAATATAATTATAGGACAAAGCCTGAACTGAGTCTCAAGAACACTAATAGTAGGTAAATCAATCTTTGGTTGCTTTGGAAACATTTCTTTTCCCTACAGGAACACTATCAAATGAAGTCTGGCTCAAGATCATTCAAACATGAAGATGAAGTGGACATGTCTAAATCTCTGTGATCTGCTGCTGGGCAGGCTGATCGTAAGCTCATTCATCAATTACTGAACTGTGGGCAGCGATTCAGGATATCACAGGTGTCAGAGGGGGTAAAGTCAAGCTGACATTTTGGGTTAAAGAACTGAAATTATGCACGGGAGACTCAATTTGTAAAATGCTTTACATAAAAGCACAAAAGCCTGAGTTTCATCTCCAGCACCCATGGGAAAAACAAACAAACAAACAAAACAGAACAAAAAAAGCCCCCCAAAAAAAGAAAGAAAGAAGGAAGGAAGGAAGGAAGGAAGGAAAACAAATAAAACAACCCCCCCCAAAAAAAACAGAAAGAAAAAAAAGGAAAAGAAAGCAAACAAACAAACAAAGCCAGGTGTGGCGGCCCTCAGAAGGGAGGCAGGAGTCAGGCAGGTCTCTGGGGTTTGCTAACCTCTCCACCTTCCGTACTTGGCAAATGCCAAGTGTGAAAATCTGCCTCAAAAGAAGAAGGTGAACAACACCTACAGAATGACATGTGAGGTTTTCCCTGGGAAACATACAAGTACACACATGTACCCACGCATTCATGGGAATACACACTCATACCAAAAACTACAGGTCAAAAGGACATTACAAGTATGATCAATGGACTAGAGAAGCGACTCTTTGGGAAAGGGAGCTTGTTATGTAGCCCTGACAGCCTGAGTTTAATCCCAGGAGTCCCTGCAAAGGTGGAAGCAGGAACTGACTCCACAAGGGTCCACCGACCTTCACATGCACACTGTGTCACGTTCCTACACACATACATCAAACACACACACACACACACACACACACAGAGTAACAATAAAAAAGAAAAGAAAAAGGTAGGATTGTAGCTTATAAAGTCAGACTGATAAACTTTGTTTACAATTAAAAATTGCTAAGTACAGTGACATGTTTCTATGATCCTAGCATTCAAGAGACTGAGGCAGGAGGATTAAGGCCAGTCATGCAGACATGTTTTTAAAAAGAAAATTTCTTTATTTTCTCTGTGGCAATAAAAACAACACTGTCTGTGAAGAAATGAGTTCTGTCATAGTCTCTCATCACAGGTAGAAATGTTGACAGAATACATGAGGCAACCACTTTCTGATCCTGGACAACACAGTGCCGTGGAGAAAAGAACCCACCATGGTTCCCAGGAGGAGAGGACCTCACTCATGCTTCCAAGGCATGGGAAGGAGGAGAGGACCCTGAGCACAGAAGGGACCTCTCTGAGTTAAGGACAGTAACATGAAATGTGCGGAGGAGCACAGCCAGGAAGATCGTAGGCTGCAGCACCTAGAGGAGGAAGCCACTCAGAGAAAGGCTCAAGAAATCTGCATAAATCTCCACAGGTCTGTTGTCCAGTGCCTAGCCAGGCACGCAGCAGGTTAAACTTCAGGAGGCTGTGCCAAGAATAACCAACTGGGCCCTACACCGAACTGATCCAGAGTTCTTACAGAGCTGCGAGACGGTCAAGTTCCAACCTCCAGTGTGAAGGCTCTTCCTTGGGTGCCTGAGACATCAACTGACACCAGGGCTTGGGTAGCAAGGACAAACTATGTCTCTGAAAGCAAAAGACACTGAAGGCAAGCCTTGAAAGGGATAAATTCATCTGTAACTTAAGAGCTTGCCGGAACAAAGTCCAACACTTTACAGGAAATATAAAAATACATGGCACCCAGTAGTGAAAATTTGCTGACTTTTAGCATTCTTTTATAAGTTATTAGACATGCAAAGGAACAATAAAAATGCCCTATGGACGGAAAGAAATCAGTGATGCGCATGTAAGAACTGACCGAGGTAACAAAATTAGCAAGCAATACTCTTTAAAGGTCTCTTATGGTATGCTCAGCATGCTCAAAGATTGAAAGCAAAATGTGAACAGAACTGGGAGAGAGCTGGGAAGTCTAAAAATAAATACATATTTGAACCAAAAACTGGATTAGCACGAGAAAGGTTGGCACGCTTGAATAGCAATAGGAGCGCCGCGCGGTGAAGCAGCAACGGAGACAAGGATGGAACCAAAAGGGAGAGCGCTTTGGCCTTTATGAGGCACTATGGAATGCTTTCAATGTGTGCCATTGAAGTGACGTAAAGAGGGTACAGGCAGGATGGCTCTCAGTGCTGGGGAGGAAACCAGGAATGTGTACATGTTGAGACACAATCTGTCAGTGAGCTACGCTCCCAGAACCCAGAAAACTCTATTCAAAGAAACAGTGTGTAAAGGTTTTTGAAAAGTAATAAACATTCTCACACTAGTTGTCCAGGGTCATGCGACACGCACGGGTTGGGGCAGCCAAGAAGGAAGAAGAATCTTTGCTAAACGAAGAGGGGAAAACAAAGAGCAAAAGGTGTTTAGTAAGCAGCAAAGAGGACCAAAGATAATGTCATGTTTACTGCCGAGAAGGGTCAGAAAACGAAGGGGAAGGTTTGAACACAAGAAAAAAAGTAAAAGCATGGGCAGAATTGAAGAAAAAAAACAAGAAAAAAATGGAGGAGGAGGCGTGAAGAGGAAGAGAGGGGGAAAAGCCAGGAAAACAGATTAAAGTATGTTCAAGACATTACTCAGTGGAAAGAGGAAGCCTTCCCACTTCCTTGGAAGCCTGGAAATCAGTGACATTGGGCGAGAACGGTGCTTCATAGCTAAACCCAACTGTAGAACACCAACCCAAGGCTCTTTAGAATCCAAAGTCACGTTCTGAGAAAAGCAGTGTTTTTATTGGGGAACTGAAAACTGTCCAAAGCAGCAGGGAGAGTGGCTGCTCGGGAGTTGCTGTCCTGGGTGTAAGTACGCGTGTAGTAGAAGCATGGCTTTCACTGCAGAAGCCAAACTGAAGACCCCCGTCTACCAGTGGGGTACCTGAGTGAAGACAGCCCCATCTATCAGTGGGGTGCCTTGTGAAGGCCCCCCTGCCCATCAATCACTGGGGTGCCCTGTGAGGACCCCATCTATCACCAGGGTGCCTTGTGAGAACCCCATCATCAATCACTGGGGTGCCCTGTGAGGACCCCCATCTATCACCAGGGTGCCTTGTGAGAACCCCATCATCAATCACTGGGGTGCCCTGTGAGGACCCCCATCTATCACCAGGGTGCCTTGTGAGAACCCCATCATCTATCATTGGGGTGCCCTGTGAGGACCCCCATCTATCACCAGGGTGCCTATGTGAGAACCCCCTCCCGCCGCCCGTCTATCAGAGGAATGCTTGTGTGCTCTCTTACCTGCGCTTGGCTAGGAAAGATATTTTGAAGCAAGGAAAGAGAAGGATACTCTCCACCTCCCAGTCTACCAAGTGATCTCCACTTCCTCCCAGGGTTTCACTAAGAAAGGTCTCTCATTGGTTCCAGGGTTTCACTAAGAAAGGTCTCTCATTGGTCTGCGAACAGTTCGAATAGCCCTAAGGCTGGAGAGATGGCTCAGCTGGTAAAGATGTGCACTGCCAAGTCAGAAGACCTGAGTTTGAGCCCCAGGGCCGGCTTCTGCTGCCACTATGGAGATGAGAAGCCTGGACCAGGACTAAGGCAAATAAAGAGAGCTAGGCAAAGTTAGAGGTTTCTCTCTAGTGAGACCATTAGTTCAGCAAAACAACTGCCTTTCTGGAATCTTTGATAGCCCTTGAGAGGACACCCAGAGTCCAGAACTCTGAGAGAAGTGGGTGGTTCAGAACTAATTGCTCATTTGAGGGTCATACTTTAAAATGTTTAAAGCCTTTTTTGATGTTTTGATTTTGAGCCTTAGCCTTTAACAGCTGAGCAATCCCTCTGGTCCAAAAGTGTTTAAAGTCTTAACAGATTTTTGTTTTAAAATTTTTATGGCTATGAGTGTTTTTTTTGTTGTTTTTTTTTGTTTGTTTGTTTGTTTGTTTGTTTGCCTGAATTACAGCTGTGTACTATTTCCCTGCAGTGCCCTCTGCAGGACAGAAGAGGGTGTCAGATCCTCAGAAACCGGAGTTACAAACAGCTGGGAGTTGTCCTGTGGATTCTGGGAATGGAATCCAGGTCCTCTGCAAGAGTAGCAAATGCTCTAACCACGGAGCCATTTCTCTAATCCCTAAAATGTTTAAAATCTTCACACCATTGAAATGTATTCAAAAGGCCTTCCTTATAAGTCAGAAATCAGACTACAGAAATGCAACTCAGTCATCTGGATCGGCCTCCCAGGACCGTAAATTGCTCAATTCTGAGCATATTTTGCTGTGACTTGGACAGCTTAGAACAGAGTGAAAGATGATTCATGAGCTAACCAGTCAGGCAGGTGACTGATGATGTGACTGCCACAGCATCGCCTGGGGAGGTTGTGGCTCCACCGAAATTGCTGCTGTCTGTTCTGAACAGAAACAACAAGGAACGCTGGTGCCCACATTTGTAGGCCTGGACCCTAACCCAACATCAGCATTTATCACTCATAGACTGCTGTGACTTAGAACTTAAGCCCCCCCCAATACTTCTGTGTTGAAAGCTTGGTCCCCAAAACAGCAATGTTCAGAGGTGGGCCTTTGGCGGGGAAATAGATCAAGGGGGCTCAGACCTCATCAATGGATTAATCCGTTTATGGATTCACAGATTAGCAGCTTGGAGGGAAGGGTCTTGGTTATAAAAATGAGCTCCCTGCTTCCTGGCAACCAGGAGCTGAACAGCTTTCTTCTGCCCCATCTTCCAGCCATGGTAAGCTAACCTCACCACAGGCTCAGAAACAATGCAGCCAGGTGTGAACAAAAATTGCTTGGAAACCCAAAAGAAAATTGTACTTTACACTGACATTCCCATATGGTTTTCTTTTCTTTTTTGGCTTATTTTTATTTTATGTGCATTGTATGTTTGTGTGAGGGTGTCAGGTCCCCTGAAACTGAAGTTACAGTTTTTACCCACCACGTGGGTGCTGGGAATTGAACCTGGGTCCTCTGGAAGAGCAGCCAGCGCTCTAGATCACTGTCGGGGGGGGGGTTGAGACGTCGGGAGACTTGGTTTTCTAACAGAATGTTATTGACTGTGGAGAATTGGAATGCTGCAGGCCCAAAACCTAATCACAACTTACCCGAGGCTATCTTTAGCTTCTTCAACAGCTGCTTCTTGCCCACCTCTGTCTGACCTGAAATCTCCAAGGCTGTTGGGTAAAATCCTTTGGAATGCTCAACGAGACCATTAGCTTCCACCCAGCCACCAGACTAAGAACGCCACCAGCCAGCATCCACGCGGCCAGCCAGCAGACATACAGCCAGCCAGGAGCCACACAGCCAGCCAGCACCTAAGGCCTGGAGCTGAAATCTGGCGTTTGCTGCGATCTGCCTGCCTGGGGCTCCCACCACTGTGCTGGAGAGTGTCTTGATTTGTGACTGTTCTTTGTTACATTATTGTAAGACCTTTATGATGCCATTACCACGCTGGGACACGGAATTTGAGACAAGAGTTCATGCTCCTGGGCCAGGGTCATGCACATCTGGCTCCAGAATAAATCACTTTTTATCCCCTCTGAGGTGAGTGTTGTGATTTTGCACATGTGACCCAGGAATGAAGCCAAGAGAAATCTTTCCTCATTTGGAAAAAATAAAAAAATAAACGTACAACCCAAAAAATTAAGTATAACTCCAAGCAAAAGGAAAATCAAGAAAACCTCACTATGTGTGTGTATGAATGTATACATCACTATATATGTGTACTACATATGTACACACACACACACACACATATAACAGGTAAAAAGCGTTAAAAGCTTAAAGCAACCAGGGAACAGGAAATGCATTGTGTTAGAAGCCAATCCATTCAAGCCACCAGAGAATAGAGTAGCAGCTTTAAAGCAACAAATGGTAAAAATTGTCAGTCCAGAATTCTGTACCAAGCAAAAACAGCCTTTTGAAATGAAAGGAAAACAATTTTTTATAAAATAACAACACCATGACACTCTGTCCCTGGCAGATGTGAACTACATGACTTGTTAAAGGAAACTTCCCGGACAGACAGCAAAGAATATACTGTGGAAATTCAGACAGTTGTAGAACTTTCCCTGCCTTATCACTGTTGACAGTTGGGACCTGCCTAATTCTCAGCTGTGGGAGGCTATTCTTTGTTCAGTGTCATCCTTAGTCTTCAGCAACTGAACAAGAGATGCTACCAACTGTATATGACCACTGCCCCCCAAATTTTGATAACCAAAACCACCTCCAAACACTGTCATATGACCTTTAGGGGACAAATATCTATTACCCTATCCATCTTCTCTCTCCATTGAAATCACATATATACAAGAATGAATACTAGAACATACATATGCAGAATATACAGGAATATACAAGAGTGAGTTATCAGGAAAAAGGGAGGAAGGGAGGGGCGGAAGCACGTGGGGAGGGAAAGAAGAGGGAAGACAGCTATACGGAGAGAACATTCTGAATGAACAACATTTTAACTTGCAAATAGAATCTCATTATCTTTTCTAATTAATGATAACTACTTGCTGACGGGCTAATTTTTATGCGTGAGGGGAAAGAACTCAGAACATGGACTACATTAAATGATGTAATAGAAGTAAAGAACGAACCATTTTCAATTTTGAAATAGTACATGATTATGTTAAACTGAGGAGCTGTATAACAATCCAGGACATTTTCAGCATCCTGCCATCTAAACTTAGTGATTCTTCTATATTTTATTTGATCACTATTATCAAGTGTATATACATAGTTTTAAATTAAAATTACAAGCTTTAATAAATCCTTGTGCAAAAAGATAAGCATTTAATGCTAGAGCAATAGTCTACAAAGGAGTGATCTACATTGTTTTGCCCTTTTCTTGTCAGTGGTAATGCTCGCTTGCCCTCCCTCCCTCNCCTCCCTCCCTATTGCTCTCACTCTCATTTTTATTATAACATTGAAGCAATCTTGATGGAAAGCTATTTTCTTGCTTTGAGTTATTTTCTTAAGAGAGGTTTTCAAGACTGTCTTCCAGGCCTCTTGTCAATCGCTCAGCCCAGTAACTTTAAGCTGAATTTAGCTGTGAAAACGAAATATTCTCCAATAAAGGAAGCACTAATCCCAAGACTGCAAATTATCCACGTCCAGAACAGCTGCTCACAGGAGCTTCCGAAAAGCCAGCTTGCCGATACGTTTCCAGTGCGCTCCACGAGTGTACACAGGTTACAAGATGCACCCTTACCTGCAGCAGAAGCAGAGGAAGGTTTTCTGGCGTGTACTCTCTCCTCAGGCAGCTCTCTAGCTCTCTCTGCAGGACATCTGCCTGAATAACAAGAGGCTTGCACTCCGCCACCTAAACCCAAACAATGAATTTCAAACATTCTCAATCCATCAAATTTCAAATGTCACAAAATCAGATGTCCAGAAGGATACAGTGGTTTACACTCCTGGCAGTGGGCAGGGTGTGGGGCTGTTTTGTCCAATAACATCAATCGTTTGCAAAAAGTAAACTTTTCTTGCGAGTAGTTCCCTAGTTTGGCGAAATGGAATGTGTTGTCCTGAAGCCCCTCACGCTCCTACTCACCTGGAGGGTTGTCTTCAGAGCCACTTCGCGTTCGCGTCTAAAGTGAGCGACGTCCTTTGGTATTTGAACAGAGCTGCAGGAAGATTTGGACAACAGAAGCCGCGGTTACGGAAAGCTGTGATAGACAAGATGACGACCGGCCTGGTGGTCCTGTGACTCTTTCCAGTCACTCGTTTTAGGGTGAGTAACCACTCTGCCATTGCGGGTAGATAAAGGTCACCTTCTTCTGTTTCAGTCAGAACCTTTCCAGATCTACCTGAATCCTACTAACCCTTCCCCTCCCCTCACGGAGGCTTTCCTTGGCCTTTGGTTTATCCCAGTTTCCTGCTCCAGAGAGCAGGGAGGGTCTCGAGGGCAGTCATTTCCCGGTACTCGCCTTTCAGAAACCCTGTGCCTATCAAACCTTGCTGTTTCTCCTTAGTTAACCCAAAAAATAGGCACCTTGTCACTGAAACAAAATGTTTTTATGTTCCTGCTGAGTTATCAGAGGGTAGAAACAACCCATAAATATCAAATGGGAAGTATTTCAGAAACTTTTTAAAGCAAGCTTTCTTGCCTCAGAAATATGGCTGGTCCCCAGGAAACATGTAGCAGCCATGCGGGAGTCCTTTGCTTGGCTTGACCACAAGCTGAGGGACCCCAGCAAGGGGTGGAGCTTGGGGCAGGAAGGTTGATGGCTCTCCGGGATGGAGTTCAATAGACTGTGACAGGAATGCAGCTCTAGGCATGCCAGAGGACAGCATCCCAAAACAGATCCCACACTTGAAAGACTGGAGGCTGCAGCCTCCAGCAAGTGTAGCATTTTGGGGTGATAGGGAAGTGTAGGCATCCAGGATTTTCTGTCACTCTGCTCTCTAAAGTCCCTTTACAAACCTTCGTGTTACATGGCACAGCGAGGAATCGCTTGACTGGTGTAAAAGGTGTCATATCAACGCTTGATCTCTGAAATGTCATAGTTTTCAAACTAGTGTACATTGTCATGTGATCCTATAATATTATGTAGTAGGAGAGGGGCTTTCGCCTCATTTGCAAGTGAAAGACTAAGAGCAGTAATCACTGGCCTGGTCCTGTGATGGCTCCACCTCTCTGCTCCTCCTTGAGCTACCTCAGACACCATGGAAAGGGTGGAGTACCTGTTCTTTTTATTTTTAATTTTTTTCCTCCGAGACAGGGTTTCTCTGTGTAGCCCTAGCTGTACTTGAACTCACTCTGTAGACCAGACTGTCCTCAAACTCACAGAGATCTGCCTGCCTCTGCCTCTGAGTTCTGGAATTAAAGGCATCTGCTAACACCAACTGGTTTGAAGAGCCGGTGCTTAAGAACCAGCTTCGGAATGAAGTAGAAACATACACAATTACTGTTTCTTCCCCTGATCTCCTCCCCATTCCCCTTGGCCATTCACACTACACTCCCCCACACCAATGGGCTTCTCGTGTCAATAGAAATGATCCTGAAGGCTCAGGGCAGAAAGAATCACGGACCCTCTGCTCCTCTGAAGAAACCTGATGGCCCCCAGCAGCAGCAGGCACTGCCCACNCTCCCACCAGAACAGCTCCTGGCACCCACGGCTAAATCTCTAGCCTTATGTAGGCTTTTTAAAAGTCTTATCAAAATTAAAATATATATAATATATATTCAATGTCATTAGGTAAATTGAAACTCTTCATTTATATAGTAGCTTCTGCGACTTAGAAAAATAGCAAGTATTTTCCCACTCGGTAAGATTTGCTCCAGTCTACCGTGGCTGTTCTAGACACATCAAAGACGGGTGGGAAACGGCACATTCTCTGTGGCCGCACCTCGCTAAGCACCCAGATCGCATCCGATCCCGGCAGCCTAGCAAGGCTGGGCTTGTTAGTAACGCCAAGGAGGAAAAGGTATTGGAAACTACCGTTGCATGCCCTGTATTTGAGCATGCTGTGATGTCAACTGTTCTCGAAGAAAAAGAGCAGGGCAGACTGAGCGTGTAGGATGAGAACGGGAGGCAAGGTCCCAGAAGCCCCCAGCTTGACCCTGCAAATTTACCTGAAGGTCCAGTTGGCTGTACCTGGAGGGAGCCCCCGTTCTTCCAGCTCGGCCTTCAGTTCGCTTAGCTTTACGGCCAGGTCCTTCTCCAATAGCTGCACCCTTTCTGTGGAGGAGAACTTAAACATGCTCTCCATGATTCTGCTTGCTCCTCAGAACTCAGAATCCCTGAAAAGGAAGAGCGTGAAGCTTATGCGCCACACTCTCAGCAGGCCCGATCCGGTCGTGGGGCTTTAACCTGCTCCACAGAGTCAGTCAGGCCAGCTCTGTGGGAAGGGGCGACTGTTTACATTGCGCATGTGTGTACAGATGATGTGTGAGGATGGGTTTGTGTCCACAATGTACGTGTCAAGGTCAGAGGTGACTTTTCTTTCCATTCACTTTTTACACGGGTCCCAGGGATAGAACTCAGGTACTCGGACTACGCAGCAAGCCCTGTTACCCCGACTTGCTTCAACAGACCCCAAGGCCACTTTTGCAATGGAAGGACTGGCCAGATAAGACATGGCTTCTGATGCAATTACTGCCTAGTGGACAGTAGGAAAAAGTAGGTTAGAGGCGCTGCTGGCCTTGAATATTTGGTCAACTAAGCTAATCTTCAAGAATGTGTGCTCCGGCTCTGACTTCAGAGTTGGTTAATGAGACAAGTGCTCTCTGACCCAGTTCTGTGGTCTCCACAAAGGTGTGTGGGGAGTGCACACTAACCGCCCGGAGAGACAGCAAATGCTGACTTCTAACCCCGCTCCAGCCCAGATAAGGGTGCATAAGGCCTCTCTCCTCCAGCCTGGGGTACGTCTCCACAGAAAGGGTGTGTACCGCCTCTCTCCTCCAGCCTCGGGTATTTCTCCACAAGCATTTTTGAAGGTGTGAGCTCCTGGTTCTGGAAAATCTCCCAGGAATCTCAGTTTGGACATGACCCTTGTACATTTGGGCTTTGGAGAAAATCATACTCATTCAATAAAATGTGTTTTCTTAATTTTGTCTGCCTCTAATTGACATTCCAATTTTACCACGGAGAGTTAAAAAAAAAAATCTCTGCTGATTTCCCATCCCACCCTTATCTGCCAGATTCAACATAATTGTTTCTTAAGTCTTTAGTGGTAAGAATTAAAAATGCAAGTTGAGGATGTGATCCCTGAGTCCTGGGACCCCCGCATTGATGTTTTGGCCGCCTACTCTGGTCCTCGACACAGGAATGATGTCATGTCACAGAAACCGAACACTAACTTTTTTGCCCTTTGACATTTGTAAGTTCCTGCTTCCTGCATTCTTTCCCCACTCCTCCTCCCTCTCTTTCAGACAGAATCTTACTGTGTAGCCCAGGCTGGCCTTGAACTTCCCACCCCCCTGCTTCAGCTTCCACAGGGCTGGGAATACAGGAATATGGTATCATGCTGGGCTATATTTCTGGATTCCTTTCATATATGTTTTCTCAAGCCAATCTGTTGTCATTGCAACAAATAATCAGGCTATGGGGATGCTTGCACAGAGCCTTTCTTGGGGAGTCTGCATATTCTTTTTATAAACATAAAAAATGGAATGAGTATCTATTTCAGACTAGATTGTGAACCTGCTGAGTTATACTTTTGCCCTGTTTGGCACTGTTGGAGCCTGATAAAATGCACTGTTATTGTTCTCAGCAAAGTAAATGATCTTCTGGAAAAGGATTTGCCACTTGGCAGCATCTTTTCCAGTTGGGCAAACAGGTCAACAGCTGCCCTGACAGCTGCATTCCAGCCACAGCCAAGAGAGCAACACACTGGTCCTGCTTCCAGAGGACAGCCACTCCGCAGTCACTTCCTGGTGAGTCTCAACCCTTCCCAGCTCTGAAGGAAGAACATTTAAGCCTGTGTTTACTTTCTTCATGGTCAAGTACAGTATCCAGAAAACTGACATAAAGAGAGGATTGCCAGACAACTGGCT